>CM035143.1:12227138-12827138 GCA_020205605.1 Panax ginseng
TTCATGAAAATATATTCTTCTGATCATTCTTGAATTTTACTCTACAAAACAGTATCATGTTGACAATTTGGACATTATTATTTCCTGGATAAATTAATTATTGAACTTATTTTATTGAATTCTTATATCATTGTCATCATCCTCATGTTTATATTATGTTGAAAATCATCATACGGGTGAGCTGTAGTATGTAGATGGACTTGGTATGATTTACGACCTGGATTATTTGGTGTAATCATGACCGTAATGTTACAAATGATGTGGTAAAAGTTATCATTGGCCGTAGTGCATTGATGGACGAGTTGTTGGCATGATCATGACCATTAATGAATACATGAATGTCCTTGGTTGTAGTGCGTGGATAATTTATGGTCGTGATACTAAAGAATATCCTCGGTCGTAGGCGTGGTCATGGGTGATTCGATGATGTGGATTATTTATTAAAATTTGAGTCCCAAATGATAAAAGTCATGAAAAACCTTTTAAATCATAAAAGATAGTAGATTTTATTCTCTACTGACTTCTATTAATGGATTGCTTGTTCATTGCAGCTTAAATTTGATGTTGTTATATTTTATCGGTTTACACTGCATTAACGATAATTTATTTTGCATTATCTTAGTCATAATATTTCTTCTTGGGCTAGTTGAGCTCACCTTTTCTTTCACCGTTCTCTCTTGAAATGAGAACATAGCGAGGGACTAGTCGGGGAGCGGGTGACGGTCCGGAGGATAAGCATTAGTAGTCTTCACTATTCTACAGCGAAATAGTGTGTTAATAATTGTAATGAGGACTCCTTTTGAGTTTGTATAATCTTTAGTAGACAATATTTGTATTCAAACTCACAGTTATGTTTTGTCGTATTGTACACGACAGTTGTATGAGTAAGTTGTATTTAAATTTTGTACCATGTATCTGACGACCCAAGATGGGTGATGTATACCTAATTTTGGGGGCGTCACACTATTAGTCATTATTTAGGATATTATGGTTATTTTTAAAAAACAGTTGAGGTTAATTTTGTTTAAAAAATTATAATTTTAAATAGTGAAATTATAATACATAATTGAACATGATATTAAAGAGTCTCCTTTAAATTATTTTATAATATCTGATCTAATAAAAAAACAAAAAAACATAACCTTAATATGTTGGGCCTCTAAACAAATTAAATGAGTAATTTTAATGTGTTATAATTCCCACGAGTCGCTTTTATAAATTAAATAAGTTATATTAAAAATAAACGACTTTTAAACAAATAAATGAAGACTAATGATTAATTGTGACTACACAATAAAATGAAATAAATAAAAAGAAGAATAAAAGGGATGTTGGAATAATTATTTTTATTATATATAATAAGACAATTAAAGATATTATCTAAATTAATTGAGTCATTTTAATTGGTCATTTAGTTAGTCATAAGTTCATCATACAATATATGCAGAGCCGGTCCTGAGTTTTGTAAGATACAGGACAAAAAATTTCAAGTGTCTCTTTTTACAAATTAAACAAAATAAAAAATAAATTATCAACTAATTAATTTTATTAAAATTATAAGAATTTACAAAAGATAAGTAAGAACTCTTTGGGGCCTCGTTAAAAAACTTGTTTGAGAAAAATCTAATGGGACAAAACCCCAAACGAAGGAAAAAGAGTACCCCGAATTGTAAACATTGCATTAAAAGCGAAAAACAAGAATCTCAGCCAAGTTTTCTGTTGAATCAAATAATAAATAAAAAAAAGTTGAACAAAAATATATATTACAATTTATAAAATTTATATATCTAGATTCTATATGTATCTTTAAAAAAAAATTACCTTCAAAGAAAGGAACTAGTTTAGCTGGTGGATGATTTATATTTCAACTTTGTTGGAGAAGAGGAGAATCATCGGAAAAAAAATTGCTTACGTTGCGTTATGAACTGAGAGGGTCGAAGGATTTTTCTTTCCTTTTTTGGCTAAGAGTCTATTTTGATTATCCATATTTATTGATTTGTTTTATATTATATTTTATAATTATTTTTTTATTTTTTTATACACATATGTACATAATTTTTAAAAAAATTTGAGCCCTCCTCAACTTTGGATCCTGGGCTGTAGCCCTGGTAAACCTGACCTAGGGCCAGCTCTAAATATATGTCATGTTCATAATTATATTAAATTTTTTATGTCCTTTGTTATATTATTCTAAAAATGTACATGTATATATTAAAAATATATATAATAATTTTAATATATAATTTCATATTTAATGTATTATTATCATTTATACCATATTATCTATAATTAAATTATAATATTAAATTTCACACATCATAATCTTAAAATTATATTATAGATAACAACTTATGTCTTACACCCGTCTCCCTACCTACAGAATTGAGGTTTCCATCCATTTTCAGAGGGTTAATTTTTCCTGTAATGGACCCCACAAAAACCTATCTTATTTAATTTGATTTCGTCAAGCACATTGGACATGGACCCCACAGACCACGTGGTTACTAGCCTTAGTTTACGTCCTCCCTATCAACGTTTGAATACCCAACACGTGTACTGTGGCGCCATTATATTATGTCATTTTATTATCCGACGTGGCTAAGTGGTGACAACAAATATTAGCTACTGACATATCAGTATAGAATAATTCTAGGGGGACATTTTTTTGCTGATATTTTAGCGACATTCTAGTACATATAAAAAATAGAATTGTATAGACTATACAAACCCTATTTTTTGCATGTATCCAAATTACACCTAAAATACTATTTTTTACAAAAATTTTAGTTGGAATAAATACTATACATTTTTGAGAGATACTACAAAAAAAAAATCAAAAAAAAAAATAATGTCGCTAGAATGTCAGCAAAAAAATGTCCCCCTAGAAGGACTCATCAGTATATTGTTTAATCACAAACAATGAAGAACATTTCTTTTATCTAGCACCCCTCTTTAAATAATATTCTTTTATTAAAATTATGTTATTTTGAAGATTTTTTTAAAAATAAATGGGGTCGCGGATGACATTTTTGTATATAAAAATAATACAAGTGGGACTACTCTTTTTTAAGAATCTTCAAAACGACGTAATTTTAATAAAAAAATACTATTTAAGGAGTGTTAGATAAAAGAAGTGCTCTTCATCTTTCCTCATTGTTTAATGAATAAAAGTATAACATACTAACAATATTATATACTCATTTTTTTTTTTAATTATTATATATATATATATATATATATATATATATATATATATATATATATATATATATATATATATATATATATATATAGAAAGTTTCAAAAGCAAACATAAGTTCCTTAAAAACAAAAAATACGTGCCTTCCTTTGTGCCTTCCTTCCTTCCTCGTCTTTTCCCCAAATTCGCAATTCAGGATCTTCACAGCGGCTCCTAGCTTCTCTCATCTCTCTCCTCTCTCCAAATAATAAGAAAAAGTCGAGCTCTTCTCCGTGTATGCGATTCCCCAAGTTCGCAAACCCTAGTTTTCGATTTGGACAAAGCAGGTATGTTTGTGTATCAAATAGATTTCGATTTCTTTTTCCTTCTAATTTTTCTGTGATGTTTCGCTGTGGTGTGAACTGTTATGAAGTATTTGATATGGGTGAGAATACTATAATTATGAATCAATCCTTCTGAAATTTCTTAAAATTTTGATATGGGTCTGTTAATTTCTTAGCTTTTTTGAAAGTATACTCCGATGATATGCCCTGTTTTTCTAATTTTCGGCTTCAAACTAGTATACTGTAATTTTGAATATTGTAATTTTGATGAAAGTATACTATAATTTTGAATATATTTTGATACTGTAATTTTTGGCTTCAAACTAGTATACTGTAATTTTGAATACTGTAATTTTGATGAAAGTATACTGTAAGTTGTAATTGGAATTTGGAAATGTATGTTCTCTTTGGTGTACTTTGGGGGTCGAATCTGTTCAATATGTCCATGTGCATATAGTGATGGCACTTGTTTTCTCCTGTATCGGTCGAAGGAAAAATTAGCCATGAGCACAAATTCATCTGGGAGTTCATCACGCAGTTGCAAATGTGGAGTTCCTTCACCTGTGAAGGTTTCATGGACCAAAACAAATCCTGAGAGACGATTTGTTGGTTGCACAAATTATAAAACAATACCATGTAACTCATTTGAATGGATTGATCCACCAATGTCACCGGGCTCAAGAATTGCGCAGTATCATCGCGAAAACAATGAATTGAAGTCTGAAATAGAAATTTTGAATAAAAGGCTTAACGAGTTGACTATTGTTATTGTCAATGCCAAAAATGTCAATGCTATTGTAGAAAAGAAAAATCAAGAGCTGGTGGAAAAATTAAGGAGATGACATTGAAGAATGAAAGATTGAAGAAAAAAGTGGTGTACTCGATTGTTCTTTTTTCTTTCATGTTGTAATTTTTGTTGTTTGTAATGTAGTTGTAGTCGCTCTGTAATGAAATGAAATTACAAGTTGTAGTCGCTCGGTAATGAAATTATTGTAATGAAAGCTTTCCAACTTTGTAATCTAATGAATTGTCATCTTGTTATTACAATTTACAGCTGGTATGTTTTGAATGGGCATGAACTTTTATAACTTGTATTAACTTTACAAGATTTACTGTTAGCAATTAATTTAGTAACAGACTTGTAGTTGAAAGAGATCACCCAAATGCCCCCAGTTAGTGTTCTACTTGAACCCTTTTTTTACTTATTGGTCCCATTTTCGCACAGTAGAGACCAATGACTTGGCTTGAATCTGTAGATGTCAAACTTGGCTGAATATAAGGAGGGGAAGGCAACATAGACATGGATCTGAAACTACAAGATTATCATCATAACAGAAATAGAACTTGTACTGTAAAAGTAATATTGATACTTTTTTCTTTCCTTTCCCATCCATTAAAAGGCTCTTTTGAAAAGCTAAAACTTTTAAGACCAGTGTATGCCATCATCACCATCTTTCTCCCTGCTTCTCCCGAAACAAAAGTAGGAGCAAAAGAAAGAACAACAATAAGATGTTCGAAAAATTCACCAAACATACACCAAACAAGTTAAAACACCAAACATTACTCCATGGCACAAGTTAAAACAAAAAAACTGACTAAACTATTACACTGCAATGGAGCTTTGTCAAATTTCAAGCATACACCACTGACATATCAGAAAACAGTTCTCACTAAGGGACATCCTATTTTGTCCTCTCGAGGAAAGAAAAGAAAGACATGAGAGAGTAAGAAACTACAAAACAACATGAGGAAATTACGTTAAGCATCATCTTATTGATGCAATCTTGTGAAGTGGAAGCCCCATGCATTTGTTTCTGTACAACCTTTACAGCTGCTACTCTAGCTGCATTAGCGCCTCTATTAGTTGCTGCCACAGACCTGTTCACTCTTTCACCTTTGCCACGTCACCAAACATTACTGACTAAACTATTACACAGTGAAATAACCTCCATAGTGAAATAATTAAAAGCATGTTTCTTACCTCTAATAAACTCCATAGCTTCATTCAAAACCAATTTCAGCGTCCCTGTTACTGTATGACAAAAAGTCACAAAACCGAATCATATGACTGAATACAAAGACATGCTTCAACATAAGAAAATAACCATGCTCTAAGACGGAATACAAAGACATGCTTAACAAAATACTTTAGTACCTCATAAAATTAGTTGCACCTGGGGGTGAATCACTATCATCGTCATCTACACTTGGATCCTGAGTAGCGTCATCATTTGATGCTCCAGTTCTACATTTAAAAAAATTAGAAAGTCAAAGTCAAACAAAAACAAATAGCATAGGAAAATTTAAACATGTCGGGAAATTTCAAAAATACGTAAACTTGCTTACTGATTATTAAGCACGAGACAATTTCTTTTATCGTGTGCCACACCAACTCTGCCACGTCCATTGCAACGTCTACCCTTGGAATTTTTTGCTTTACCCAAAGCCCTTTCTTTGCCACCCTTCAGCCTTTTGCCACACCCTTTTGCTCGCACTTGATTTGGCTCAATGTAACTATGATCATAAGTACATGTCTTGTTAACCGACTTGGATACACTCATTCCACCACACTCCATTGCATTGTTTCTTTTGGAACCATTCTTTCCAATAATATGATTGATCTTTTCATCCACAACACCAAAACATTCTTTTAGAACGGATGTCATACATTGATTGTAGCCATTTATTACCATTCAACCCACTTTTCTCCACCAGCTCCACCCAAGTGCTATCAAACTTTTCCACAGTCTCCGAATTCCAAATGCAATCTGCAAACTCTTTATAATAATCCTTGAATTTTACTGAGTCAATCTTCTCTGAAAATTTGGTCAAAATGTGTCAACTACAATACCTGTGAAATGTACTAGGAAGGATATGTGGAATTGCATTTGTCATAGCCGGATCTTGATCGGTGATAATCATCACAGGGGCATCACCTGGCATTGCTTCCAAAAAACACTTGAAAAGCCAAACAAAAGTCTCTATGGTCTCATCACTCAAGAAAGCACAACCAAATACAATAGTTTGCCCATGGTTATTAACCCCCAGTAGTGGTGCAAATATCATTCCATAACGATTAGTATTGTATGTGGTATCAAAGATGACAACATCACCGTAAAAGCTATAAGCCCGTCTAGAACTTGCATCGGCCCAAAAATAACGAGTAATCCTGTTTTTATTGTCTTTGTCAATTGTGAAAGTGAAAGCAGGATTCTTTTGTTGTTCTAACTGTAAGTACTCATTCAACATATCACCATCATGTCCCTTTAACTCATTGCGCTTGTCTCTTTCAAAGTTATACAAATCTTGTTGCGTCTGACCAATATTTTCAAACCCTCCTACTTTGAATCTGCAAAGAAAATTGTCTTTGTGGCATTGTGGTATATTCACCATGCCAAGTTGTTGACTTAAAGATTTTTATGCTGTTGACACATTACGATGCGATCATAAAAGATGCCTCTTATGTGGGGTTGAGAATGGGTGAGAATGACCCTCCTCAATTTTCTTAATTACGTATAAGTCATTTCTTTTTAAGACTACAATTCTTGCAGTACAACCTTCTTTTGTCGATCCACGCTTTCTTTTGACAACCACATCGGCTAATTGTTTGCTCTTTCCTTGCTTATAACACACATACTCCTTTCTACAAATCTCATCACTTCCCGCCTTTTTTGTCTCATTAAACTTCCGTACACGAAAATCAGCATGCATTGCATATGTATTGTAAAAAGTGTGAATTTCATCTAATGTTTGAAATTCTTGACCTAGCTTAGGCGTAAACTCATCAGCAACTTGAGGATAGTAGAAAAAAGTGTTAGTATTGTTCACATTCAACCCCTCTAAACTCAAGCTATCCTCATTCATTTCCAAATCCATTTCTATATTATCCCCATAACTCCCTATTTCATGGTCCATGTCATCCATTATACCTGATATCAAAAAATCATCAAATGTTCAAATAATGTGAATATATTTCTCTAGTGGATTAGTATCAAGCATACAATTAAATTATGGTATGAGTAAAGCAATCGAGCA
Organism: Panax ginseng; assembly: GCA_020205605.1. Lineage (NCBI taxonomy): Eukaryota > Viridiplantae > Streptophyta > Magnoliopsida > Apiales > Araliaceae > Panax > Panax ginseng. Next base: position 12,234,696 of record CM035143.1, read on the forward strand.
AGATCATTATTCTCAGTCAAAGGCTTTAAGGCATATCATCACAGAGGAACTTAAATATCATAACAGAGTAAGACAATACATACACAAACTGATATCAAAATACCGAACTGTTATAGGTAATATCATCACAGAGGTGGCGAATTACAGGGCATATCATTACAGAGGAACTTACATACACAAAATTTTGCCAAATTAATATCAAAATACCGAACTGTTATACTAAAATTGAAGAAGTCTGACAATCAAGGGCTGTAACAGAGTTACACGTACCTGATTTTTGAGAAGTTCGGCTTTTCTTCACAGCGAAATAGGCAGTTCTCAACAAATCTAGGGCACAGCGATTCTCAGTTGTAGTTGCCTAAATCGCTTGTGGAAGAGAAGCATTTGGAGAGAAGAGAGAAACTAGGGCTTGGGTATGGGAAGAATTCTTATTTGGAGAGAAGAGAGAGAGAATCGTTTGGGCTAGGGCTAGCGATTTGGGAGCTGGAGACAAGGAAGGCTCATTGTTTGAGTTCGTTTGGGTATGGGAAGAATTCGATTTGGGAATTACAGACTAGGATATGCGAAGAGAGAGAGAAGCGCGTGTGGGCTAGGATATGCGATTTGAGAATTGCAGACAAGGATATGCGAAGAGAGAGAGAAACACGTATTTTTTTGTTTTTAAGGAACTTATGTTAGTTAAGGAACTTATGTCATTTAAGAATTATGCTTTTGAAACTTTCTGTATATATGTATAGTCTGGTTCCAGTCCGGATGCCCGGATTTTATCCCGTCCGGTTTTTTTTTTTTTTTTTGTCTTTTTTTTAAAACAACTAAAAAAAATATTTAATATTTTATGGAATTGAAATTTTTCATAATCTGATGTTTTGGGGCGTGATTTGAGTGCATAATAACAAAACATATATGCATGATATGTGCTTGTTGTACCACCATTTTTTGGTATAGGTATCCAAATCACCCCTAAAACATTGTATTATGGAAAAATTTCAGTTCCATAAAATATTAATTATTTTTTTAGTTGTTTTTTAAAAAAAAAGCAAAAAAGCAAATAAAAAATTTGGTCCGTCTTTTACTCCAGTCTTGGTGTCCGAACTGGATCCGTTGCGTATATATATATAGCAAGGATCAAGTGCATACCACTTATCTTACTCACCCGTGCTCACCCCTCTTTAGGCGACGATTTGATCATCTGATAGTAAATGCATACTTTTGGCGACGCTATATGTTTTCCGTCAAGCTAAAAGTATGAAACAACATTGTATTTATATCAAAAATACGCCTAAAGGGAGTTGAAAGTAATGAAAGATAAGTGTATGACTTGATATATATATATATATATATATATATATATATATATATATAGCCCGATTCTCTTCAAATGACTGGAAGGAGTGAACTAAGAGTTAACAAACTATATGATGACGGTTTTTTCCGTCGCTATAGCATAAAAAACCGGTTTTCTATACTTAATCGGCTTCTATTTTAATAAAAGACAAATTAACTTGCTAATGTCAGCCCATATTGTCAGATAGAAAAATATAAAATGAATATTTTTTTTTATATACCAACCGCTACTGTAAGACCCCAACTTTTGTGAATAAAGATGAATTTTCTATAAATATCATTTTTGAATATTATGGAATGAATTTGATATAATGTTATAGTTGTGGGTAATATTGTAAGACCCCGAAATTTATGAAATAAAAGTATTCAATTTTTCTTATAATTACTATTCAGTAAATAGTTAAATTGATAAAAGTTAAAGTTAAGGGTGATATATGAATTTTTTTTCAAAATACACAAGTGGTTATAAAATATTCATTGTTGTGGGGAATATTCGTTTGGTCGTGGAATATTCTTTACGTAGGGAATATTAAATGCGACAGTAGCGTAACCATTTATGGGCCCCATAATGTAATAAGCTAATCGGATGAAGAAAAGCGACAAAATTAAGTTTTTATAAATAACAGGCGTAATCGTTCACAGCTAACCTTTGTTGAATACCTATTGGTTAAAATACGATGTCTGGCGTGTTTGCAAAGATGGCACTACCCATTTTACACGTATTTTTTGAATTATTGATCCTTACATAAAAGTAACTACTCAATAATTGTTACGATAATTCTTTATTCAATATTTTATTTTATTGATTCAATAATTCTTTGCGTTGATATTTTATATTATTGTTGTTTCAATAATTATCAACGCATGATATTTCTCATTATCGGATCAATAATTCATATTATTTGAATAATATTATTAGATAGCATTATTGGCAATGTCTAGAAAGTTACATCGAGGAGAGGTTTGGTCACCTAATTCATGCGCCGGAAGGAGAAATTCTTATTGAAAGCCCCTCTTCCGAGGAGCAGTCTGGTTGTCATAATTGTGATTACGTAATATTATTTGTGAATAATTAATTATTGATTTATATGATAAGGAAATATTTATTTGATGTGGATATAAATGATGGATTTATTTATGTGGTTATAAATGAAGGAATTAATGTTGAGGTATTTTATCGATATTTTTGTCGAATGAAGGTATTAAAAATTAAACCAAAGGTTTTTGAGATATATTAAATGACATATAATTTTTAATCCGACCGTTGGATCGTTGTAATTTTTGGATATGTTATACATATATAAGTTGAGTATATGTCCACAAATTTTGAACCGTTAAAAATGAACGTATGATTTGTTATGAATTTTAAGAGGTGAATGGTTCAGAAATTATTGAAGTATCCAAATTTAGCATTTTGGTGAAAAATTCTAGAATTGAGTGGGCCCCACTTGTGGTTGGTGAAGAAATGTGCTGAATTTTATTTCAAATGTGGTGGGTGGGAATAGTAGCAAGTAAAGCCATCAGGTTGCAGGTCAAGTCTGCTAAAATTTTCCTATAAATAGAGGGCTAAGTTAGAATTGAAAATCACACCAGAAACATAAGCTTTCTCTCTTTCTCTCTCTAGATTATTGAGTGTATTTTATGAGTATTTAGATACTTGGTGAGTTGATATTCATCAGTGCAAATTTCTTTCAAATCATATCCCGATATCGAGTCGGAAGTCTTTCTTTCTTTTGAGGTAAGGGATAGTAAGGGATTTTAAGGGTTATTATGTTTTTTTAGATTCGTACTTTTTCTGACCTTCAGAAAATTCTGGAAAAATTTGAAATGATATGTTGATGAGTTTTATTGATTGTGTCCAAAAATGGTGATTTTTGGATGTATAGATTAAGAGTTATGAATTTTATGAGAAAAGACTATTTTAAAAGTATCCGCTTATAATTCCTTGTGGTTAACTCCAAAATTAATGAAATTTTTATTGGGAGTACATCTATATAATATCAGTGTACTCTGTGAATGTTGAAATTTTTGGATAAAAGTACAATTTATGATAAATATCTAAATATTCGGCGGTTTTGGCCATATGAAAAATAGTAAATGAATTTTAAAAATTCTAAGAAAAATATATGTTCAATATGAGACTATATTCTGCTAAATCCCAGAAAAGAAATATTTTTGGAACTAATTTGGTATTTTTCATGAAAATGGACTAGTTATGAATAAATGAGTTAAATATGTTATGTGAAGGAAGAAAATTGAAAAAATATGATTTTATGGCTTGAGAATAATATATGTGGTATATGCAGATTTTTGATGAGGGTTTTGGTTATTGGTGATGAAATCTTATAAGTTTGGCATTTTATGATGATTAAATGCATTATTTAGTAAAGTGTAAACAATTAAAATAAATTGTTTATAAGTTTAAGAAATGTTATTCTTTCAATATCATTATACCAAAATATTGGTATAGATTTTATTGTGGAATTTCTACCTTTTTGTGTCAGGATTACTATTCATGAATTACTATTCATGAGTTACTATTCACGAGTTACTATTCACGAGTTACTATTCACGGGTACTATTCACTACAAAATTGGTTTCTTTTTCTAACAAAATTATAGTTGATTTATGAATATTACTTTGGAGATTAAAACTATATATTGATTATATTGATTTTATTATCATATATAACATTTTTATAACCCTGATGTTGAAATTCTCTTTCACTTGAGTATAAAGATGGGTAGATTTTTGGTATGATCATGACTAGGGTTCTCTTTGGCCAGTAGTGAAAAGTTGAATTGTGGTAGGTATGATCATGACCATTGAATTTATAATTGAATATCTTTAGCTTAAGTGCAAAGGTGAATTGATCAACATGGTTATAATTATTGTTTATATAAATTACGAAATGATTATATATTTCTTTGAGATATTAATATATTTGGCATGTAGTAAAATATGAATGTTGAGGAATATCTTTGGCTGTAGTGCAAAGATGAATTGTTGATGAATATCTTTGGCCCGTAGTGCAAAGATGACTGTTGTTGAATATCTTTGGCCGGCGATGCAAAGATGAATCGTGGATGAATATCTTTGGTAGTAGTCAGAAAGATGAATTTATTAGTATGATTATGAGCAGGAACTGTGATTTGGTATAACCATGATCTTTGATGTTTCGAGTAAAGACATGTGATGAAAATTATATTAAATCACAGATGCGAAGAGAATTTAGAATTACAATTATGATTATGAGATATTCATATAATTGTGGAAAGGCTGTTGATTGATGTTACAGGATAAAACATTGTTGGTGGACTTTTAACATGGAGAAGATAATAGATCATGTTTGTCTATTTGACTCTTCTAATGGATTGCTTTCGTTTAAATTGCAACTATGGTTGAAATTTTTATCATCTACCATATATTCTAAATCTACGATTTATTATTGATGAAGGCTATTGATAATTTAATTATCTTTAGTCATGATATTCTTTCTTGAAGTTAGTTGTGCTCACCCTTTTGCTTCACAATTCCTTTCGGGTAATAAAAGTGTAGGCTGGATTGAAATGGGGTAACAAGTGGAATAGAGCGGTGGTCTCTAGTCATGGAGTTCTCCTAAGCAGTATAGACAAGTGTGTTGTATACATTTTTTAGTAGTTATATTTGGTGAATCATATAGGAGAGGCAAACCCAACGTTGGAAGGGTGTTTTGCCACTATCATACAAGATGTCTCTTGACATACAACCATGTGTCATCATAAGATGTGGTTGTGCTCATCCACTTTTGCAAGTAGTATATTCTGAGCACTACCTATATAATCTTGGTGTTTGTTTGAAGTATAATTCTCAATTTGAGATAGTGGAGATAATGATAAATCAAGAGAAGACTCACCATTGGGAAGAATATGATAGTAATCTTCTCGTTTTTCTTTGGGATCTATTGGGTCAACCAAGGATAATTCTGTGGCCATATGATATCTATCATAACCTAGAAGCATGTCTAGTTGAAGGCTAATGATAATTTATTCTGCATTATCTTAGTCATAATATTTCTTGCTGGGATAGTTGAGCTCACCCTTTCTTTCACCGCTTCTTTTCAAAGAATGAGAATATAAATTTGAGGACGAGTCGAGAGCGGAGTGATAGACGGATGATAGTATTAGTAGTCCTCACTATTACATTAAATAGTGTGATAATAAATGTAATGAGGACTTATTCTGAGAGTGGATATTGTCTAGAAGACAGTATTTGTATTAAAACTCACAGCTCTCTTGTTGTATACTAAAGATTGTATTTGTATTCTTTACCATGTATTTGGCGACTCAGAATAGGTGATGTATACCTATTTTGGGGGCGTCACAGTTGGTATCAGAGCTTAGGGATATGATAACTTGCTAAGATGTGAGAATAGAACTAGGAGGGGAGAGACGGGGAATTCCTTCGCTAGTATGACCTACCTAAGTTTTTTTGGTATTTAATTGGTCGGTCGAAATATAGGGATAATATGTTACATGTCAATTAACCTTTTGTTTTGTGGCGATATCTCAAAAATGACATCCGAGAATGTTGAGAATAGCAATGGAGCCTGAAAGACCGTTGATTCACCACATATCAATAATCGAGGATAATGTGCATCGAGAAGGCGATAATCCTCATGCAAACAACAACACCGACCAAATGATGAATGATGGAATGTTCGGAGGCTTTATGCAATTCATGTAACAATGAAGAGGAGAGCGGCTCTGTCCAAAATATAGGTGGAACCACTTTGAAAACTCTCGGACGGTCACCATTAAGCAGTTCAAGGAGCTGGGACCACGGAGTTTATTGAAGAGCCAAAACCACTTAAAGGCGGAAGCATGGATAAAGTAGATCACCAAGATATTTGATGTCTTGGGATGCTCGAGAGAAGCAAAAGGTTCCCTTGCCGCCTTTATTTTTTTGCGAGGAGAAGCGGATTCTTGGTGGGAATCGGTAAAAGCGTACTCAACTTTGCCGCACTAAAAATGTCTTGGGAGAAGTTCCAAGAACTATTCAACGACAAGTACTTTCCCAAAAGTATTAAATCACATGAAGGAGGTGGAGTTCATCAAGTTGGAACAAAATAATATGGCCAGTCGCAAAGATGCGAAGCAAAGTTTGCGAGTTATCCGGTTTCGTCCCACTTGGTGGATAATGAAGAGAAATGACGGATGTTTTTAAGAGGTTTGAAATCGGAGATCGTCAACATCTTATTTCTCATAAAGCGTGTTTGTATTCGGATGTTGTAAATAGGGCTCGATTAGTGGAGCGATAACGAGTCAACGAACCAAAAGAGAAGCGATCGACAAAATGATAATACCGGTGAGAGGCGATCATAAAGCGGTGACAACAAGCGTGGAGGAATCAACGGGCCAAAAATGGTAACCACTTCGGTGGTAATCGAGGGCCAAAAATAATAAGAATGGACATTTCAAGAAGAAGATTCAATAATGATGGAAAGGCGTCGGCACCGACACCGTTGTTAAGGAAGGAGAACGACCACATATCATATGCTTTCAAATGCGGAGGAGGAACACATTAGTCAAACCTAGCGATCTGCGTCAAAGCATGTTATAATTATGGAAGAGAAGGTCACTTAGCCCGATTTTTGTCGTTCATCGAAGACAAGTGCGGCTAGGATGGAGGCACCAAAGGTAGTCCCGTAAAAAGTCAAAGCCGTGTAGTGCAAGGGGAGGCGTTTGTTGTGACCTCCCGAGAAAGTAAGGAACTCGAATGAGGTCATCACGGGTAATCTTATCATAAACTCTAGCGAAGTCTATACTTTATTTGATCTGGGTTCTACCCATTCTTTTATTTCTCTATTTAAGCTCAACGATTAAATTTGACTCCGGAGAAATTAGACTTTGACTTATTTGTGGAAACTCCGTTGGGAGAAACCTTCATTACATACACTGTTTATAAGTCTTGTTTGGTTCAAATCGGTACTTGCATTACCTGTCAATCTTATTTCATTGAAAATACTTGCATTTGACGTGATTCTAGGGATTGATTGGTTAACTACTCATCATGCAAAAATTAATTATTTTCATAAGGTTGTTAGCTTTCATATTCCTAATCAACCTATTATACGAATTCAAGCGACCAAACCATTAAAATCAATCAGGGTCATCTCAAGCCATAAAGCTATTCGTTTATTAAAAAACGGATGTCAAGCTTTCTTAGCCCGTCACGATCTAAACAAAAATACGCCGAGTTTTGAATGATATTTCTATTGTTAATAAATTTCTGACGTATTCCACGAAGAACTTCCTGGCCTACCCCCAGAGCGCGAAATTGAATTTTGTATCGACCTTGAACCCGGTACAAAACCCATTTCCAAAGCCCCATATCGAATGGCTACTATTGAACTTCAGGAGTTAAAGACCCAACTGCAAGAATTGTTAAACATTGGCTTTATTCGTGCTAATACTTCTCCTTGGGGTGCTCCTGTTCTATTCGTGAAAAAGAAAGATGGGAGTATGCGACTTTGTATTGATTATTGAGAGTTAAATCATGTCACCATCAAAAATAGGTACCCATTGCCACGTATTGATGACCTGTTTGACCAGTTGCAAGGAGCCAAATTCTTTTCAAAGATTGATCTTACGTTAGGATATCACCAATTGAAGATTAGAACCAGATGACATTCCAAAGACAACTTTGAAACTCGATGCGGGCATTATGAATTCCTAGTCACGTCCTTTGGATTGACTAATGCTCCTGCTGCCTTCATATATATGATGAACCGAGTATTCAAGGAATTTTGGATCACTTTGTGGCCGTCTTTATTGATGACTCCTTATTTATTCCAAAATCCGTGAAGATCATGAGCAACACCTGAGGCTGACACTCCAAAAGCTTCGTGAATACAAACTTTATGCCAAGTTGAAGAAATGTTAGTTCTGGCTTGAGGAAGTAGCATTCCTTGGGCACGTAGTATCAGGTCATGGAATATTAGTTGACCCGGCAAAGATTGAAGCAATTCAAAGCTGGGAGCAACCTAAATCAGTGACCGAAATACGTAGCTTTCTCGGCTTAGCTGGTTATTATCGGAGATTCGTGGAAGGATTTTCTCGAATAGCTACTCCATTAACTCAACTGACTCGAAAAGATACAAAGTTCAGTTGGAGCGAAGAATGTGAGAAGAGTTTTCAAGAACTCAAGATGAGACTCATTTCAGCACCTGTTTTGACAATACCATCTGGCTCGGAGGGATTTGTCGTCTTCAGTGATGCTTCGGGTAAAGGGTTGGGATATGTTCTCATACAACATGAGAAAGTCATAGCCTATGCCTCAAGAAAACTTAAAGAATATGAGAGGAATTATCCTACTCATGACCTAGAGTTAACAGCTGTTGTCTTCGCACTTAAAATTTGGAGGCATTACTTGTATGGGGGAGAAGGTGGAGATCTTTACGGATCATAAAAACCTCAAATATTTCTTCACTCAAAAGGAAGTCAACATGCGATAACGACGTTGGCTTGAACTGTTGAAAGATTATGATCATACCATCCAATACCATCCTAGAAAAGTGAACGTGGTAGCTGACGCATTGAGTAGAAGATCATATGCAAGTACGAGTGTGATATTGTCAACACAAATGCCCATTTTGTGTGACTTGCAAAGGATGTAGATAGAGTTAAAGACTCCAGGGACCCATGTGATTATGGCCAATATACAAGTAGAACCGAGCTTTAATTGATAAAGTTAAAGGCTGCTTTCGAGCTACAGGACACGGAGGCGATGCGTATGAGGAAGAAAGTGCAAGAAGGTCTTATGCTAGAAGCAAGAATCGATGAAGAAGGAATACTTGAGTCAACTCCGGACTTTGTGTTCCTAACGACCTGACGATTTAAAGTATAAAATCATGATGGAGGCGCACAACACACCGTTTGTAATCCATCACAGGAGTACCAAAATGTATCATGATATTAAATCATTACATTTTGGTGGTGCAATATGAAGAGAGAGATAGCGCTGTTTATCTCAAGGTTTCTAACTTGTCAACGAGTTAAAGTGGAGCATCAAGTACCAAAAGGTCCATTGCAACCACTTGAAATTCCAGAGTGGAAGTGGGAGAACATTATCATGGATTTCGTTACTGGTCTTCCTAAGGTTTCTCAAGGTATAGATGCGATTTGGGTCATTGTTGATAGATTGACCAAGTCTGCTCATTTCTTACCGATACGAGAAACTTATACACTTGAATGTCTTGTTCGTATGTACATAAATGAGAGTGTAAGACTGCATGGTATGCCAGTATCCATAGTTTTTTATCGAGACCCAAGATTCATTTCACGATTTTGGGTTAGTTTGCAGAAAGATATGGGCACAGATTTACGATTTAGCTCGGCATATCATCCTCAGACGGACGGACAGTCGGAGAGGACTATTCAAACTCTTGAAGATCTATTAAGACTCTGTGTCCTTGATTTCAAGAGAAGTTGGGATAAGTTCTTACTATTGGTGGAGTTTTCCTACAACAACAGTTATCAAGTAAGTATTGGCATGGCTCCATTTGAGGCGTTGTATAGAAGAAAGTGTCGTTCTCCAGTATGCTGGGATGAGGTGGGAGAAGCAACGTTGTTGGGACTGGAGTTGGTACGTATGACAACAGAAAAGATTCAAACGATCCGGCAACGTATAAAAACCTCACAAGATCGACAAAAGATTTATGCTGATCTTCATCGAAAGGACGTGGAATTCGATATAGGAGATCATGTGTTGTTACGTGTTGCTCCATGTAAAGGAGTTACGAGATTTGGAAAGAGAGGAAAGCTCAATCCTCGATTCATTAGCCCATTTTTAATCCTCGATCGAGTAGGAACTGTGGCCTATAGATTCGCTTTACCGCCAAGTATATCTCGTGTTCATAACATTTTTCACATATCCATGTTACGTAAATATGTGAAAGACCCGAACCACATTATTGAGTTAGAACCAGACGAAATAGCGGAAGATTTGACGTATGAAGAGGTTCCTGTTCAAATCTTGGATAAGAAGGAACATATTTTACGTTCCAAGGTTATACCTCAAGTCAAAGTTTTGTGGAGAAACCACGATGTTGAGGAAATGACTTGGGAGTTAGAATCTAAAATGAAATCAAGATATCCTTACCTCTTCGACATACCAGGTACGTATCCTAATTTCGAGGGCTAAATTTCATAAGAAGGGGAGGTTGTAAGACCCCAACTTTTTTGAATAAAGATGAATTTTCTATAAATATCATTTTTGAATATTATGGAATGAATTTGATATAATGTTATAGTTGTGGGTAATATTTATAAATTTTTTAAAATACGCAAGTTGTTATATAATATTCGATTGGTGGGGGAATATTCGTTTTAATAGGGAATATTAAATACAACTGACACAATCATTAGTGGACCCAACGCAAATTATTATCGGATTGAAAAACGACAAAAATACTTTATGAAAATAACGGCGGAAGTTTTACTGATTTAGCTGTTGAAACACCCGGTGTTAAAAATACGATGTCTGGCGTAGTTATACGATGTATACACGGTATTGATTATTGATGCTTATGTGATATCGGTTTTGTTTTATTGGTATTATTAATGTAATAAAACAAAATGCTTTTATATAAAAATGAGAATACTTTTATAAAGTTATTCGTTTTATTAGGCTAATAGTAAAATCTTTTTATATAAAATGAATACTTTTATAAAGTTATACATTTTTTATTAGACAATAATTAGAATATATTATATTTTATTATGCATAGTGTTTGTATAATGCTGCATAGTGTTTGCATAGTAAAATCTTTTATAAAGTGATTCATTTTATTAGATTATAAATAGAATATATTATATTTTATTTAAAAGATTTTGCTTTAAATATGGACCATCGATTAAAGTAAATCAATCTCGAAATAGTTAAATGAGTTAGTTCTTATCTGGGTCCATTTTTCTATAAATAGAAGCTTATTCCTTCATTATTTCTTACGAATTCACTAAAACTCTAGAGAGAGAAATTATAGAAGCTATAGAAAAGTATTACGCTCCTTCCTACTCTTATATTCGAGTTTTTTTTACGGTAAATGATATTATTTGTTGTACTCGTAAGGGGGTATTATTTCTTTTGTATTCATAAAGAGAACTTACATTATTCCATTCTTTATTATTACTGCTTTGAATAACTAGTATACTGTGAACTACCCTATACTTGGTGACATTCTTCTAATATTAGTCTTTATTATTATTACATTTGGAATATCCTGTTTTGTGAATTCTGTGGGACTTGGTTCCGCTCTTTATTATTATTATGTTGAAATATCACATGCATGCATATCATGGGACTGGTTCCATCTTTATTATTATTACATTGGAATATCACATGCATGCGTTCTGGCGGGACTGAATTCTCGTTTTATTATTACATTGGAACATCACATCGGGTGCAATTTACTTTGACTGCTTTAGATACTTATTAATCTGTTGGAATAACTTTGTCTATCGCAATACCATAAGCATGGTGATTTCTTTTGTTATTCCATTCGTTATTATACTCGGTTGGTTAAAGTTTTAACTTTTATACTCCATGAAATTAGTGGAATATCCTTGATATTTAAGCTTCATCCGATATCTTTTCATGGAAATGTTCTTGAGCATTCTTGAATTTTACTCTACAAAGCGATATCATGTTGACAATTTGGGCGTTATTAGTTCTGGATAAATTAATTCTTGAACTTGTTTTATTGCATTCTTATATCATTGTCATCATCCTCATGTTTATATTTTGTTAAAAGTCATCTGTGGCCTGTAGTGCATAGATGGATTTGGTATGATTATGACCAGGGATTATTCGGTGTAATCATGACCGTAATGTTACAAATAATGTGGTAAAAGTCCTCATTGGCCCGTAGTGCATTAATGAACAGTTGTTGGCATGATCATGACCATTAATGAATACACAAATATCTTTGGTCCGTAGTGCATGGATAATTTATGGTCGTGAAACTAAAGAATATCCTTGGCCGTAGTGCAAGGCTGATTCGATGATGTGAATTATTTATTAAGCTGATTCCCAGCGATAAAAGTTATGAAAAACCTTTTAAATCATAGAAGATAGTAGATTTTATTCTCTACTTGACTCTTCTAATGGATTGTTTGTTCCATTTAGATTAAACTTGATGTTTGTTATATTTTATCGGTTTAACAATTGTTGAAGGCTAATGATAATTTATTACGCATTATCTTAGTCATAATATTTCTTCTTTGGGCTAGTTGAGCTCACCCTTTCTTTCACCTTTATTCTCTTGAAATGAGAATATAAATTTGGGATGAGTCGGAAGCGGAGTGATGGACCGGATGATAGTATTAGTAGTCCTCATTATTACATTAAATAGTGTGACAATAAATGTAATGAGGACTTATTCTAAGAGTGGATATTGTCTAGAAGACAATATTTGTATTAAAACTCACAGCTCTCTTGTTGTATATTAAAGATTGTATTTGTATTCTGTACCATGTATTTGGCGACTCAGAATAGGTAATGTATACTTATTTTGGGGGCGTCACAGTTGGTATCAAAGCTTAGGGATATGATCCCTTGCTAAGATGAAAGAATAGAACTAGGAGGGGAGAGACGGGGAATTCCTTCGCTAGTATGACCTACCTAAGTTTTTTTGGTATTTAATTGGTCGGTCAGAATATAGGGATAATATGTTACATGTCAATTAACCTTTTGTTTTGTGGCAGTATCTGAAAATGACATCCGAGAATGTTGAGAATAGTAATGGAGCACAGGCGACCGTTGATTCACCACATATCAATAATCAGGATAATTTGTTGGGGAGAGATTTGATTTGATTTTAACTAATTAGAGCGATGTAACATGTAACATATAGACATGTTATTCAATTTGAAAGCATATTCTAAATCTTAATTTTCCCCATATTCATGGGTGGGTCAAGAAATTTTGTCATTATAATTTCACATGTGCATATTTTCGTATAGTTTAGGATGCTTAGAAACCCGTTTGAGATTCACTTAGTATGAGTGAATCTCAAATAGTCCCCGTTTTGGGACTGTTCTTGTATGTTTCGATCTCACTTAGGTCGGTGTTAACGAATTGAGCACGTCTTTATATTTTTTGAATTTTTGGTCAGTATATATCTCTTGATGTTCTTCGGGTGCATATTTAGACTACGATGTGTTAGTCTATTTCATGTACTTGAAGACCATGGGGAGGTCTTCTAAAAATTTCTAAAAATTTAAAGATGTGTTCAAGTTATTAACATCGATGAAATGACACATCCGGGTATGGGATAGAAGCTAACTTGGTTAGAGTGGGAGATGAAGTTAGAAAACTCATAAGCTTGCATATACATTAACTTGGAGACTTGATTGTGTTTGTCTAACTTTCCATATATATAGCAGACAGTTGTCCAAGATGTCCGTTGATCGAAGTTGGATGGAACGTAGGCTAGCCACTGATAAGAGTGGGCTTAGCTCTGAGTACCGTAGTGGGGTTGATTAGTTTTTCAATTTCGCGTTTGAGCAAGTCAGCGGCGATGAGATTAGATGTCCTTGTAAGAGGTGTGTGAATGAAGTGTGGAAAGAAAGGACTGATGTCATGTGCGACTTATTTGCATATGGGTTCAAGTAGGGTTATACGACATGGATCTATCATGGGAAAACCTGGTTGGATGAACATAAATCAGAACCAGAATCCAGAGGTGATAAAACCTTTGACTGTACTAACATGATAATCGAAGCTGTTGGTTCATACTTCCAGTGGAATACAGATAGGAATGGAAGCAGCGTCGAGCAAGAGCCGAATGACGGGGATAAGGGTTTCTATGAGTTATTGCATGAAGCAGCGACGCTACTGTATGACGGGCATGAAAAGCACACCGTCTTATCTGTCGTGACTAAGTTTTTACACTTCAAGAACGAGCATAACTATAGCGAGAGAGGTTTTAATGAACTGCTAAACATTATAAAGGAGTGCACACCGTCTTATCAATGGTTGTTTATGTTAACAAATACCGCCGAGTATATGAGGTGGCACTCTACACGGGACATAGTCGAAGGTCAACTGACGCACCCGACAGATGGGCTTGAGTGGAGAAATTTTGATAAAAATCACCCCTCGTTTGCTGAAGAGGTTCGCAATGTTAGGCTTGGACTTGCTACGGATGGGTTTAATCTATTTAATGGACCTTACACCAAGCCCTACTGAACTTGGCCAGTGATTATTGTTGTGTATAACCTTCCACCTTTGATGTGCATGAAAGATCCCTACATGTTCATGCCTTTACTGATTCCGGGTAATAAAAGTCCGAGTAAAGACATCAATGTTTACCTCATGCCGTTAGTTGACGTGTTGAAGATGTTGTGGGATAAATGTAAGACCCCGAATTTTATGAAATAAAATTATTCAATTATTCAATTTAGTAAATGGTTAAATTGATAAAAGGTTAAAGTTAAGGGTGATATGTGAAAATTTTACAAAGTAAAACAAGTTGTCATAAAATATTCGTCTGGTCGAGAAATATTCTTTTTGGCGGGGAATATCCGTATGACGACATAATCATTGGTGGACCCCAAAACGGAATAACTTTCGGATATAAAAAGCGATAAAAATAACCTTTTTAAAAAAATAACGGCAAGACTTTTACCGTTAAACTTTTGAAATACCCAGTGATAAACATAAAGTAATACGCGTTGTTGCATAGTAGCACACTGTATTGCACAATATCTCTAATTATTGATGCTTACCTAAGAAGTCACTTAGTTTTATTCAATAATTGATACAGTAGTTGCTGCATAGTATCTCATATTATTGATTTAATTATTATCACATTATCATCTGCACAATATTTTATATTATTAAATCAATAACTGAGACGACACAATTATTCATATTATTATTTGTATTATTGACAATGTCTAGAAAGTTCTGTCAACAAAAGGGGTTTGGTTATTTAATTGCGCGCCAATAAAGAGAAATCCTTATCGGAAAGCCCCTCTTTCTTGGGAACGATCTGGTTGTTAATATTTTGAGTTATAATATTAATGATGAATAATTGTTAAATGATTAAAAATGTGTTTATTGAAGTTAAGTGATTTTTGGTAAATATTTATTCATTTTTTGATATAAATAGATAGGACTGAGAAAAAAACGGATATAACCGAATTATCGAACCGGACCAAAATAAAATAACCAAAATTTTATGATAATTTGATTATTTTTAGCATTTCGGTTATATCCAAAATTATATACGATTTTCGGTTAGTTTATACGGGTATCATTTTTTGGGTTATTCGGTTTACCCAAATAACCGAACAAATCACTTAAAATAAATAAAGTACTAGTAATCCTCAACACATCAGGCATTACTACTTACTAGCTCTAGCCGACTGACCGACTCTGAAGTCGAACAACTCTGTTACTCTCGTCTCATCTCAAGTCTCAAACTCAATCTGAATCTCTCAACTCTCAAGTGACAATAATCATCCCAAACCCAGATCTCATCTCAGATCTCAAGTGACAAGAATCATCCCAAACTTTGTTACTCTCGTCTCATCTCAGATCTCGAAGACTCGAACTCTGAATCGGAAGTCGGTGACGACGAGCGACGGTGAATCCTCCTCGGCTCCTCCTTTTCTTAATTTCTTCTTGTCTTCTTTCTCTTCTTTTGCTGCAATTTATATACTGTTATCTGAGTAGTGGTACGACAACTGATTTTACGACACGCAAGAATTATGAGCTTCCAAGTTCATCTTGAATTGAGGTGTTGATATTTGTATGGAGAAGGAATAGTAATTATTTTGTTCACAAGGGAGGCTAATATTTTAATTTGATTTACTGAGATATCAAAATGTCCAATCCTCTGTTTTGGAGGATGAGATATTCTTTGGGTGCACAAGAATTTTAGTGGTTATGGGTCCTCTGTTTTCATTTAAATTAGGTTAATTGAATAACCGAATAACTTATTCGGTTATTTAGTTATTACAAATTTTGGTTAATTGTTCGGATATCTAAAACAGGTTATTTTCGGTTTTCGGGTATTACCGAAATTCTAATTCGGTTCGGTTATTATCCGAATGCTCACTCCTATAAATAGAGGTGTTTTCCATGAGACATTTGTTGTAAGTTTGAATTATTATTCCATGGGGAGATGTACTAATATCTGGATCGTCGGTTGTGGTTTTATTATTAAATCAATATGGACCGTCGGTTGTGGTTTTAATAGTATATCAATATGGACCTTCCGTTTTAATAGTAAATCAATCTGGACCGTCCGTGAATCAGTTACTATTTATTTCATTCTCCTATAAATAGAAGCTTATTTGTTCTTTCATTCTCACCAATTCACTAAGACTCACAAGAGAAACTATAGATAGAAACTATAAAGAGAAAGAAGAAGAGTATTCTGCAACTTTACTATTGAAGTATCAAATCTTCTACTATGGTAAGTGATGTTATTTTTGGAATGTATATTACTTTTCGTAATCGTAAAGGATATTATCCTTCGTATTCATTCTTTATTTGTGGAAAAGATCTGTCTACGTGGATTACCGCATGACAGGTGAAAATCCATTTCCAGTTTCGTATATTATTTATTTTCATATTCCTAAATCTAAACTTACTATGGTAACTATTGCTTCTATAATCCCTGAAATTTGTAGAATATCCTTGAGTTTTGCGATACATCTAGTATCGTTTCATTGGAATATTGGTCTGAACATTCTTATTAAATTTTAATATTTTCATATGGGGTGCTATTCACTCGGATACTATTCACTCGGGGTACTATTTATTAGGGATACTTTGGATGAAAGGGTACTATTCATTTAGTACTATTCATTCGGGTACTATTCACTCGAGGTACTTTACATGACGAGATACTATTCATTTGGTACTATTTATGTAAGACCCCAACTTTTATAAATAAAGATAGATTTTTTATAAATATCATTTTTGAATATTATGGAATGAATTTGATATAATGTTATACTTGTGGGTAATATTTATAAATTTTGCAAAGTACGCAAGTTGTTATATAATATTCGATTGGTCGGGGAATATTCGTTTTAACAGGGAATATTCGTACAACGACACAATCATTGGTGGACCCCACAACGGAATTATTGTCGGATTGAGAAAATGACAAAACACTTTATGAAAATAACAACGGAAGTTTTATCGTTAATCTGTGTGAAACACCGGTGTTAAAAAATGCGATGTCTGGCATAGTTGCACAAAGATGCACAATTATTGATTATTGATTCTTACGTGAGAAGTCACTCGGTTTTGTTCAATTATTGCTACGATAATTCTTTGCGTAGTATCTCACGTTATTTAATTCAATTATTGTCAATATTTTATATATTATTAAATCAATAATTGAGATGACAAAGTTATTAATATTATTATTTACAATATTAACGATGTCTAGAAGTTACATCGAGGAGAGGTTTGGTCACCTAATTTAATGCCGCCAATATAGGAGAAATCCTTATTGGAAAACCCCTCTTTCACAGGAACGACACAGTCGATTAATAGTGTGAATTATAATAATGATGATGCGTTTTGTTTTATTAGTATTATTAATGTAATAAAAGCGAATACGTTTATATAAAAGCAGAATACTTTTATAAAATTATTCATTTTATTAGACTATAAATAGAATATATAATATTTTATTATGCATAGTATTTTGCATAGTAAAATCTTTTATATAAAATGAATACTTTTATAAAGTTACTTATTTTATTAGACAATAATTAGACTATATTATATTTTATTATGCATAATGTTTCATAGTGCTTGCATAGTGTTTTGCATAGTAAATTCTTTTTATATAAAATAGAATACTTTTATAAAGTTATTTATTTTATTAGATTTTAAATAATATATATATATATATATATATATAGAATATATTATATTTTATTGCATAGTGCGACATAGTATCCTTTCTATTTTCCTATAAATATGATGCTTAATTAGAATTGAAAACCACACCAGAAGTTCATAGAATTCTTCTATAATCTTGAGCGTATTTCTTTAGAGTTTTAAGAAGCTTTGAGCATAGTGCAAGTTTTCTTCAAGAATATCCTCACCCTACCAGTCGGAATACTCTTCTTTTACGGTAAGGGATGTTATTTGGTGTACTCGTAAGGGGTATTATTTCTTTCTTATTCATGAAGAGAACTTCTGTTATTCCATTCTTTATTATTTTGTTAGAATAACTTTTGTATCTGTGAGCTACCCTATACTTGATGAAATTCTTCTCATTACTCTATGACTAAGAAAAAAGCGGATAAAAGCCGAATTAGAAACACAACCGAAATTTTTTAACCGAATTATTTTGGTTTTTCGATTTTTTTTCTAATTTCGGTTATATCCAATTTATTACTCGGTTATTCGGTTTGAGTTCGTTTTAAAAAATACATTGTTAGGATATCCGAATTCTTGAATGACTATATATATATATATATATAAAAATACATTGTTAGGGTTCTACCACTTATTACTAATATTACTTAACTAGAATCATCTAGAATTCTAGATAGAAGAGTAGTGGTCTTCCAAATAGCAGCAGAAATTAAATAAGTATTTTAATTTATGAAAAATGGCAGCAGATTTTCCAAATAGCAGATCTTCCAATTTACGAAGTGGCAACAGATATTCCAAATAGCAGATCTTCCAAATAGCAAGGGCTCTGCGCTTCGAGGAGACGGCTGCCGCGGATGACGGAGACGGAGGCGGAGAGGAGGACGACGAGTGGCGGTAGAGGCGAAGCAGGAGTATGAACCAGATCTGGTTTCATTTCCTGCTGGAATACAATAAAGTCAGCAAAAGATAATCTGGGTCAGCTAAATTAACGATTGGTCTATATGCTCATTATGAAGGCGGTTTCAATTTCTCAAGGCAGGCAACAATTTGATATTTATATTTTAATTATCATGCTGGGGACATTGTTCATGCGAAATTTGTTGCTCGGTGCTGTTATTGCCAAATAGCAAAATACTACTAGTTCCTTTTCTGTTTTTTTCTTTTCGCTAAATCTGAGTCAGCTAAAGATAATCTGGGTTCATGGTTCATGCTCTACTCATTTGGGTTTGCTATTTTTGATTTTAAGTTCGAATTGGGCAGATTTAATTGATTTTTATTCAGCTGATTTGGTGATTTTGCTTTTAATTAGTTTTAATTTTGGTTTGGTTACATTTATAATCAATTACCAATTTCCAATTCGATATTGATGTAAGTCGATTATTTTCAAAATTCGGTTAGTTTTTGGATATTGAAATTGTGCTTATTTAAATTATTCTAAGATAATGAATAACTTTATTGATTTCGGTTATAACCGAATGATCGACCTAATTACTCCATTCTTTATTATTACATTGGAATATCACATAAATGCGTTTTACGCAAGACACAGTTTCATTTTTTATTATTACATTGGAACATCCTGTTTGTGCGTTTATGCATGACTGGTTCCATTATTTATTATTACATTGGAATATAATGTATGCATGCGTTCTGCATGACTTGGTTTTAAGTTATTTATTATTACATTGGAATAACACATGCATGCGGCTCTATCGCGTATGCCGGTGATTTCTTTTGTTATTCCATTCTTTCTTATACTCGGTTGATTAAAGTTTTGACTTCTATACTCCATGAAATTAGTGGAATATCCTTGATATTTGCGCTTGATCCAGTATCTTTTTATGGAAATATTCTTCTGAGCATTCTAGAGTGTTACTCTACAAAGAAGTATAATGTTGACAATTTGGACATTATTAGTTCCTGGATAAATTAATTCTTGAACTTGTTTTTACTGAATTCTTATATCATTGTCATCATCCTCATGTTTATATTATGTTGAAAGTCATCTGTAGCCTGTGCATAGATGGACTTGGTATGATTATGACCAGGGATTATTCGGTGTAATCATGACCGTAATATTACAAATGATGTGGAAAAAGTCCTCCTTGGCCCGTAGTGCATTGATGGACAGTTGTTGGCATGATCATGACCATTGATGAATACACGAATATCCTTGGCCCGTAGTGCATGGATAATTTATGGTTGTGATACTAATGAATATCCTTGGCCGTAGTGCAGGGATGATGTGGATTATTTATTAAGCTGAGTCTCAGCGATAAAAGTAATGAAAAACCTTTTAAATCATAGAAGATAGTATATTTTATTCTCTACTTGACTCTTCTAATGGATTTCTTGTTCTGCTACAGTTAAACTTGATACTTGTTATATTTTATCAATTTAACACTGTTGAAGGCTAATGATAATTTCTTCTGCATTATCTTAGTCATATTATTTCTTACTAGGCTAGTTGAGCTCACCCTTTTGCTTTTATTGTTCTCTTCAGGAAATGAAAACTTAGCAGGGACTAGTCGGGGAACGGAGTGACGGTCCAGATGATAGCATTAGTAGTCCTCACTATTCTATGAAATAGTGTGATAATAAATGTATTGAGGACTTATTTTGAGTTTGAATCTTTATGCTCTGAAGACAATATTTGTATTAAAACTCACAGCTCATGTTGTATATTTAAGGTTGTATTTGTATTCTGTACCAAGTATTTGGCGACTCAGAATAGGTGATGTATACCTATTTTAGGGGCGTCACAGTTGGTATCAAAGCTTAGGGATATGATCCCTGGCTAAGATGTGAGACTAGAACTAGGAGGGGATAGACGGGAAATTCCTTCGCTAGTATGACCTACCTAAGTTTATTTGGTATTTATTTGGTCGGTCAGAGTATAGGGATAATATGTGATATGATAACTAATCCTTGTTTTGTGGCAGTATCTAAAAATGACATCCGAGAAAGTTGATAATAGCAATGGAGCATAGGACACCGTTGAGTCTCCACATATCAATAATCAGGATAATGTGCATCAGGAAGGCGACAATCCTCATACAAACAACAACACTGACCAAATGATGAATGATGGAATGTTCAGAGGCTTTATACAATTCATGCAACATCAGGCGAGAGCGGCTCCTGTCCAAAATGTAGGTGGAAACACTGGAAACTCTCGGACGGTCACCGCTAAACAGTTCAAGGAGCTGGGACCATCGGAGTTTATTGGAGAGCCAAAACCACTTAAGGCGGAAGCATGTATAAAGCAGATCACCAAGATATTTGATGTCTTGGGATGCTCCGAGGAGAAAAAGGTTCCCTTTGCCACCTTTATGTTGCTAGGAGAGGTAGATTACTGGTGGGAATCGGTAAAGCGTACTCAACCTGCCGCATTGAAGATATGTTGGGAGAAGTTGCAAGAACTATTCAACGACAAGTACTTTCCCGAAAGTATTCGTCACATAAAAGAGGTAGAGTTCATCAAGTTGGAGCAGAACAATATGGCCAGTGTCACGATGTGAAGCTAAGTTTGCTGAGTTGTCCCGATTTGCGTCTCACTTGGTTGATAAAGAGGAGAGAATGACGCGAATGTTTTTAAGAGGTTTGAAACCGGAGATACGTCAATATCTTATTTCTCATAAACTGTGTTTGTATTCATATGTTGTAAATAGGGCTCAGTTATTGGAGCGCGATAACGAGTCAAACGCAACCAAGAGAAAGCGGTAAATACGAGAATGAAAATACCCGGTGGTAACGGTTATCGAAGCGGTGACAACAACAAACGTGGAGGAATCAACATGCCGAAAATGGTAACCACTTCGGTGGTAATCATGGCCAAAACAATAAGAATGAACATTTCAAGAAGAGGAGATTCAACAATGATGGAAAGACGTCAGCATTAGCACCCGTGGTTAAGGAAGGAGAACGACCACCTATCATATGCTTCAAATGCGAGAGGGAGGACATATCGATCCAAACTGCAGCGATGCCATCCAAAGCGTGTTATAATTGTGGAAGAGAAGGTCACCTAGCCCGATTTTGTCGTGCACCAAAGACAAGTCCAGTTGGAACGGTGACACAAAATACCGTCCCAGACAAGTCAAAACCAGTAGTTCAAGGGAGATCGTTTATTGTGACCTCCCAGAAAGCAAGGAACCCGAATGAGGTCATCACGGGTAAGCTTATCATAAACTCTAGCGAAGTTTATGCCTTATTTGATACCGGTTCTACCCATTCTTTTATTTCTCCTACTTGCACTCAACGATTAAATTTGACTCCGGAGAAATTAGACTTTGACTTATCTGTGGAAACTCTGTTGGGAGAAACCTTTATTACATCCACTGTTTATAAGTCTTGTTTGGTTCAAATCGGTACCCTCACATTACCTGTCAATCTTATTTCATTTAAAATACTTGCATTTGATGTGATTCTAGGGATTGATTTGTTAACTACTCATCATGCTAAAATTGATTGTTTTCGTAAGGTTGTTAGCTTTCATATTCCTAATCAAACTATTATGCGAATTCAAGCGACCAAACCATTAAAATCAATCACGGTCATATCAAGCCATAAAGCTATTCGTTTATTGAAAAACGGATGTCAAGCTTTCTTAGCTCACGTCACAGATTTAAACAAAAATACGTCAGATTTGAATGATATTTCTATTATTAATAATTTTCCTGACGTATTCCCTGAAGAACTTCTTGGCCTACCCCCAGAGCGTGAAATTAAATTTTGTATCGACCTGGAACCCGGTATAAAACCCATTTCTAAAGCCCCATATCGAATGGCTCTTATTGAATTTCAGGAGTTAAAGACCCAATTACAGGAATTGTTAGACATTGGTTTCATTCATCCTAGTACGTCTCCTTGGGGTGCTCCTGTTTTATTCGTGAAGAAGAAAGATGGAAGTATGCGACTTTGTATTGATTATCAGGAGTTGAATCATGTCACCATCAAAAATAGGTACCTGTTGCCTCGCATTGATGACCTGTTTGACCAGTTGCAAGGAGCACAATTCTTTTCAAAGATCGATCTTAGCTACGGATATCATCACCGAAGGTTAGGCGAGGATATTCAAAAGCGCCTTCATAACTTCGATGCAGGGCCTTATGAATTCTTAGTCATGTCTTTTGGATTGACTAATGCTCCTCTTTGCCTTCATGGATATGATGAACCGAGTATTCAAGGAATATTTGGATCACTTTGTGGTCGTCGTCTTTATTGATGACATCCTCATATATTCCAAAAACCGTGAAGATCATGAGCAACACTTGAGGCTGATACTCCAAAAGCTTCGTGAAAACAAACTTTATGCCAAGTTAAAGAAATTCGAGTTCTAGCTTGAGGAAGTAGCATTCCTTGGGCACGTAGTATCAAGTCATGGAATATCTGTTGACCCGTAAGATTAAAGCTATTCAAGCTGGGGAGCAACCTAAATCGATGGTCAAGTCACGTAGCTTTCTCGGATTAACTTGTTATTATCGGAGATTAATGGAAGGGTTTTCTCGAATCGCTACTCCATTAACTTCAATGACTCGGAAAGATACAAAGTTCGGTTGAGCGAAGAATTTGAGAAGAGTTTTAAGAACTCGAGAGAGACTCATTTCAAAGACTTGTTACGACAATACCATCCTACACGGAGGGATTTGTCATCTACAGTGATGCTTCGGGTAAAGGGTTCGGATGTGTTCTCATGCAACATGAGAAAGTCATAGCCTATGCCTTAAGACAACTCAAAGAATATGAGAGGAATTATCCTACTCATGATCTAGAGTTGGCAGCTGTTGTCTTCACACTTAAAATATAGAGGCATTACTTGTATGTGGAGAAAGTGGAGATCTTTACGGATCATAAAAGCCTCAAATATTTCTTCACTCAAAAGGAACTCAACATTCGACAACAACGTTGGCTTGAACTATTGAAAGATTATGATCATACTATCCAATACCATCTTGAAAAAACGAACGTGGTAGCTGATGCATTGAGTAGAAGATCATATGCAAGTACGAGTGCGATATTGTAAATGCAAAGGCCCATTTTGTGTGACTTTCAAAGGATGGAAATAGAGTTAAAGACTTCAGGGAACCATGTGATGATGGGGAATATACGAGTAGAACCGACTTTAATCGATAAAGTTAAAGCTGCTCAAGCTACATACCTGGAGCTGATGCGTATGAGGAAGAAAGTGCAAGAAGGTGCTATGCCGGAAGCAAGAATCGATGAAGAAGGAATACTTCGAGTCAACTCCAGACTTTGTGATCCTAACGACCCTGATTTAAAGTATAAAATCATGATGGAGGCGTAAAACACACCGTTTGCAATACATCCTAGGAGTACCAAAATGTATCATGATCTTCGATATACATTTTGGTGGGGTAATATGTAGAGAGAGATAGCGCTGTTTATCTCAAGGTGTCTAACGTGTTAACGAGTCAAGGCAGAGCATCAAGTACCAAAAGGTCCATTGCAACCACTTGAAATTACAGAATGGAAGTGGGAGCACATTACCATGGATTTCGTTACTGGTCTTCCCAAGGTTTCTCAAGGCATAGATGTAATTTGGGTCATTGTTGATAGATTGACCAAGTCTGCTCACTTCTTACCTATACGAGAAACTTATCCACTTGAACGTCTTGCTTGTATGTATATAAACGAGGTTGTAAGATTGCATGGTATGCCAATATCTATAGTGTCTGATCGAGACCCAAGATTCACTTCACAATTTTGGGTTAGTTTACAAAAGGCTATAGGCACGGACTTACGATTTAGCTCGGCAGATCATCCTCAGACGGACGGGCAGTCAGAGAGGACTATTCAAACTCTTGAAGATCTATTAAGACTCTGTGTCCTTGACTTCAAGGGAAGTTGGGACAAGTTCTTACCATTGGTGGAGTTTTCCTACAACAACAGTTATCAACCAAGTATTGGCATGGCTCCATTTGAGGCGTTGTATGGAAGAAAGTGTTGTTCTCCAGTATGCTGGGATGAGGTGGGTGAAGCAACATTGTTGGGACTGGAGTTGGTACGTATGACTATAAAAAATATTCAAACAATCCGACAACGTATAAAAACCTCACATGATCGACAAACGAGTTATGCTGATCTTCATCGAAAGGACGTGGAATTCGATATAGGAAATCATGTGTTGTTACGTGTTGCTCCATGGAAAGGAGTTAAGAGATTTAGAAAGAGAGGTAAGCTCAATCCTCGATTCATCGGCCCATTTTTAATCCTCGATCGAGTAGGAACTGTGGCCTATAAACTTGCTTTACCGCCAAGTATGTCTCGTGTTCATAAAGTTTTTCACATATCCATGTTACCTAAATATATGAAAGATCCGAACTACATTATTGAGTTAAAACCGGACGAAATAGCGGAAGATTTGACGTATGAAGAGGTTCCTGTTCAAATCTTAGATAAGAAGGAACATATTCTACGCTCCAAGGTTATACCTCAAGTCAAAGTTTTGTGGAGAAACCACGATGTTGAGGAAATGACCTGGGAGTTAGAATCTGAAATGAAATCAAGGCATCCTTACCTCTTCGACATACCAGGTACGTACCCTAATTTTGAGGGCGAAATTTTATAAGAAGGGGAGGTTGTAAGACCCCAACTTTTATAAATAAAGACGAAATTTCTATAAATATCATTTTTGAATATTATGGAATGAATTTGATATAATTTTATAATTGTGGGTAATATTTATAAATTTTGCAAAGTACGCAAGTTGTTATATAATATTCGATTGGCCTGGGAGAATATTAGTTTTAACGAGGAATATTAAATGCAAACGACACAATCAATGGTGGACCCCACAACAGTATTATTTTCGGATTGAGAAAATGACAAAAATACTTTATGAAAATAACGGCGAAAGTTTTACGGTTAACTGTTGAAACATCCGGTGTTAAAAAATACGATGTCTGGCGTGGTTGCTTGCGATGGCACACGGTATTGATTATTGATCTTACGTGAGAAGTCACTTAATTTTGTTCAATTATTGCTACGATAATTCTTTGCATAGTATCTCACGTTATTTGATTCAATTATTGTCAATATTTTATATATTATTAAATCAATAATTGAGACGACAAAGTTATTAATATTATTATTTGCAATATTAATGATGTACAGAAGTTACATCGAGGGGTCACCTAATTATGCGCCAATAAGGAGAAATCCTTATTGGAAAGCCCCTCTTTCACAGGAGCGACACAGTGGATTAATAGTGTGAATTATAATAATGATGATGCGTTTTGTTTTATTAGTATTATTAATGTAATAAAATAGAATACTTTTTATATAAAGCAGAATACTTTTATAAAGTTATTAGTTTTATTAGACTATAAATAGAATATATAATATTCTATTATGCATAGTGTTTTGCATAGTAAAATCTTTTATATAAAACATAATACTTTTATAAAGTTATTTGTTTTATTAGACAATAATTAGAATATATTATATTTTATTATGCATAGTGTTGCATAAGACTGCATAGTATTTTGCATAGTAAAATCTTTTTATATAAAATAGAATATTTTATAAAGTTATTTGTTTTATTAGATTTTAAAATATATATATATATATATATATAATATATTATATTTTATTGCATAGTTTCAAAGATAGTATCCTTTCTATTTTCCTATAAATAGGATGCTTAGTTAGAATTAAAACCACACACAAGTTCGGAGAATTCTTCTATAATCTTGGCGTATTTCTTTCGAGTTTTAAGAAGCTTTGAGCGTGGTCTGAAGTTTTCTTCAAGAATATCATCGCCTCTACCAATCGTAATACTCTTCTTTTACGGTAAGGGATGTTATTTGTTGTACTTTCGTAAGGGTATTATTTCCTTCTTATTCATGAAGAGAACTTCATTATTCCATTCTTTATTATTTTGTTGGAATAACTTTTGTATCTGCTACCTATACTTGGTGAAATTCTTACATTACTCCATTCTTTATTATTACATTGGAACATCTTGTGCATGCGTTTCTGCATGACACAATTCCATTGTTTATTATTACATTTGGAACATCCTCATGCGTGCGTTTATGCATGACACAGGTTAGTTATTTATTATTCTGTTGGAATATTATGTTTGTGCGTTCTGCGTGACTGATTCGGTTCCGTTATTTATTATTACATTGGAATAACTTTTATGCATGCGATCTATCACATATCCGGTGATTTCTTTTGTTATTCCATTCTTTATTATAATCAGTTGGTGTGACGAACCCAAAATAGGTCCATTCAGTAATACAATTGTCGTGCAAAATACGACAACACATATACTGTGAGTTTAAATACAAATATTGTCTAATAGAGAGTATAAAAACTCAAAAGGAGTCCTCATTACAATTATTGATACGTTATTTCACAGAATAGTGAGGACTACTAATGCAACCATTTGGACTGTCAATCCATTCCCCGACTAGTCCCAGCTATATTCTCATTTCCTGAAGAAAACAGTGAAAGAAAGGGTGAGCTCAACTAGCCCAGTAAGAAAATATTATGACTAAGATAATATACAACAAATTATCATTAGTCTTCAACGAAGAAAAATCGATAAAATATAAAAGACAACAAGTTTTAGATCAAAAAGCTGCGTGAATAAGCAATACATTAGAAGAGTCAAGTAGAAAAGAATTCTACTATCTTCAAGATTCAAAAGTTCATCATCAATATTTTATCCTGTAACATCAATCAATATACATCTTGAATCAAATATTCATCTTTGCACTTCTGGTGCCAAAGATATTCATTTGTATCACCGATTAGTTATGTTCATCTCAACACTGTTCATCTTTGCACTACGGGCCAAAGATATTCATCGAAATAATCATTCATCTTTACTACCAACAGGGCTAAAGATATTTATCGATTAATCATTCATCTTTTGCACTACTGGTAAAGATATTCATCGATATCATCATTTAGGGTGAGGATCTTTGAAAAATATTTAAAAAAAGCGAATCCAATGAGATAAGAGATCAAATATTAGGGATTAAGTATTACGGTTTATCCAAGATCAATATTACTCCATAATAACCAATTTTGAAGCAAAATTCAAGAATAAAGATCAAAACATGGATCTGATCAAAGATAGTAATCATAATAGACATCTTGGACAAAAGGAGAAAATTTCATTTTTCGATGAATAGTGATGTATTCATGAATAATCTCAGTATCGTGAATAGTCTTGGTATCGTGAATAGTAACTCCCAAACACAAAAGTTCCAAATTTGATAAAAAGTTCATACCAATATTTGGCATAATGATATTGAAGAAAATATTATTTACGAAGAAAATAACATCCACTTACCTCAAAAAGATAATACTTACGGGTTTGGAATCTTTGGATATAGTCTTTGAAGGAACTTGCAAGTATAGCAACACTCAAAGTATCAAAATACTCACAAGAATAAACTCGATAATATAGAGAGAAAAAAGAAAACTTATGAATTACGGTGTGATTTTTAATTCTAACTAAGCACCATATTTATAAGAAAATGCTTAGAGCACATAGAGAAGACTAACTTTCTTTACACGATGGCTTTACACATTACTTATTGCCACCCACCACATTTGAAATTCAATTGAGCACATTTCTCACCAACCAATTTTAGAATTTTCCAAAATGTCTTATCATTTAAACAATAATCAAAACTTTAATAATTCATAGAAAATAGCCCATTTATCAGAAAAATACGAATTTTATGTCCATTCCACACGAAATCGAATTCTCTACAACTTTGTAGCTTTGAGTTTTTCTAAATTCCAAACAGAAAAATACCCGAAATCCACAAACGGATAATTTTTAAATACTTCCAATCCGATAAAATACTGATAAAACATCTCAGCATTAATTCCTTCATTAATAACCACATAAATAAATCCATCATTTGTATCCACATAAAATAAATATTTCTTTATCATATGAATCAATAATTAATTATTCACAAATAATATTACAGAATCACATTTATGATGACCCGAGTCGCATTCTGGGAAGAGGGGGGCTTTCCAGATAAGGATTTCTCCTTCTTGGTAGCGCAATTAGGTGACCAAACCTTTCCTTGTGAACTTTCTAGACATTGCCAATAATGCTATCTAATAATATTATTCAAATAATATGAATTATTGATCGATAATGGAATCTTGTGCGGTGACAATTATTGAACAACAATAATATAAAATATCAACGCACAATTATTGAATCAATAAAATAAAATATTGAGCGATAACTCATGTGACAATTATTGAGTAAGCGCTATCTTACGTAAGGATCAATAATTCAACAATCTTGTACAATCTGATAGTGTCTTCTCTTTGTGCGACCACGCGTATTCATCGTATTTTAACCACCGGGTATTCCAACGATGTGTTAGGTAACAACTTCTGCCAATTATTTATAACAACCCAAACTTTGTCATTTTCTTCATCCGATAGTTATCCGTTATGGGGCCCATAAATGGTTTTGCCTTGCAAATCGTCGAATATTCCCAAGCGGAAAGAATATTCCACGACCAAACGAATATTCCCCGACAATTGAATATTTTATAACCACTTGCTTATTTTGTAAAATTTGCATATTTCACCCATAACCAAAGTATTATATCAAATTAACACCTTATTATTCACAATAATAATTAGAGAAAATTTGATTTTATTCATTAAAAAAATTGGGGTCTTACAACCTCCCCTCCTTATGAAATTTCGTCATCGAAATTGACGTACATACCTGGTGTTTCGAAAAGGTGAGGATACCTCGCTTTCATTTTTGATTCTAACTCCCAGGTCATTTCTTCAATAGCATGGTTTCTCCACAAAACCATAACTTTTGGTATAACCTTCGTGCGTAGGACATGCTCTTTCCTATCCAAGATTTTGACAGGTACCTCCTTGTACGTTAAATCTTCGGCTATCTCATCTGGTTCTAACGCAATAATGTGGTTTGGGTCGTCCACATATTTACGTAACATCGATACGTGAAAAACGTTATGAACACGCGACATACTTAGCGTTAAGGCAAGTCTATAGGCCACAGTTCTTACTTGATCGAGGATTTCAAATAAATTGAAGGCTTGAGCTTTCTTCTCTTCATCTATTCTTACTTCTAGAATAACGCATTCTTGCACCTTCTTCTTTATATTCATCGACTTGAATCTACATACTTTAAGCAACTTTAACTTTATCTTGGTTCTAATTGTATATTTACTATCTTCACGTGAGTTCGTATATTCGCACTTATAGCGCATACCATCTCTGTTCAACCCGTCGGTACCACGTTCGCTTTCCCGATGGTATTGAATGATACGATCGTAATCTTCAATGACTCGAGCCAACGTCTTTGGCGCATTATCGTTCATTTTGGTTGAAGAAATATTTAAGGGTTTTAGAAATGGGTTTTGTACTGGGGTCAATACAAAATTCGATTTCACGCTCTAGGGTAGGCTAAGAAGTCTTTAAGAATACGTTAGGAAATTTATTAACAATAGAAATATCATTCAAAACTGTGACTCTCATCCAAGACTTTGATAGCACATGTAATGAAGGTTTCTCCTAACGGAGTTTCAACCAATAAGTCAAAATCTAACTTCTTGAGTCGATTTAAGCGTTGGCCAAAGTAAAGAGATAAAAGAATGGGTAGAACCAGGTATCTAATAAGGTATAGACTTTGCAAAAATTTATAATTAACTAACTTGCGTCTTAACTTTGTTAAGAGTCACTCTCTCTTTGAGAAGTCACGAAAAACGCTCTTCCTGAAACCACCGACTTCGTTTTGTCCGTATCCTCCTTTGGTGCCACCGTCCCAACTGAACTTGATTTTGCTACAGGACAAAATTGAGCTATGTGACCGTCTTTTCCACAACCAAAACATTTCTTAGAAATCTATGAACAGTTTGGACTTATATGTCCATCCTCTCCGCATCTGTAGCATCTAACTGGCGGTCGTTCTCCTCACCTAGAATTTGTTGCTGGTGCTGTTGCTGACGTCTTTCTGTTATCGTTAAATCTTCTCTTCTTGAAATTTCCACTTGAATCATTTCTTCTATTTTCTTGGCCATGATTACCAACGAAGTGGTTACCATTTCTGGCATGATAATTTCCTCCACGATGGTTATCATTGTTCCGGTGAGCGTTGCCACTGGTACGATTATTATCGTGTTGTTGTTCGTTATCCTTCGGTTGGGCTGGCTCATTATCGCGCTCCAATAACTGAGCCATATTCACTACATCTGAATATAAACAAAGTTTGTGAGAAATGAGGTATTGACGTATTTCGGGTTTCAAACCTCAAAGAAACATTCGCGTCATTCTCTCCTCATTATCAACCAAATGGGATGCAAATCGGGATAACTCTGCAAACTTAGCTTCTTACTACGACACGTTCATATTATTTTGCTCCAGCTTGATGAACTCAACCTCCTTCATGTGACGAATACTTTCAGGAAAGTACTTGTCGTTGAACAATTCTTGGAACTTCTTCCAAGACATCTTCAATCTGGCGAGTTTGAGTACGCTTTCTGCATTCCACCGATGAATCACCTCTCCTCGCAACATAAAGGTGGCAAAGGGAACCTTTTGCTCCTCGGAACATCCCAAGACATCAAATATCTTGGTGATCTACTTTATCCACGTCTCTACCGTAAGTGGTTCTGGCTTTCCCAAAAACTCCGGTGGTCCCAGCTCCTTGAACTGCTTAGCGGTGACCGACCATGGGTTGCCATTGTTTCCACCTGCATTTTGAATAGGAACCGCTTTCGCCTGATGTTGCATGAATTGCATAAAGCCTCTGAACATCCCATCGTTCACCATTAAATCGGTGTTATTGTTTACCTGAGGATTATTGTCTTCTGCTTTGCACCTATCTTTGGGTATTGATTAAAGGTGTCTCCAACGTCTCATTCACTCCATCATTAATATTTCACGATGCCATTCTTAAATCTTGCCATAAAACAAGGGTTAATTAACAAATCATATATTATCCCTATACTCGTGAGCGACCAATTAAATACCAAATAAACTTAGGTAGGTCATACTAGTGAAAGAATTCCCCGTCTCTCCCCTCCTAGTTCTTGTCTCACATCTCAGTCAGGGATCATATACCTAAGCTTTGATACCAACTGTGACGACCCCAAAATAGGTCCATTCTATCCAACCCATTCTGATTCGCCAAATACATGGTACATAAACAAATACAAATTCGATGTCTACAATTGTCGTGCAAATCGACAACACATATCTTGTCGTTTTAAATACAAATATTGTCTAATAGAGAGTATAAAAACTCAAAAGGAGTCCTCATTACAATTATTGATACGCTATTTCACGAGAATAGTGAGGACTACTAATGCAACCATCTGAATTTGTCAATCCATTCCCCGATTAGTCCCAAATTATATTCTCATTTCACGAAGAGAACGGTGAAAAGAAAGTGGGTGAGCTCAACTAGCCCGATGAAAAATATTATGACTAAGATAATATATAACAAATTATCATAGTCTTCAACGAGGAAAAAATCGATAAAATATAAAAGACAACAAGTTTTAGATCAACAATGCGGTAAGAATAAGCAATCCATTAGAAGAGTCAAGTAGAGAAAGAATTCTACTATCTTCTAAGATTTAAAAGTTCATCATCAATATTTTATTCTTGTAACATCAATAAATATACATCTTGAATCAAATATTCATATTTGCACTACAGGCTAAAGATATTCATTTGTATCACCAGTTGGTCATGTTCATCTCAACACCTGTTCATCTTTTCACTACGGGCCAAAGATATTCATCAGGTAATCATTCATCTTTGCACTACAGGCCAAAGATATTCATCAGTTAATCATTCATCTTTGCACTACAGGCCAAAGATATTCATCAGTATCATCATTTAGGACTGAGGATGATGAAAAATATTTTAAAGAAAATGAATCCAGTGAGATAAAAGATCAAATATTAGGGATTCGTATTACAGTTTATCCAAGATCAATATTACTCCATAATAACCAATTTTGAAGCAAAATTCAAGAATAAAGATCAAAACATGGATACAATCAAAGATAGTAACCATAATAGACATCTTGGACAAAAAGGAGAAAATTTCATTTTTCGATGAATAGTCTTGAGTGATCGTAAATGAATAATCAGATAGTATCGTGAATAGTCTTAGTATCGTGAATAATAACCCCACACAAAAAGTTCCAAATTTGATAAAAAGTTCATACCAATATTTGGCGGCATAATGATATTGAAGAAAATATTATTTGAAGAAAATAACATCCACTTACCTCAAAAAGATAATACTTACGGTGAATCTTTGGATATAGTCTTTGAAGGAACTTGCACCAGTATAGCAACACTCAAAGTATCAAAATACTCACAAGAATACGCTTTCGATAATATAGAGAGAAAGAGAAAACTTATGAATTACGGTGTGATTTTTAATTCTAACTAAGCACCTATTTATAGAAAAATGTTTAGAAACGCCATAGAAGACTAACTTTCTTTACTGACGATGGCTTTACTTTACTATTGCCACCCACCATTTGAAATTTAATTGAGCACATTTCTCACCAACCAATTTTAGAATTTTCCAAAATGTCTTATCATTTAAACAATAATCGAAACTTTAATAATTCATATAAAATAGCAGTTTATCGGAAAAATACGAATTTTATGTCCATTCCACACGAAATCGAATTCTCTACAACTTTGTAGCTTTGAGTTTTCCAAATTCCAAGCAGAAAAATACACGAAATCCACAAACTGGATGATTTTAAATACTTCCAATCCGACAAAATCTTGATAAAACATCTCAAATTAATTCCTTTATTAATAACCACATAAATAAATCCATCATTTATATCCACATAAAATAAATATTTCCTTATCATATGAATCAATAATTAATTATTCATAAATAATATTCTGAAATCACATTTATGATGACCACCATTTCCCGGAAAGGGGGGCTTTTCGATAAGGATTTCTCCTTCTTGGCGCGCATTAGGTGACCAAAACTCTCCTTGACAGAACTTTCTAGGCATTGCCAATAATGCTATCTAATAATATTATTCAAATAATATGAATTATTGATCGATAATGGAGATCTTTGTGCGATGACAATTATTGAACAACAATAATATAAAATATCAACGCACAATTATTGAATCAATAAAATAAAATATTGAGCGATAACTCTTCGTGACAATTATTGAGTAGTGCCTTCTACGTAAGGATCGATAATTCAACAATCTTTGTGCAATCTGGTGTCTTCTTTGTGCGACCACGCGTATTCACGTATTTTAACCACCGGGTATTCCAACGATGTTAATTAGTAACAACTACTGGCAGATTATTTATAACAACCCAAACTTTGTCATTTTTTTTCATCGGCGGTTATCCGTTATAGGGCCCTGAAAATGGTCTTTGCAGCAGTAAATACGAATATTCCCACGGAAAGAATATTCCATGACCAAATGAATATTCCCCGACAATTGAATATTTTATAACCACTTGCTTATTTTGCAAAATTTGCACATTTCGCCCATAACCAAAGTATTATATCAAATTAACACCTTATTATTCACAATAATAATTAGAGAAAATTTGATTTTATTCATTAAAAAAATTGGGGTCTTACAGTAGGTTAAAGTTTTGACTTCTATACTCCATGAAATTAGTGGAATATCCCTGATATTTGCGCTTGAACCAGTATCTTTTCAGGGAAATATTCTTCTGAGCATTCTTGAGTGTTACTCTACAAAAAAGTATCATGTTGACAATTTGGACATTATTAGTTCCTGGATAAATTAATTCTTGAACTTGTTTTATTGAGTTCTTATATCATTGTCATCATCCTCATGTTTATATTATGTTGAAAGTCATTTGTGGCCTATAATTGCATAGATGGACTTGGTATGATTATGACCGAGGATTATTCGATTGTAATCATGGTAGTAATGTTACAAATTATGTGGAAAAAGTCTTCATTGGCCGTAGTGCATTGATGGGCCGATTGTTGGCATGATCATGACCATTGATGAATACCACGAATATCCTTGGCCCGTAGTGCATGGATAATTTGTGGTCGTGATATTAATGAATATCCTGGTAGTAGTAGTCTTGGGGATGATGTGGATTATTTATTAAAATTTGAGTCTCGTGATAAAATCTTGAAAAACCTTTTAAATCATAGAAGATAGTAGATTTTATTCTCTATTTGACTCTTAATGGATTGCTTGTTCATTGCAGTTAAACTTGATGTTTGTTATATTTTATCGGTTTAACACTTATTGAAGGCTAATGATAATTTATTACGCATTATCTTAGTCATAATATTTCTTACTAGGCTAGTTGAGCTCACCCTTTTGTTTTCATTGTTCTCTTGAAATGAGAGCGTAGCGAGAACTAGTCGAGGGAGCGGAGTGACGGTAAACATCTGGACCAAATCCAACTCCCAATTATACATTTCACGAAGAGAACAAAGCGAAAGGTGACTCAACTAATCGAAAAAAATATTATATGACTAAGATAATGCGAAATAAATTATCGACAAAAAGCATAAAATATAATAAATATGAGTTTTAATACAAATATTGTCATCTAGATGATTTAAAAGTTTTCATTATCCACACTCAATGGAGTCCTCATTACATTTATTATCAATACAAATACAACTATTTCACGAAATAGTGAAAACATAGAATTTGTAATTAATGCAAATATTGTCATCTAGACAATATCCACACCATCACTTTATTATCAAACTATTTCCACGACTGAGGACTACTAATGCACCATCTAGGACCATCACTGTTTCTCGACTAATCATTTCATTTCACGAAGAGACGGTGAAAGAAAAGGTGAGCTCAACTAGCCCGATAAAAAATATTATGACTAAGATAATGCGAGAATAAATTATCAATAGCCTCCAACGATATAACAAGCGATAGAATATAATAGACAACAAGTTTTAGATCAAAAGCTGCGGTGAATAAGCAAAACCATTAGAAGAATCAAGTAAAGTATAAAATCTACTATCTTACATGATTTAAAAGTTTTTCATCAACTTTATCGTTGAGACTCGACAATAAATAAAATCGAATCATCCACGCTCCACGGCCAGGATATTCATATAATCATCAATGGTCATAATCATCTTAGAATAATCCACGGTCATAATCATACCAACAACTTTGTCCCACCAATGAACTACGAGGCCAATGAGGACTTTTACCACATCATTAAATCACATTACGGTCATGATTATATCGAATAATCCCTAGTCATAATCATACCAAGTCCATCTATGCACGTAAGCTAAAGATGACTTTCAACATAATATAAGCATGAGGATGATGACAATTCAATAAAATAGGTTCAAGAATAAATTTTAAAGATTTATAAGTTAATTTATCCTGAACTCAATAATGTCAGAATTATCAACATGATACTAATTTGTGTAGTAAAATTCAAGAATGCTTAGAAAAATATTTTCATAAAAAGATACTGGATGAAGCACAAATATTAAGGATATTCCACTAATTTTATGGATTATAAAAGCCAAAGCTTTAACCAACTGAGTATAATATAATATATGAAACTGCAAATGGATTTTCACCCGTCATGTGGTAATCCACGTATACAGATCATTTCCACAATTTAATAAGGAATGAATACACTGAATCATTCACCATGCATGTGGTAATCCACATAGACATTTATTCAACGAGAATAATAAAGAATGGAATAACGAAGGATTCACCGTGCGTGCGATAGGCTACAAGAAGACAAAAGTTTCCAATGAATAATAAATAATGGAACCGGTCGGCGTAAATGCATGCACACGGATATTAAACGAAATAATAAATAATGGAACCGGTCCGGTGTAAACGCACGAATGGGGATATTCCGACAAAATAATAAATAATGGAACTAGGTCGAGCGTAATTAGCATTATACATATTATTAAACGAGAATAATAAAGAACGAAATATTAGAAGAATTTCACCATGTATGCGGTACTTGGCATAAATAGAGTTATTCAACGAGAATAATAAGATGGAATAACAGAAGAATTTCACCAAGTATAGGGTATCCCGCGTATCTGAGTTATTCCACGAATAATAAAGAATGGAATAACAGAAGTTCTCTTCATGAATAAGAAAGAAAGAATACCCCTTATGAGTACAACAAATAATATTTCCTACCTTAGAAAAAGCGAATCTTTGAAGTAGTGAAATAGCGAATACTTTTCTTCTTTCTCTCTATAGTTTCTCTCTAGAGTTTCATGAATTAAGTAAGAAATAATGAAGGAATGAGCTTATATTTATAGGAGAATGGATTGAATAGTAACTAATTCATGAGCGGTCCAGTTGATTTACTTTTAAGCGGACGGTCCATATTGGTTTACTATTAAAACTTAAAAGCAGCGGTCCATCTTGATTTACTATTAAAACTTTAAACCAAATGATCCATATTGATTTACTATTATACTTTCCACCAAATGATCCATATTGATTTACTATTATATCTTGACAATGATGCGAAAAATTAGCACATCTCCTCATGGAATAATATTGTACCCAAAAATGATTTGGGCCGAAAAGAAATATATCTTATGGGTGAATAGTACCCTATGAATAGTAACTTCATGAATAGTAACTCATGAATAGTAACTATAGAATAACTAACGTGAATGAATAGTACTCAATAGTACACGAAAAAAAAGTGTCCCGAATACCCAATTGAACAATATAACCTCCAAACATCAATTATACTAACACAAATAAGTCTAACACAATGGAACTATAAAATTCATCTTTAATCAACACGAACTTATTCATCATTAATATTATAATTCACAATATTTATCAATCGAATTCGTTCCGAGGAAAGAGGGGCTTTTCAGATAAGGATTTCTCTTATTGGCGCGCAATTAGGTGACGAAACCTCTCATTGACAAAACTTCTAGACATTGTCGATATTGCAAATAATAATATGAATAACTTTGTCTCTCAATTATTGATTTAATAATATAACATATTATGCGGATGATCTTTGTAACAATAATTGAATCAATAATATGAGAGATATGATGCGTGATTCTTTATAGCAATAATTGAGTATAAGCGGAGTGACTTCTCACGTAAGCATCAATAATCAATCTGGTAATCTTCTTATGCACCACGCGTATTCTTTGTACTTTTACTACTGGGTAGTTCAACATTTTAAACGGTAACACCTCCGCAGTAGTTATTTTTATAGAAAGATATTTTGTGTATTTTTTAACTACGACAATACTTAGTTGTGGGGTCCACCATGATTGTGCTTGGTTATGCGAATATTCCTATTAAAATGAATATTCCCAGAGCCAATCGAATATTATATAACCACTTGCTTACTTTGCAAAATTTGTAAATATTACCCACAACTATAACATTATATCAAATCCACACTTATAATATTCAAAAATATATTTTAGAAAATTATTCTTTATTCATAAAAGTTGGGGTCTTACAACCTCCCCTTCTTATGAAATTTTGTCCTCGAAATTAGAATGCATACACGGTATGTCGAAGAGATGAGGATACCTTGACTTCATCTCGATTCTAACTCCCAAGTCATTTCTCTCACGTCGTGGTTTCTCCATAAAACTTTGACTTGAGGTATAATCTTGGAGCGTAGAACATGATCCTTCTTATCCAAGATTTTAACAGGTAACTCTTCATATGTTAAATCTTCCTCTATCTCCTCTGGTTCTAACACAATAATGTGGTTCGGGTCTTTCACATATTTACGTAACATAGATATGTGAAAAGCGTTATGAACACGAGATATACTTGGCGGTAAGGCGAGTCTATAGGCCAAAGTTCCTACTACGCTTGAATTAAAAATGGGCGATGAATCGAGGATTGAGCTTTCCTCTCTTTCCAAATCTCATAACTCCTTTCCATGGAGCAACACGTAACAACACATGATCTCGAATATCGAATTCTCGTCATCCTTTCGATGAAGATCGGCATAACTCTTTTATCGATCTTGTGAAGTTTTTATCGTTGTCGGATCGTTTGAATCTTTTACTGTAGTCATACGTACCAACTCAGGTCCCAACAACGTTGCTTCACCCACCTCATCCCACATCTTTGAAAGAATGACACTTTCTCCCATACTGGCGCTCAAATGGAGCCATGCCAATACTTGCTTGATAAGCATTTGTTGTTGTAGGAAAACTCCACCAATGGTAAGAACTTGTCCCAACTTCCTTTGAAGTCGAGAACCACGAGTCTTAATAGATCTTCAAGTTTGAATAGTCCTCTCCATTGCCCGTCCACTTTGAGGATGATATCTCGAGCGATCTAAATCGTAAATCCGTGCCCATAGCTTTACTGCAAACTAACCCAAAATCGTGAAGTAAATCTTGGGTCTCGATCGAAAACTATGGATCTTGGCATACCATGCGATCTTACAATCTCATTTATGTACATCTGAGCAAGATGTTCAAGTGTATAAGTTTCTCGTATAGGTAAGAA
This sequence comes from Panax ginseng, assembly GCA_020205605.1. Taxonomy (NCBI): domain Eukaryota; kingdom Viridiplantae; phylum Streptophyta; class Magnoliopsida; order Apiales; family Araliaceae; genus Panax; species Panax ginseng. Next base: position 12,274,480 of record CM035143.1, read on the forward strand.
GTGAGCGGACTTGGTCGATCTATCAACAATGACCCAAATTGCATCTATGCCTTGAGAAACCTTGGGAAGACCGATGCTGAAATCCATGGTAATATGCTTCCCACTTCCATTCTGGAATTTCAAGTGGTTGCAATGGACCTTTTGGTACTTGATGCTCATATGACTCTTTGATAAGTTAAACACCTTGAGATAAACTCATTATCTCTCTCTTCGTATTGCTCCACCAAAATGTATGTCGAAGATCATGATACATTTTGGTACTCCCGAGATGGATTACAAAGCGGTGTGTTGTGCGCCTCCATCATGATTTTATACTTTAAATCGGGTCGTTAGGAACACAAAGTGCAGAGTTGACTCGAAGTATTCCTTCTTCATCGATTCTTGCTTAGGAATATCACCTTCTTGCACTTTCTTCCTCATATATATATCGACTCGAGTGCATAGCTTGAGCGTTTTAACTTTATCGATTAAAATGTCGGTTCTACTCGTATATTACGCCATCATCACATGGGTCCCTAAAGTCTTTAACTCTATCTCCATCCTTTGTAAGTCATACAAAATGGGCCTTTGTGTTGACAATATTGCACTTTCGTGCCGCGTGATGATCTTACTCGATCGTCGACTACTACGTTCGTTTTACCGGGATGGTATTGAATGGTATGATCATAATCTTTCAACAGTTCAAACCCAGCGTCGTTGCCGCGCATGTTGAGTTCCTTTTGGGTGAAGAAATATTTGAGGCTTTTATGATCCGTATAGATCTCCACCTTCTCTCCATATAGGTAATGCCTCTAAATCTTGGCCTTGAAGACAATAGTTGCCAACTCTAGATCATGAGTAGGATAATTCCTCTCATATTCTTTGAGTTCTTAGAGAGGCATATCTTATGAATTTCCCATGTTGCATGAGAACACATCCTAGCCCTTTGCCCAAGCATCACTTGTAGATGACAAATCCCTCGAGCCGGATGGTATTGTCGAGCAGTCTTGAAATGAGTCTTCCTTGAGTTCTTGAAAACTCTTCTCATATTCCTCGCTCCAACCGAACTTTGTATCTTTTTGAGTCAATTGAGTTAATGGAGTAGCGATTAGAAAAAATCCTTCCACGAATCTTCGATAATAACCAAATAAGCCGAGAAAGCTACATCTTGGTCACTGACTTTGGTTTCTCCCATTTGAATTGTTTCAATCTTCGTTGGGTCAGCGGATATTCCATGATTTGATATCACATTCCCAAGGAATGCAACTTCCTCGAAGCGAACTCACATTTCTTGACTTGGCATAAAGCTTGTTTTCACGAAGCTTTTGGAGTATCGGCCTCAAGTGTTGCTCATGATCTTCACGGCTTTTGGAATATATGAGAATATCATCAATAAAGACAACCACAAAGTGATCCAAATATTCCTTGAATACTCGGTTCATCATATCCATGAAGGCGGCGAGGAGCATTAGTCGATCAAAAGACATGACCAAGAATTCATAATGCTCGTCTGGAGTTACGAAAGCGATCTTTGGAATATCCTCGGTTTTAACCTTGGTGATGATGATATCGAGCGAAGATCGATCTTTGAAAAGAATTGTGCTCCTTGCTGCGGTCAAACATGTCATCAATGCGAGGTAACGGATACTATTCTTGATGGTGACATGGTTCAATTCTCGGTAGTCGATAGAAAGTCGCATACTCCCATCTTTCTTCTTCACGAATAAAGCAGGAGCACCCCGAGGAGGCGTCTTGGGGCCGAATGAAACCAATGTCTAACAATTCCTGCAATTGGGTCTTTAACTCCACGAAGTTCAATAGGAGCCATTCGATATGGGGCTTTGGAAATGGGTTTTGTACGGAGTTCAAGGTCGATACAAAATTCAATTTCACGCTCTGGGGTAGGCGGGGAAGTTCTTGAGGAATCGTCGGAAATTTATTAACAATAGAAATATCATTCAAAAGCGGCGTATTTTTGTTTAAATCGTGACATGAGCTAAGAAAGCTTGACATCCGTTTTTTAATAAACGAATAGCTTTATGGCTTGAAATGATATGATTGATTTTAATGGTTTGGTCGCTTGAATTAGCATAATAGGTTGATTAGGAATATGAAAACTAACAACCTTACGAAAATAATCAATTTTTGCATGATGAGTAGTTAACCAATCAATCCATAGAATTACGTCAAACGTAAGTATTTTTAAAGAAATAAGATCGACGGGTAATGTGCGATTCTGGATTTGAATCAAACAAGACTTATAAGCCGTGGATGTAATGAAGGTTTCTCTCAGCGGGTTTCAATAAGTCAAAGTCCATTTCTCGAGCGTTTAAGCGTTGGCGCAAGTAGGAGAAATAAAAAGAATGGGTAGAGCCGGTATCAAATAAGGTATATACTTTACTAGAGTTTATGATAAGCTTACCCGTGATGATCTCGTTCGGGTTCCTTACTTTTTGGGAGGTTATAACAAACGCTCTCCCTTGAACTACCGGTTTTGTCTTGTCTGGGATAGACTTTGATGGCTCCATCCCAGCTGGACTTGACTTCGGTGCATGACAAAATCGGACTAAGTGACCTTCTCTTCCACAATTGTAACATGTTTTGGACTGCTGCGTACAGTTTGGACTGATGTGTCCCTCCCCTCCGCATTTGTAACATACGACCGCCGGTCGTTCTCCTTCCTTAACAACGGTCTTTGGTCTTGGCGTCCTTCCATCATTACTAAATCTCCTCTTCTTTAAACTCCCACTTTTATTGTCTTGGCCATGATTACCACCGAAGTGGTTACCATTTCTGGCATGTTGATTCTCTCCATGTTTGTTGTCACGGCATCGATGACTGTTACCACAGGTATTTTTATTCTGCCGACTGCTTTCTCTTAGTTGCATTGACTCGTTATCGCGCTCCAATAACTGAGCCCTATTTACAATATCTGAATACAAACACAGTTTATGAGAAATAAGATATTGACGTATCTCCGATTTCAAACCTCTTAAAAACATTCGCGTCATTTGCTCCTCATTATCAACCAAATGCGATGCAAATCGGGATAACTCTGCAAATTTAGCCTCGTATTGCGACACGGTCATATTGTTTTGCTCCAACTTGATAAACTTTACCTCCTTCATGGGACGAATACGTTCGGGAAAGTATTTGTCGTTGAACAGCTCTTGGAACTTCTCCCAAGACATCTTGAGTGCGTCGCGTCAGTTTGAGTACACTTCTGATTCCCACCGATGTCTGCCTCCCTCGCATGACATAAAGGTGGAAAAAGGAACCTTTTGCTCCTCGGAGCATCCCAAGATATCAAATATCTTGGTGATCTGCTTTATCCATGCATCACTTCCTTAAGTGGTTTTGGCTCTCCAATAAACTCGGTGGTCCCGACTCCTTGAACTATTTAGCGGTGGCCGTCAGAGAGTTTCGATGTTTCCACCTATATTTTGGACGGGAGTTTCTCTTGCACGATGTTGTCTGAATTGTAGAAAGCTCCTAAACATTCCGTCGTTCGCCATTTGGTGGTGTTGTTGTTGTTCACACGAGGATTTTTGTCTTCTGTTGCACATTATCCTTAGTATTAATCATGGTGACTCCACGATCTCATGTGCTTCATTGCTTATCTCAACATTTTCGGATGCCATTTTCAAAGCGCCACAAAACAAGGGTTAATTAATATATCACATATTATCCTATATACGACCAACCAGTTAAATACCAAATAAACTTAGGTAGGTCATATACTAGTGAAGAAATTCCCGTCTCTCTCCACTCCTAGTTCTTATCTCACATCTCGGCCGAGGATCATATCCTAAGCTTTGATACTAACCTGTGGCGCCCCCAAAACAGGTACACATCACCCATCTTGAGTCGCCAGATACAAGGTATTGAATACAAATACAACTTAATTATACAACAGTCGTGTGAAATATGAAAAAACATAGGCTGTGAGTTTTAATACAAATATTGTCATCTAGACAATATCCACACTCAATGGAGTCCTCATTATATTTATTATCACACTATTTCACAGAATAGTGAGGACTACTAATGCACCATCTAGGACCATCACTCGTTCCCAGACTAATCCCAACTCACGTTCTCATTTCCACGAAGAGAATAAAGAAAGAAAAGGTGAGCTCAACTAGCCCAAAGAAAAAATATTATGACTAAGATAATGCAGAATAAATTATCAATAGCCTTCAACAGTATAACAACTGATAGAATATAATAGACAACAAGTTTTAGATCAAAAACTGCAGCAGAATAAGCAATCCAATAGAAGAGTCAAGTAAAGTATAAAATCTACTCGCTTTCTATGATTTAAAAGTTTTCATCAACTTTATCATTTGAGACTTAGCTTAATAAATAAAATCGAATCATCCTGCTCCCACGACCAATGATATTCATATAATCATCAATGCTCATGACTATACCGAATAATCCTTGGTCATAATCATACCAACAACTGCCACCAATGAACTACAGGCCAATGAGGACTTTTACCACATCTTTTGTCACATTACGGTCATGATTATATCGAATAATCCCTGGTCATAATCATACCAAGACCATCTATACACGTAAGCCAAAGATGACTTTCAACATAATATAATCATGAGGATGATGACAATTCAATAAAACAGGTTCAAGAATAAATTTTAAAAATTTATAAGTTAATTTATCCCGAACTCAATAACGTCAAATTATCGACATGATCTTTGCTTTGTGCGGTAAAATTCAAGAATGCTCGGAAGAATATTTCCATGAAAAGATCTTTGGATGAAGCGCAAATATTAAGGATATTCCACTAATTTCATGGAGTATAGAAGCCAAAGCTTTAACCAACCGAGTATAATATAATATATGAAATCGCAAATGGATTTTCACCGTCATGTGGTAATCCACGTATCTGAGATCATTTCCACAATTTAATAAGGAATGAATACACCGGATCATTCACCATGCATGTGGTAATCCACATGAGCGCATTATTCCAACGAAATAATAAAGAATGGAATAACGAAGGATTCACCATGCGTGCGATGCGATAGGCTGCCCAGACGAAGTTATTCCCAATGTAATAATAAATAATGGAACCCGGTCCCAAGGTAAACGCGTAAAACAGGATATTTTCGGAGAATAATAAATAATGGAACCAGGATGGGTGTAAACGTATGTATTGAGATATTAAATAATGAATATTAAAAGAATTTCACCATGTATGCGGTACTTTATATAAACAGGTTATTCCAACAGAATAATAAGAATGGAATAACAGAAGAATTTCACCAAGTATAGGGTATCCCGCGTATACAGGTTATTCCAATAGAATAATAAAGAATGGAATAACAGAAGTTCTCTTCATGAATAAGAAAGAAAGAATACCCCTTATGAGTACAACAAATAATATTTCCTACCTTAGAAAAACTGAATACTGAATTAGTGAAGTAGCAGAATACTTTTCTTCTTTCTCTCTATAGTTTCTCTCTCTAGAGTTTCAATGAATTAAATTAAGAAATAATGAAGGAATGAGCTTCTATTTATAGGAGAATGAACTGAATAGTAACTAATTCATGAATGGTCCAGATTGATTTACTTTTAAACGGACGGTCCATAATGGTTTACTATTAAAACTTTAAACCAGCGATCCATATTGATTTACTAGTATACTTTACACCAACGGTTCATATTGATTTACTATTATATCTTCAACCAACGGTCTAAAAAATTAGCGCATCTCCTCATGGAATAATAGTGTACCAAAAAATGATTTGGACTGAAAAGAAATATATCTTACGAGTGAATAGTCACATGTGAATAGTAACTCGTGAATAGTAACTCATGAATAGTACTCCGACACGAAAAGTGTCCCGAATACCCAATTGAACAATATAACCTCCAGACATCAATTATAACCTCCAAACATCAATTATACCAATTTCTGTCTAAAGCTTCTCTTTCTATAGCTTTTCTTTCTATAAATGCTCTTGTGAGTCTTAGTGAATTGGTGAGAATGAAAGAAGAATGAGCTTATATTTATAGGAAAACATAGTTTCTATAATTGCATGTTTTGGGGCTCGAAATATTACAGTATAATACTTTAATTTATTCCTCTATTTTTAATTTAGTCATGCAAGTATTATCAATCTTGCACCACCTCCCCTAATAGTACATTCATATGAATCAATAGTACACACATGTGAACAAATAGTTATAAGCATGTGAATTAATAGCAATTAATTACTCATTTATCCGATTAATTACCTGATTGGTCAATATAACCTCCAGACATCCATTATCATCAAAATAGATGTTGATTTCCACTAACATTATAATCCCAACATAATGGAAATATCAATTTCATCTTTAATCAACACGAACTTATTCATCATTAATATTATAACTCACAATATTTAACAACCAGATCATTAATTCCCAGGAAAGAGGGGGCTTTCCGATAAGAATTTCTCCCTATATGCACGCAATTAGGTGACCAAACCTCTCCTCGACAGAACTTTCTAGACATTGTCAATATTGCAAATAATAATATGAATAACTTTGTCGTCTCAATTATTGATTTAATAATAATAAATATTATGCAGATGATACTGTGACAATAATTGAATCAATTAAATATCAAATAAACTTAGGTAGGTCATACTAGCGAAAGAATTCTCAGTCTCTCCCCTCCTAGTTCTTGTCTCACATCTCAGCCAGAGATCATATCCCTAAGCTTTGATACCAACTGTGACTCCCCCAAAATAGATATACATCACCCATTCTGAGTCGCTAAATACATGGTACAAAATTCCAAATACAACTTAATTATACAACTGTCGTGTAAAAAATGACAAAACATAAGTTGAGATTTTTAGTACGAATATTGTCTTCTAGACGGTATTCAAACTCAAATGGAGTCCTCAATACATTTATTATCACACTATTTCACTGAATATTGAGGACTACTAATGCAAACATCTGGACTGTCACTCCGTTCCCCGACTAGTCCCAGTTATATTCTCAATTCCTGAAGAGAACAATGAAAATAAAGGGTGAGCTCAACTAGTCCAATAAGAAATATTATAACTAAGATAATACAAAATAAATTATCTTTAGCCTTCAACAATATTAAACTGATAAAATATAATAAACATCAAGTTTAACTGTAGCGAAACAAGCAATCCATTAAAAGAGTCAAGTAGAGCATGATATCTACTATGTTCTATGATTTAAAAAGTTTTTCATCAACTTTATCGCTGAGACTCAGGTTAATAAATAAACCACATCATCAAATCATCCCTGCACTACGGGCGAATGATATTCATGTAATCATCAATGATTATGATTATACCGAATAATCCCTGGTCATAATCATACCAACAACTGTCCATCAATGCACTACAGGCCAATGAGAATTTTTACCACATCATTTGTAACATTACGGTCCTGATTATATCGAATAATCCATGGTCATAATCATACCAATCAATAGTACATCTATGCACATAAGCCACATATGACTTTTATCATAATATAAGCATGATGATGATGACAATGATATAAGAATTCAATTAAAATAAAGCATACGATAAATTTTTAAAGATTTATAACTTAATTTATCCAGAATTCAAAAATGTCCAAATTGTCAACATGATACTGCTTTGTGGAGTAAAATTCAAGAATAATATTGTATCAAAAATAATTTGGACAGCAAAGAAATCAATTTTTGTCATGAATAATTCCCCGGGTTAATAGTACCAGAGTAAATAGTACCCCGTGAATAGTACTTCGGGAATAGTATGTCGTGAATAGTACTTTGTGAATGGTATTCATGAATAGTACTTTACGAATAGTACCCGTGAATAATACTTTATGAATACTACCCCGTGAATAGTACTTTGTGAATAGTACCGTAAAATGAATACTACTCATGGACAGTACTCCGACATAAAAAGCTTAAAATTTAACGAGAATGTGCAGAAAATATCCTTGTAAAACGATACTAGATGAAGCGCAAATTTCAAGGATATTCTACTAATTTCACGGAGTATAGAAGAAAAACTTTAATAAATGAGGGTATAATCAGGAATACGAGACGAAAATATATTACTCACATACTACAGAGTATGGAAGAAAATATTATTCCTATGAATACTAAATAAAATAATATCCCTTACCTCAGAAAAAGACTGGATACTGGAATAGTGAGGTAGTAGACTTCTCTTCTACTTTCTTTCTAAAGCTTCTTTCTCTATAGCTTTTCTTTCTATAAATGCTCTTATGAGTCTTAGTGAATTGGTGAGAATGAAAGAAAAATGAGATTCTATTTATAGGAAAACATAGTTTCTATAATTGCACGTTTTGGGGATCGAAATATTATAGTATAATACCTTCATCTATTCCTTCATTTTTAATTTAGTCATGCAAGTATTATCAATCTTCCAACACCTCCCGTAATAGTACATGTATGTGAATCAATAGTACACACATGTGAATAAATAGTTATAAACATGTAAATTAATAGCAATTAATTGCTCATTTATTCGATTAATTACCCGATTGGTCAATATAACCTCCAGACATCAATTATTATCGGAATAGATATCGATTTCCACTAACACTAATAATCAACACACAATGAAAATATCAATTTCATCTTTAATCAACACAAACTTATTCATCATTAATATTATAACTCACAATATTTAACAATCAGATCATTCCCAGGAAAGAGGGGGCTTTCCGATAAGGATTTCTCCCTATTGGCGCACAATTAGGTGACCAAACCTCTCCTTGATAGAACTTTCTAGACATTGTCAATATTGCAAATAATAATATGAATAACTTTGTGGTCTCAATTATTTATTTAATAATCATAAATATTATGCAGATGATATTGTGACAATAATTGAATCAATAATATGAGAGATAGTATGCAACAATTACTGTAGCAATAATTGAGTATAACTGAGTGCCTTCTCACGTAAGCATCAATAATCAATACCGTGTGCTACTATGCAACCACACGTATTACTGTTCTTTTATCACCAGGTAGTTCAACTGTTTAACGGTAAAACTTTCACCGTTATATTTATAAAAAGATAATTCTGTCATTTTATAAATACGACAATACTTCCATTGTAGGGGTCAACCAATGATTGTGCCGTCGTACGAATATTCTCTGTTAAAACGAATATTCCCCGACCAATCGAATATTATATAACCACTTGCTTACTTTGTAAAAATTTTAAATAATACCCACAACTATAACATTATATCAAATCCACAACATAATATTCAAAAATATATTTCGAGAAAAATTAATCTTTATTCATAAAAGTTGGTGTCTTACACTTTGAATGATGAGATACTATTCATTTGGTACTATTCATTTGGGTACTATTGACGGGGTACTATTCACCAAAAAATTGGTTTCTTTTCTGTCCAAATTATCTTTGATATATGAATCTTATTCTTAAATTTGAATCCACGTTTTTATCATTATGTTGACCATTTGGACATTCTTGAACTCTGGATAAATTGAATTATAAATCTCTAATAGTTATCCTTAATCTCACTTGATTGAATCCTTATATCATTGTCATCATTTTCATGCTTATATTATGGTAAAAGTCATCTTTGGACTGTAGTGCATAGATGGGTCAACCAAGGGTAATGCTCAAGTCTTATGATATCTATTATAACTTAGATGCATGGCCTCCCATGTATGAAGGATTACTTGAGCCTTTTCCAAATATTTTAAATCTTAAAGCAGTTATCGAATGTACTTTTATGTAAAGTATCATTGGTTTGGAGTGTGACTACTGTTATTTCTATTGAAAATCACAGCTTATGTGTTGTCGTATTTTGCACGACAGTTTAACAATTGTAAATGAAGTTTGTATTTGAATTCTGTACCGTATATCTGGCGATTCGAAATAGGTCGTGTGGACCTATTTTGGGCGCATCACAATAATTTTTAACATGACACAGTAACTCGACACGATATAAAATAAAAGGGTTAGTGGCATAAATAATTTTCGTGGCATAAATAGAACGACACATTCAATACGAAATTTAAATGAGTCAAACACATATAATCAACAGGTTTACATGATTAGACACGTTTCTTTAAAATAATTTAAAAATAAATATGATATAACATTATAAATTTATCTTAAATATTAAGTTTTAGATTTTTTTTAATTACTTTTTAGCATTTTATATTGTATTTTTTAAATAAATATTATTGCGATGAATAAACTATATTATAATTTATTAAATAAGTGAATGATGTTTATTTTTTTATTTAAAATTTTAATTTATATAGTAAATGGGTTAAGCTGGTGGATATGTTAACACGATTAATAAATATTTTAATGTTAATATTGAGCATCTTGATACAAATAATTAAATGAATAGTGTTAATTAGCACCAATATATGTATTTAGTGTAATATTTATAACCTGCCACAATATAAAATTTTGGAATGAAGGAAGAATAAGGTACGACCATGTTCCTAATTATTTAGTAGACAATAAAGTAAATATCATGCATGTCGAATAGAAAGTAGATATCCTGCAAACAGTTTAGTACATGTACTATAAAGTGTATAATAATAATAATAGCAGTAATAAAATATGAGTGGCGGCTGTACACCGGAATATTCCACGGACCTAAAAAAACAAAAAAAATTGGGCCCACCTTTTTATCTGTCACCAAAGATCAAACCAGCAACCTCATAGATAGCAGTGAGCAAAAAATGGATAAAATCGAACTACCGAATCGAACCGATTTTTTTTAACCGAATTATTTCGGTTTTTTTTTGGAATTTCGATTATATCCAAATTATTATTCAATATTCGGTTTCGGTTCCGGTTCTCAAAAACAGGTTATTCGGGTATCCGAATAACCGAAATTTAATACTTAAAAAATAATAATTTTATACTTGTCGGTTGCTGCCATGGAATGATATCTAACTATCTATTATCTAAATATTAGTCTGTAGTCTTGATTGTAGTACTAGTACATACTCTCTGACTAGTAAATCGTCCTCTCGTCGAGTCGCTTTCACTTCACTTATTCAGATCTCGAGTTCATTTTTTGCCTAGCCAAGTAGCCGTCATCATTGTCGGCCCGTCATCCACGATCCAGAGATCCGAGATATTCCTCGACCTCTTCTTCTTCTCTGCCTCCGGATCTCTTCACGGATCTCTTCACACCTTTTGCGATTCGGCGACTCATTTCTCCTGGATCTCCGTGATCTCCGGATCTCCGATTCTCTCCGATGATTCCTCAAATTCTAAGATTGGTACATTTTATCCGGGTGTCTTCTACTTAACGAGTATATTTATTTTTCTTTTGTTTATGGATTGTTTTGGCCCCGTCATGATTTCCTTGTAAATTTTGTTCAAGTTCATGTCAAATACGACACAAAAGGGTACATTACCTACGACATGAATTTTAAAATGCATGGATGTTTTGGATATTTGTCTTGATATTCTTTTTGAGCCAAGAAACTTCTGTAGATTTTAAGGATTTTAGGATTTCATACAAGTAAGGAATATTGTGTAGTTGTCATACTTTTGTGCTTTTGCTAAGCCTTTCTGCAGTCAGAAATGTGGTGTGGACATCGTATTGTGAACACTGAAATTGACTTGGACATCGTATTGTGAACACTGAACTAGCAGTTAATTTGTCATTTATGTAATTATGTTGGATGCTGATTCGATTTTTACCCGAATACCCGAAAGTACAATTTGGTAATTCGGTATTCGGTAATTTGGTTTTTTCCAAATTTCGGTTTTCAGTTCGGATAGTAAAATTAGCACTAGTTCGGTTTTCGGTTATAATCGAATAGCTTATTCGGTTCGGTTATAACCGAATGATCACCCCTACTCATAGATACTGCGAGGCAAGTGATACCATTAGGTTAAATACCATCTAATATATGAGAAATTTTTTTCAATTCTGATTTCCAAATCAGAATCTCTCACCTGCTACTACTTGGGGTTGTTTGATTAGCACTGAATAGTTGATCGATTTAGTCATTCAATATGTTTGTTTTGGAAAAAATTTTTATCTGAATGACTGAATCGATCAGGCTGAATGGACTAAATGGCTAAGTCCTATTTTTTTTGCTGAATGGGCTGAAGATTTTTTTTACAATATTAACTATTATATTAAGTAATATTAAATAAATTTATAATAATTTTGAATTTTTAGATGGGTAAAATAATAAAAATCTGTTGTGACGCCCCCAAAATTAGGAATACATCACCCATCTTGGGTCGTCAGATACATGGTACAAAATTTAAATACAACTTACTAATACAACTGTCGTGTACAATACGACAAAACATAACTGTGAGTTTGAATACAAATATTGTCTACTAGAGATTATACAAACTCAAAAGGAGTCCTCATTACAATTATTAACACACTATTTCACGTAATAGTGAGGACTACTAATGCTATCCTTCGGACCGTCACTCCGCTTCCCCATTTAGTCCTCGCTATGTTCTCATTTCACAAGAGAACAATGAAAGAAAGGGTGAGCTCAACTAGCCCAAAGAAGAAATATTATGACTAAGATAATGCGAGAATATATTATCGTTAGCCTTCAACCGTGTTAAACTGATAAAATATAATAACTATCAAGTTTAATCAAAACAACAAGCAATCCATTAGAAGAGTCAAATAGAGAATAAAATCTACTATCTTCTATGATTTAAAAGGTTTTCATGACTTTTATCGCTGGAACTCGAACAATAAATAATCCACATCATCGAATCACCCCGCATACTACTGCCCAGGATATTCTTTAGTATCACGACCATAAATTATCCATGCACTACGACCAAGGACATTCGTGTATTCATTAATGGTCATGATCATGCCAACAATCGTCCATCAATACACTTCACGGACCAATGATAACTTTTACCACATCATTTGTAAAATTACGGTCATGATTACACCAAATAATCCTCAGTCATAATCTTACCAAGTCCATCTATGCACTTCACAGAATACATATGACTTTCAACATAATATAAACATGAGGATGATGACAATGCTATAAGAATTCCATAAAACAAGTTCAAGAATTAATTTATCCAAGAACTAATAATGTCCAAATTGTCAACATGATCTTGCTTTGTAGAGTAAAATTCAAGAATAATCGTAAGAATATTTCCATGAAAAGATCTTTGGATGAAGCCTTGAAATATCAAGGTTATTCTACTAATTTCATGGAGTATAAAGTCAAAACTTTAACCAACTAGGTATAATAAAGAATGGAATAACAAAAGAAATCACCATGCATTCGGTGATTGTATGTAGCGAAAAGTTATTCCAATGAATAATAATAACGGAAACCGGTCGAGCAAAATTTGTGCAAAGCGGGATATTCCAATGAATAATAATAAAGATTTTAACCGGTCAAATTGTAAAACACACACAGATGGATGTTCCAATAGAATAATAATAGAATGTCACCAAGTATAGGTAAACCAAACTTATACAGTTATTCCAATGAATAATAAGCAATGGAATAAAAAACAGTTCTATTCATGAATAAGAAAGAATAACACCCCTAACTAGTAAAAGAAATCAATATATGAAAAGAAAGTTAGCGAGACTTCTTCTTATTTCTCTCTATAACTTTCTCTCTCTAGAGTTCAATTGAATTAAGTAAGAAAATAATGAAGGAATGAGCTTATATTTATAGAAAAATGGAATGCATAAGAACTAACTCTGAGCATCTGCCTGATCAATTTACTTTAATCGACTCATCCATATCTAAAAGCAAAATCTTTTAAATAAAATATAATATATATATATATATATATATATATATATATATATATACATATGTCTCTCTACCATTTTTTTCAAACTAACATATATATATATATATATATATATATATATATAATATAATATACATAATAATACTCCTCCCGTCCCATCCTAAATTTCTCCCCCCACCCACCTTCCACTAACAATTATATATATATATATATATAATACTTATATATATATGTATTCATATATATATAAAACGAAAACTGAGATAACTTCTACCGATAATTTCTTTTAAAATGGGAAAGTGGGGGTCCAAATAATAAATAAAATTTACATCAAATACTATAACAATAATTGAACAAAACTGAGTGACTTCTCACGTAAGCATCAATAATCAAAACCGTGTACTCTTTGCAAATAACTACGCCAGATTCATCGTATTTTTAACACCGGTGTTTCAACATTAACGGTAAAACTTCCGCCGTTATTTTCATAAAGTATTTTTGTCGTTTTCTCAATCCGACAATAATTCCGTTGTGGGGTCCACCAATGATTGTGTCGTTGTACGAATATTCTCTGTTAAAACGAATATTCCCCGACCAATCGAATATTATATAACAACTTATGCGTTTGCAAAATTTATAAATATTACCTGGCTATAACATTATATCAAATTTATTCCATAATATTCAAAAATGATATTTATAGAAAATTCATCTTTATTCAAACAGTTGGGGTCTTACATCTGTTATTCCGATATTTCAGACATGTCAATTATCAAACAGTTTTTTTCATTAAGATTCAGATTCATTTAATTTTTATCAAACACTCCTTTACTCCTCTTCACAGGGAAGTATATTATTTATTCCTAGATACTATGAATCTTCAAGACTAAAGACTTATATTTTGTGCATAAGAAGACCCTTAAAAGTAAAAGAGGTTAGAAATATCACACACACACACACACACATATATATATATATATATATATATATATATATGAGAATAATGGTCATACACAGCTGTGTATATTTATTTGTGCACAGTCTGTCAAAACTACGTCGTTTTAGCAGATCGCTGAGAAATCGTTGAGAAAAAGGCATATCGTAAAGTATCTCAAGGATCGTTCAGTAAAACAAGATTGGAAGACAGCTTCAAAGTTGTAAAACAACATTCACCGAGCTGATCGTAAAGTTCATTCGTAGAATGTCTTTCCATTGTAGAGCAATCATCGCAGAAGAACAGGACGTAGAGTAAACAGTACTACGATTCATCATCTTCGTAGAGTAAGTCAAGTCTGACAATATGACTGACATTGGAATGTTGCTGATTGAAAGTCCCGATGCATTCACCAAATATCCTTGCATGGTTGAAATCAAAGATCATAAGATGTGTCTAACAACTAGGTTGCTAAAAGCGTTACGTCAGTGGTGTTAGGTGAAAAAATAGACTGATGTGGCAGGCAAGCTAAATAGGAACTGACACATAAATTAAAATATCTACATCAAGGATCCTAGAGTATCTAAGAATTAAATGCACCAATGGGCATTTAGTAACGGGATGATTTTCAATAGACTATAAAAGACAACAAAGATTCAAATTTCAAATAGACGAACTTTAATATAAAAAAAAAGGCCTAAGCTCTGCCAAAGTCTAAAGAACTAACTCTACGATTTTGAACATACAATTCAAGCTGTTAAGTACTTGAGAAGAAGAGCTAAACGCCATCTTAACAAAACATCTCATCATCAAAATTCAAACAAATGTTCGTAGTTGGACTTAATGACCCAGATTCTGAGACTTTGTGACTCGAAGGAATCTAAGTGGTTTAGGTGTAATAAATCTTAGTGATCTTGATTCTTAATGGATTCCCTAATTGTGACTCCCCCAAAATAGGTTCACACAACCCATTGTGAGTCATCAAATACATACCATAGAATCCAAATTCAAACTTTCCTATTTACAACTATTAACTGTCGTGTAAAATATGACAACACATATATTGTGAGTTTGAATACAAATATTGCACTGTACATAATACAATAATATCCAAACTTAAATTAAGCCTTCATTACAGTTATTATCACACTATTTTCACAACATAGTAAAGACTTTTATAGTAACTATATCAGACCATTACTCCGCTCCTTAACTAGTCCCAGCTACACTTTCATCTCCTGAGAAGAACAATGGAACAAAAAAGAAAAGTGTGAGCTCAACTAGCCCAGTAAAGAATATTATGACAAAGATAATGGAGAATAAATTATCTTTAGGCTTCAACAATGATAAATCAGATAAAATATAATGGACAACAAGTTTTAGATCAACAACTGCAGCGGAAATAAAGATCCATTAGAAGAGTCAAGTAGAGCATGATGTCTACTATCTTCTATGATTTAAAAGTTCATCATCAATATTTTATCCCTGTAACACCAATCAATAATTTTTTCAAATCAAAAGTTTATATTTGCACTACGGGCCAAAGATATTCATTTGTATCACCAGTGGTTATGATCATTTCAAACACATGTCCATTTATACACTACGGGCCGAAGATGACTTTTACCCCAAACCTTTGCCTATAACACTAAAGTTCATGATTATACTAATACACAATTCCTGGTCATAATCATAACAATCAACAGTTCATCTTTACACTACGGGTCAAAGAGGACTTTCACCATAATATAAGCATGAGGATGATGACAATGATATAAAGAATGAATCAAGTGAGATCAATGATAAATATTAGATATTTATAATTTAATTTATCCAGGGTTCAAGAATTTCCAAATTGTCAACATAATCACGAATTGTGGAGTAAAATTCAAGAATAAGATTCATATATCAAAGATAATTTAGACAAAAAAAGAAACTAATTTTCGTCGTGAATAGTACTCTGACATGAATAGTACACCGGCATTAATAGTACCCCGACATGAATAGTACCCAATAAGAAAGTCTAGACCAATATTCTATTGAAATGATATTAGATGAAGCGCAAACCTCATGAAATTTCTAATCATTTCAGGAATTATAGAAGCAATACTTACCATAGTAAGTTTATATTTAAGAATATGAAAGGAAATAATATCACTTACATAATATGGAGTATGAAAGAATATACGAAACTACAAATGAATTTTCACCTGTCATGCGGTAATCCGCGTAGACATGTCATTTCCACAACTTAATAAAGAATGAATACGAAGGGTTATTCATCATGCATGCGGTAATCCACGTAGAAAGGTTATTTCCACATATTAATAAGGAATAGAATAAAAACCCTTATGAGTATGAAGAAAATAACATCATTTACCTTAATAAAAGACTAGATAATACACTAGTGTAGTAGCAGAACTTTGTATTGGTGGTATGTGCTTGCTTCTCGAATACTGTTCTTCTTTCTCTCTTATTCTCTTTCTATAGTTTTCTCTTATGAGTATTAGTGAATTTGTAAGACCCCAACTTTTATGAATAAAAATTTAATTTCTCAAAATATTTTTTTTGAGTATTAAGGTGTAGATGTGATATAATGTTATAAGTTGTGGGTAATATTTATAAATTTTGTAAAATAATCAAGTTGTTATAAAATATTCGATTGGTCGGAGAATAATCTTTTTGTCGGGGAATATTCGTACGACGACACAATCATTGGTAAACCCCACAACAAAATTATTGTCGGAGTGAGAAAATGACAGAAATTCCTTTTTATAAAAATAACAGCGAAAATTTTACCGTTAACTGTTGAAATACCCGGTGATAAAGGTACATTAATACACGTGGTTGCATAGTAACACACTGTATTGATTATTGATGCTTACGTGAGAAGTCACTCAGTTTTATTCAATTATTGCTACAGTAATAGCTGCATAGTATCTCACGTTATTTGATTAAGTTATTGTTACAATATTTTATATTATTAAATCAATAATTGAAATGACAAGTTATTCATATTATTATTTGCATAATTAAAAATGTCTAAAAAGTTTTGTCGAGGAAAGGGGTTTGGTCATCTAATTGCACGTCAACAGGGAGAAATTCTTATCGAAAAGCCCCTCTTTTCTGGAAATGATCTGGTTGTTAATATTGAGAGTTATAATAATGATGAATAAATGTTGTTAAAAATGTTGAGGGTATGTTATAGTTGTGAGTAATATTTACAAATTTTGCAAAGTACGTAAGTTGTTATATAATATTCGATTGGTCGGGGAATATTCGTTTTAACAGGGAATACTCGTAACTAAGACAATCATTGGTGGACCCCACAACGGAATTATTGTTTGGATTGAAAAACGACAAAAATACTTTATGAAAATAACGGCGGAAGTTTTATCGTTAATCGTTGAAACACCCGGTGTTAAAAGTAAAAGATGATACTGGCGTGGTTGCATAGTAGCACACTAGTATTGATTATTGATGCTTACGTGAGAAGTCACTCGCTTATACTCAATTATTACTACGATAATTAATTGCGTATCATATCTCTCATATTATTGATTCAATTATTGTCACAGTATCATTTGCATAATATATTATATTATTAAATCAATAATTGAGACGACAAAGTTATTCATATTATTATTTGTAATATTGACAATGTCTAGAAGTTCTATCAAGGAGAGGTTTGGTCACCTAATTGCGCCCAATAAGGAAAAATCCTTATCGGAAAGCCCCATCTTTCCTGGGAACGACCTTGTTGTTAAATATTGTTAGTTATAATATTAATGATGAATAAGTTGTGTTGATTAAAAATGAATTTTGATAGTTCCATTGTGTTGGGATTATTAGTGTTAGTGGAAATCGACATCTATTCCGATGATAATTGATGACTAGGGGTTATATTGATAAATCGGGTAATTTATCGAATAAATGAGCAATTAATTGCTACTAATTCATATGCTTATATAACTATTTGTTCACATGTGTGTACTATTGAGTCACATTATAACTATTAGGGGAGTTGGTGCAAGATTGATAATACTTGCATGACTAAGTTAAAAATGGAGGTATAGATGGAGGTACTATACTGTAATTCATATTTTTCACATGATTATACTATTGATTCACATGATTGAACTATTGATTCACATTATTTACTATTAGGGGAGGTGGTGCAAGTTTGATAATACTTGTAGGACTAAATTAAAAATGAAAGAAAAGTTAGAGGTATTGTACTGTAATTTTTCGAGCCCCAAAACGTGCAATTATTGAAACTATATTTTTCTACAAATAGAAACTCATTCTTCCTTCATTTCTCACCGATTCACAAAAAGCTTTAGAATGATTATTATAGAGAGAAATTATAGAGAGAAGAAGAAGAAAGTCTAGTCTCACCTCACTATTCCAAATCCAGCTTTTCTGCGGTAGGGAGTATTATTTCTTTCTTATCCATGAAGAGAACTTCATTATTCCATTCTTTATTATTCTATTGAATAACTCAGATACGCTGCTACCCTATACTTGGTGAAATTCTTCCGTTATTCCATTCTTTATCATTTTGTTGAACATCCACATGCATAAGGCTTACGCCGACCGGTTCCATTATTTATCATTCATTAGAACATCCTGCCTATGCGTTTCTACTCCAACTCGGTTCCGCTCTTTATTATTCTCGTTGGAATATCCTGCTTGTGAGTTTTACTTTGGGACCGATTTTGTCTTTATTATTCTCATTGGAATATCCCGTCTGCATGCGCTTTTACGTGGGACCGATTTCGTTATTTATTATTCTGTTGGAATAACTCATGTATGCGCGGTTATATCGCATGCCTCGGTGATTTCTTTTGTTATTTCATTCTTTGTTATACTCAGTTGGTTAAAGTTTTGACTTCTATACTCCATGAAATTAGTGGAATATCCTTGATATTTGCGCTTCATCCAGTATCTTTTCATGGAAATATTCTTCTGAGCATTCTTGAATTTTACTCTACAAAGCAGTATCATGTTGACAATTTAGACATTATTAGTTCCTGTATAAATTAATTCTTGAACTTGTTTTATTGAATTCTTATATCATTGTCATCATCCTCATTTTATATTTTTTTTGAAAGTCATATGTGGCCTGTAGTGCATAGATGGACTTGGTAAGATTATGACCGTGGATTATTCGGCAATAATCATGACCGTAATGTTACAAATGATGTGGTAAAGTCCTCATTGGCCCGTAGTGCATTGATGGACGATTGTTGGCATGATCATGATCATTAATGAATACACAAATATTCTTGGCTCGTAGTGAATGGATAATTGTGGTCGTGATACTAAAGAATATCATTGGTCAGTAGTCTGCAAGGGTGATTCGATGATGTGGATTATTTATTAAAAATTCGAGTCCCAAATGATAAAAGTGATGAAAAACCTTTTAAATCATAAAAGATAGTAGATTTTATTCTCTACTTGACTCTTTTAATGGATTGCTTGTTCACCGCAGCTTAAACTTGATGGTTGTTATATTATATCGGTTTAACACTCGTTGAAGGCTAACGATAATATATTCTCGCATTATCTTAGTCATAATATTTCCCTATCGGGCTAGTTGAGCTCACCCTTTTACTTTCATTGTTCTCTTCAGAAATGAGAACGTAGCGAGGACTAGTCGGGAACCGGAGTGGCATGACTGATGATAAGATTAGTAGTCCTCACTATTCAAAGAAATAGTGGGAAAATAAATGTAATAATATTGAATTTGAGTTTGTATATTGTCTAGACGACAATATTTGTATTAAAACTCACAGCTTATGTTTTGTCGTACTTTGCACGGCAGTTGTATAATGAAGTTGTATTTGTATTCTGTACCATGTATTTGGCGACTCAGAATAGGTGATGTAGACCTGTTTTGGGGGCGTCACATATTTGATGTAAATTTTTCTTATTTTATTGACCCCCATTTACCCATTTTGCAAAATAATCAGTAGAAGATTATTCGGTGTGTCTGTGTATATATATATATATATATACTATAATAAGTTTTGTTTTTTTATGGAAAATATAATATATTATATTTTATTTTGCATAGTGCAGCATAGTAAAATCAAAAAAAAAAATTAAACGAAATCAACCGACCGCCCGTGAGTATGTTACTGTTCACCCGTGATTTTCTTTTTAAATAGTATCCTTTCCATTATCTTATAAATATGATGCTTAGTTAAAATTAAAAATTACACCAGAATCCGAGAATTTTTCTTTTATAATATTGAACGTATTTCTTTAGAGTTTAAGAAGGCTTTGAGTGTAGAAAATAGTTCAAGTTCTCTTCAAGAATATCCTCGCTATGCCAGTTGGAATACTCTTCTTTTTAAGGTAAGGTGTATTATTTATTTCATATTTGCTTACGGTATTATTTTTCGTATTCATAAAAAAATTTATTTCGTTCAATATTTGTAATGAATATTATTTTCGTTCAATATTCGTAGAGATATTGTCTTCGTTTAATATTCGTAAAGAATATTATTTTCGTTCAATAGTTGTAAGGGATGTTATTTTTGTTCAGTATTCGTAAGAAATAATATTTTCTTCCATACTTTGTAGTATGTAAGTAATATTATTTTGTTTCAGATTCTGAATTCTACACTCATTTTATTAAATTTTTGACTTCTATACTCCATGAAATTAGTAGAACATCCTTAAAATTTGCGTTTTATCCAGTATATTTTTATGGAAATATTATTTTGAATATTTTTGATAAGTTTTAACTTTTTCATGTCGGAGTATTATTCACGGGGTACTATTCCCGAATTACTATTCACGGGATACTATTCACTCAGTTACTATTCATCCGGGGTACTATTCATTACAAAAATTAATTTCTTTTTGGTCCAAATTATTTTTGATATAATATTATTCTTGAATTTTACTCCACAAAGCAGTATCATATTGACAATTTGGACATTATTGAATTTTGGATAAATTAAATTATAAATTTTTAAAAATTTATCATTTGCTTTCTTTTAATTGAATTCTTATATTATTGTCATAATCCTCATGCTTATATTGTGATAAAAGTCATCTATGGCTTACGTGCATAGATGTACTTTTGATTGGTATGATTATGACTATGATTATTCGGTATAATCATGACCGTAATGTTACAAATGATGTAGTAAAAGTTCTCATTGACCCGTAGTGCATTAATTGACAATTTTTGGCATGATCATGACCATTGGTGAAAACACGAATATCATTGGCCCGTAGTGCATGGATAATTTGTGATCGTGATACTAATAAATATCCTTGGCTCGTAGTGCATGGATAATTCAGTGATGTGGATTATTTATTAAGCTGAGTCTCAGCGATAAAATTGTTGATAAACTTTTAAATCATAGAAGATAGTAGATATCATGCTCTACATAACTCTTCTAATGGATTGTTAGTTCCACTGCAATTAAATTTGATGTTTATTATATTTAATCAGTTTAACATTGTTGAAGGCTAACGATAATTTATTTTGCATTATCGTTGTGAGACTCCAAATTTTTTAAATAAAGATTTAAATTTTTAGAAATATTTTTTTTAAAATATTATGGTGTGGATTTGATATAATGTTATAGTTGTGGGTAATATTTATTAATTTTGCAAAGTAGGCAAGTTGTTATAAAATATTCGTTTGGTCGGAGAATATTCTTTTTGTCGGGAAATATCCGTACGACGGCACAATCATTGGTGGACCCCACAACGGAAGTATTGTCGTAGTTAGAAATAAGAATATAGTTGGGACGAGTCGGGGAATGGAGTGATGGTCCAGGATAAATGGCTTTAGTAGTCCTCACTATTCTATGGAATAATGTGATAATAATTGTAATGAGGACACCATTGAGTGTGAATATTATCTAGATGACAATATTCTTGTTTAAACTCTCAGCTATGTTTTGTCGTATTTTACACAACCGTTGTATAATTAAGTTGTATTTGAATTTATGTACCATGTATCCCATGCGACTCAAGATGGGTGATGTATACCGCTTTGGGGGCCACAATCGTAATCATAATATTTCTTCTTTGGGCTAGTTGAGCTCACCTTTTTTGCTTTTATTGTTCTCTTCAGAAAATGAGAATATAGCTGGGACTAGTCGGGGAACGGAGTGACAGTCCAGATGTTTGCATTAATAGTCTTCACTATTCTGTGAAAAAGTGTGATAATAAATGTAACGATGATTGAATTTGAGTTTGGATATTGTCTAGAAGATAATATTCCTGTTAAAACCCTCAGCTATATTTTGTCGTATTTTACACGACAGTTGTATAATTAAATTTGTATTTAAATTCTGTACCATGTATTTGGCGACTCAAGATGGGTGATGTATACCTATTTTGGGGGAGTCACAGAATTGGTGAGAAAGAAAAAAAAATGAGCTTCTATTTATAGAAGAATTCTAGCTTAGCCCTTGCAATGTGAAGAGGTAAGTGGCTTGACGCCTATAATGTGAAAAGGTAAGTGGTTCAACGCATGTAATATGAAAAGGCAAGTGGTTTGACGTCTGGTAAAGGCAAGTACTATTTGCGAAAGTGACTCTTAGATAATGACCTATGGATCCTATAGAATAAGTCATACTTACAAAATGTCACATTACCTTTATTTCCTTCAAGTGTCGGCAACTTCTTACTAATGGTTATGTTATGCATCACATAATTAATTAATCTGATGCCCACAAAATAGGTCCACACAACTCATTCTGAGTCTCCAAATACATGGTACATAAACCAAATATATACTTCATTAATACAACTGTCGTGCAAAATATGACAAAACATACGCCGTGAGTTTTAATACAAATATTATCTTGTAGACAATATTCAAACTCAAATATAGTCCTCATTAAATTTATTGTTACACTTTTTTATAAAATAGTGAGGACTGCTATAATAATCATCTTGAACCATCACTCCACTCCCCGACTAATCCTAGTTATATTCTCGTCTCTTGAGAAGAACAATGGAGCCAAAAGGAAAAGGGTGAGCTCAACTAGCCCAATAAAGAATATTATGACTAAGATAATGTAGAAAAATTATCCTTAGTCCTCAACAGGGAAAAATCTGATAGAATACAATAGACAACAAGTTTTTGAATACAACTGCAGCGGAAATAACAATCCATTAGAAGAGTCAAGTAGAGCATGATATTTACTATCTTCTATGATTTAAAAGTCCATCATCAATATTTTATCCCGGTAACATCTTTCAATAAATATTTCAGATCAATGAATTATCCATGCATTACGGGCCAAAGATATTCGGTAGTATCACCAGTGGTCATAATCGTGCCAAATACCTGTCCATCTAAGCACTACGGGCCAAAGAGAATTTTCACCACAAACCTTATCTGTAACATTAAAGATTATGATTATACTAATACACAATTTCTAGTCATAATTATATCAATCAACAGTCCATCTTTGCACTACGGGTCAAAGATGACTTTTAACACAATATAAGCATGCGGATGATGACAAAGATTCAATCAAGTGAGATAAAGAATAATATTAAATATTTATAATTTAATTTATCCAGAGTTTAATAATGTCTAAATTGTCAACATGATAATTATTTGTGGAGTAAAATTCAAGAATGATCTTCATGTATCAACAATAATTTGAACAGAAAAGAAAATTAAATTTTGTTGTTAATAGTACCCATGAATAGTACGGTTTGAATAGTACCCAGACACCAATATTCCAGTGAAATGATATTAGATGAATCGCAAAACTTAAGGAATTTTTAACCATTTCAGGAATTATAGAAGCAATACTTACCATATTAAGTTTAAATTTAGGAATATGAAATGAAATAATATCCCTTCCATAATATGGAGTATGAAAGAAAATAATATTTCTTACGAGTATTGAAATAAAATAATATCATTTACCTTAGTAGAAACTAGATTTGACTGGAATATCGGATATTATTCTGAGAAAATCTTGCACAAAAAGCTACACTCAAAGTATCATTATACTCAAGAAAAATACTCACAATACTATAGAATAATAATTTCTAATATTGTAATGGTGTGTTGAGGAAGGAGGGTTACCCCTCTATTTATAGCGCAACGGAGGGAGAAAATTTATGCAAGTGCCTAATTTTCTTCTCTGCCTAACTCCTTTCATTTCCTTATGGATTGGGCCACACTTTGAAAACAAAGGATTGCAGACAATTCATTCAATGCCTAACTCACATTTTACGATGGTTGGGGCCCACACTATTTGAAAACAAAGGATTGCAGACAATTCATTCAATGCCTAACTCATATTTTACAATGGTTGGGGCCCACACTATTTGAAAACAAAGGATTGCAAGAGAAGTTGCCCACCAAATTGGAAGAAAGAGAAAAGCTACGCAGGATACCAACACATGGTTTTAATAGAATACCAAATCAAAATAATAACCTTCACTCCACTTTTATTCACATGTTAAAAATTATATATTATTATAATAATATTACCATTTAAATTATAATTTTTTTTAATATTATAATAATATATTTGAATGAATATTTTATCGGAGAAGTTAATTGTCAAACTTTCAACAAATATTTCATGTTAAATTCCTTCATTTATATCAAAATTGAACCAATAGCTACCCCATAATAATTATTCATAATTAATATTATGAATTAATTATAAGGATTTATCCTTATAATTATCAATAAGGATTTATCCTTATTGATGCGAAATTGTATAACCTAACCTCTTTCCTCGACAGAATTTTTTAGACATTGTCAATAATGCTAAATAATAATATGAATAATTGCGTCATATCAATTATTGATTTAATAATATAAATATTGTGCAGATGATACTGTGACAATAATTGAATCAATAATATGAGATACTATGCAACAATTATTGTGGCAATTATTGAATGAAACTGAGTGACTTCTTATGTAAGAATCAATAATAAAAAATAATGTGCAATACTGGTGTCTTCTTGTGCAACCCACACGTATTCTTGTACTTTTTATCAATCGGGTATTTCAACAGCTTAACTGTAAAAAGTTTTGCCGTTATTTTTATAAAAAGGTTATTTCGTAAACTTTCATATCGACAATTATTCTGTTATGTGGTCCACCAATGATTGCGTCGTCGTACGAATATTCCCCGACAAAAAGAATATTTTCCGACATAACGAATATTTTATGATCACTTGCTTACTTTGCAAAATTTGCACACTTCACCCATAACTAAAGCATTATATCAAATCAACACATTATTATTCAAAATAATAATTAGAGAAATTAAATCTTTATCCATAAAAAGTTGGGGTCTTACAATTAACACCTTTTTAATCCTTCAATAATTATTCATCATTAATATTATAACTCACAATATTGACAACCAGATCGTTCCCAAGAAAGAGGTGGCTTTTAGATAAGGATTTTTCCTTACAGGTGCGCATTTAAATAACCTAACCCCTTTCCTGGACAGAATTTTCTAGACATTGTGAATAATACTAATAATAATATGGGTAACTGTGTCGTTTCAATTATTGATTTAATAATATAAAATATTGTGCAGATGTTATTGTAACAATTATTGAATCAATAATATGAGATACTATGCAACAACTACTGTGACAATTATTAAATAAAATTCTGAGTGACTTCCTTCGTAAGAATCAATAATCAGAGATACTATGCAATACCGCGTACCAATGTGGAACAACGCGTATTACTGTACTTTTATCACTGGGTATTTCAACAGTTTAACGGTAAAAATTTTGTCATTATTTTATAAAAAGGTTATTTCTGTCGCTTTCTATATCCGACAGTTATTCCATTATGGATCCACCAATGATTACGCCGTTGTACGAATATTCTCCGACAAAAAGAATATTCACTGACCAAACTTATATTTTATGACAACTTATTTATTTTGTAAAATTTTCACATATCACCCTTAACTACTTTTTATCAATTTAATTATTTAATAAATAGAAAAATTGAATAATTTTATTTTATAAAATTCAGGTGATATGTGAAAATTTTAGCCTTGAGGACCAGCCAAAGCCAAGTGATGGACTTGTGCATGTGCACCAATCTTTTTAGCCTTGAGGACTGATGGTGCAATAACAACACCTTTGTTCCCTTCATTCATCATATTTGGACAACACCTTCCTAGCTAAGCATATTTCATCTGGCTATTAGTTCATCATATGCTTTTTTTAATGGCAACATAATTATTACTTACATTTTATTGTGTCATTTACTGTAATACTTATGTCGTTAAATTTGTATCAAGAGAAATTAATGAAGTGTAATAGAAGGAATCCTGATCCCTGTTGGACTATGATCATTTCCGATAATTATGAACGAGAGACTATTTAAACTCTTTTGATAATTTTTATCTCATGCGTGTGGTAAAATTATTAGACTTAGAATCTATCTAATAAAATACAACTGATTTTGAATTTTTTGTTCACCCTAATAAATCATCTAGGTCGTCCAAAGTTTAGAATAAATCTCATCGTCCATGTAGTACCGGAGACACGGAACACAACTAGTAACATAAGATGGGAGAAAGGTATAGGATGAGTGAATTATTAGAGGAAGGTGAGATTAAATAGTCCTTTATCAAATGGTCTTTTGAGATTTTAAATTATCCTAATACTAATAGCTCTTGGTGTAAGTTTAATTCCACACATTATTATACTAATTCAACCCATGTTTTTATTCACCAAAACAATATTTTAAATTTTTTAAAAAAAAGGCAATTAATATAATATTTGGTCAAATCATGTTAATTTAGAGATTCCTATTAATGATTAATTAGTAATCATATGACAAGCTCTACTTTAACTAATCTTCACAACCATACCATAATGATAACAACTATAACGATTCTTGTCCTTCCAAATTCCCAAAAGAAATCTCTCATCACTTTGAGCCGCACCAGATTTGCCGCATTTGGATCAACAATTTCTAGCCCCTCAACACATTGATTCATCATGCTCTACTCTTTTCAGCTAGGCCATTGAAAATGCCACTGTACTATTCCGTCAGTTTTTAAAAAATTGTCGTTTTAGAAGAAAAAAATTATTCCGATTTATTTATCGTTTATAACTTTCTAGGAGAATAAATTATTTACTTTCCAATATCATCCATACCTTCTCTCATTGTCCCAAAAAATTCTTTCTCTTGTATTAATAGTTTTCAACTTCTCATAAAGGGGTAGCGATTGAATTTCAAATAAATTTTAATTGGTAAATAATTGTATTAAATGACTTTTTTAATCTACGTGTAAAATCCTTAAACGACAATCTTTTAAGAATTAGCTACACAACATTTATATATATATATATATATAGAGAGAGAGAGAGAGGCCGGATCAGGTCAACATTCATGTTTTGGGTGTGATTTGGATACATATAATAAAATATGTCTGTACAGTCTGTGTAGACTGTACATACATTTTTTGGTATAAGTATTCAAATCACGCTCAAAACATTGTATTATGGAAAATTTTCAGTTCCATAAAATATTAAACTTTTTTTTTAGTTGTTTTTTTTAAAAAAAAGTAAAAAAAATTTGGGTCCGTATTTTAAGCCTGTCCTGGAGTCCGGACAAGATCCTAGTATTATATATATATATATATATATATATATATATATATAAATTAAATGTTCCTCATAATAATGATTGCCCTTTAGCATATTCTTAGACAGACAAGCCAAGGTTCCAACAAACTATATACTTGTGTTTATAAATTATGACCGCATCTGTCAACTTCATGGGTTGAAATTTTTGCTATTTGTTAAATTTAATATCTAATAATATTGGACCTATTTGGGTCTAACTTTCTAAATAAAACTGTCACTTTTAAAAAATGAACATTCAAATTTCTATTTTAATAAAGTTTTATTCATCAATTTCAATCTTTACTAAAAATATTTCATTGAATGAACTCCTTCAATCTCAGACGATTGATTATAAATAGACTATTATGAGTTGAATAAGCCACCATGGTGAAATCGGTAGACATCTCGTGCTCTTAAGAAGCAGCGCTAGAGTATCTCGGTTCGAGTCCAAATAACGAGCGATACAATATACTGAATCATAAATAAATTAATTATACGAAGAACACACGTATACTAATATTCACTAAATTGCCACTAGTCATGCATGTCTATGTATTCATTAGATGACTCTTTTACTTGAACAATTTTTGTAATTAAACCCTACTTTCTTTTAGAAAATGTTCAAGTGATGCTAAACTTAAAAGGCTAGCCATGTCCTAATTAAGTTTTTTTTTTTTTGAAGTGTTATTGTTTTGACAGTTAACAGAAAATTAGTTGGAAGTGCACCTCCCACTTGTATGGTTTTGTGGTTATAGCATGGTTGGCAAGTCCATTTCTTTGGTTTGGTTTGGTGGGGTTTTCTTCAATCATGAAGTATTGCACTGCACCTCTAATTGTATATTTAGCAATAAAATTGAATAATTGGTGATGTTTGACATATATCTTAATATTTCAATTAATCAAATTTTGGTGGGATCTTAATTTTGCTAAGGAAATATATAATTTTATTAGGAAAAACTTCTTTTATATTTTAGTAATTAAGTTGCTCTTATATTTTGAAATGGAAAAAGTAATTTGAGTATCAAAATTTAGCATATATTGTAAACAACACACTTAAATATGTTTTTTTTTTCAATAATACTTTGAAAACTAAGTTTATTATTGTAATGAAAAAATTGGACCCAATTACACCACTACATGATACAGTCAATAATGATCTTATAATTTGAAATAGATGAGTATTAACATTCCATATTACCTATCCAAGCTGCACATTTTAATTCCTTGAGAAGAAATTAGGAAGGTAATTTATTTGTTTTTATTATATTATCTTTTTCATAACTGAAAGATGTTTTTTTGAGATAAATAAATAAATAAAAATAGAGATAAATAGGAACATAAGTAGTGAAGGCCCTCATAATGGAACTGAACCTGTATGCCCAAATATGTCCAATTGTCCAAAATAGCCCAATGTGCAGGCTTCAGCCCTTTATGCAATGGTCATTACTGGAGTGTGGCCAACCAAAATATATATTTTATGGGCAAAGGTGCAAATATGTTCCTGATGTTTATACGGATGTCTCATTTCTATCTTAAACTAATTTTTTTTCCCAAAAATACTCTTAATGTTACAAAATTCAGCTCAATTATTCCCCTCCCGTTAACAATTTGCCACCGAGACAAACGGAGGTGACACCTCATCTAATTTTGCTGACTAGACTGAAAAGAGAAACTTTAACTCTTAATTAAAACAAAGTAAACAAAAGCCTCAGCCTCAATGTCTCTCCCCTGCTCTCCCACTCTTTTTCCTTCAAATCCTAACCCTAATTTCCCCATAAAGCAGTCCAATTCTCACAAAAATATTGGAGCTGAGGCTAGTCCAAGGGAGTCTTCTCAAGAAGGTGATGGATTCCATGGATACCAGATTCCAAATCCATAAGAACAGCCCGAGGAACATATCGGCCACCACTGGCTTCATTATAATAAACATTAATTCGCTCCAGCTAAAGATCGTAATCGTCATTGTATTTTCCGTGTTGTCGATCCTGCTCGTCATGATGACTTCCTGAACTTGGCGCCAATTCGGTCAGTTCTGCCGCATTGACCACCCTGGATGTGCATGATTTCTCTCATTTTGTAGTTTTTGGGGGGAAATGGGCTTGTTTGTAGAGGAAAATTTAGAGATCTGGGAGGAGAAGAAGGAGGAGGAGGAAGAGGAGAGAGAAAGTGCGATTTTGTTGAAGAAGGGAATGGAGGGTGTTGGTTGAACTGAACAGAGTTCTGCTTTGTATTTCCTTGTATGTGCAGTCGAGGGAGGAGAGCGAAAATGAGAAGGTCGGCAATGGCGGCCATGATTATCTAGTTCAGAGGTTGGAGATGATTGAGATTATAACAGGAGGATGATGATAATGGAATGGTGTGTTTAAGTTAGATGTTTTATATGGAAGGAGATGAGACAAAGATAAAAGAGGGAGAATATGTCCACGTGTCTGCTCCGTTTGTCTCAGTGGCAAACTGTTAACGGGAGGAGCATAATTGGGCTGAATTTTATAATGTTAAGGGTACTTTTGAAAAAAAAAAATTACTTTAGGGTGGAAGTGGGACATCCGTGTAAACATCAGGGGCATTTTTGCACCTTTGCCATATATTTTATTGGGTTCTTTATAGAAATATACAACAATTAGAAAGTAATTACACCATTAGTGCATCAACAAAATAATTACAAAAAGAGTGTAATTAGGACCCATATTACAAAAATAGTACAATTTACATTAATAAGGAAACCTAAAATCAAGGAGAAATAATTTTCATAATTAATAATTCAAATTCAAATATTTGGGATCTAACAACAAAAAAAATTCAAATTCAAAATAATAATTCAAATTCAAATATTCAAATTCAAATTTTCATCTCCCTCACATACACTTTGAAATAATAGTTAACAAATAAATAAATAAATAAAATAAAATATATGTACATGTAAATTGGGCTCTGTTTTAGTTTTTACTTTTTTAGTTCTCTCTTACCGCCTGCTTCTCTTCTTCTACTCCGCCGCGAATCTCCGTTGTCCAAAACGCTAATGAGAAGAAGAAGAAGATTCGCCCTACAAAAAGTTTAAAAATAAATAGATGTAACTTTTACTGTTCTGAAATTTTTTTTATGATTATTTTGTTACTCATAAATACTAAAATGGTTACCTTTGTATGAATGGTTGGCTACCAACTGCATCACATTGAAGCAAAATTGGTAACTTAATAAAACTGAATTGGTTACCTTGGTCTGAAGGTTTGACTACCAACTGCACTATGAAAAAACTGCAGGTGTGGATGTGAATTGGTTACCTTGGTATGAAGGTTTTGTTACCTTGGTATGAAGGTTTGCTTACCTTGATCTGAAGGTTTGGTTACCAATTTCACTAAGAAAAAATTTAAAGTGTGGAGGTTGATTGGTTACTTTTATATGACAGTTTGGTTACCTTGGTATGAAGGTTTGGTTACTATCATTCAATATTTGAAGAAACACATTGAACACGTCAGAATAGGCTTTCTTTAATCTCATCAAACAAAATAACTGCATATGGCCTCCTGCGGACAATTTCTGTCAACTGACCTCCTTCGTCATACCCAACATAACCAGGTGGAGCTCCTATTAACCTTGAAACTGCATGATTTTCCATATACTCACTCATATCTATTGGGGCATCAGTACTGATAGTAACCTTGAAATTGCACCGCTCTTGGTAGATGCTTCTGTTGGGGCATCAGTACCGATAATGGTAGGGAAAGTGTGACGCCCCCAAAACAGGTATACATCACCCATCTTGAGTCGCCAGATACATGGTACAGAAATCAACTACAAACTTAATTATACAACTTTCGTGCAAAATACAACAAAACATAGCTGAGAGTTTAAACACGAATATTGCCTTCTAGACAATATTCACACTCAATGGAGTCCTCATTACAATTCTTATCACACTTTTTTATAAAAATAGTGAGGACTACTAAAACAACCATCTGGACCGTCAATCCGATTCCCGACTCGTCCCAACTATATTCTCATTTCCTGAATAGAACAGTGAAAGAAAGGGTGAGCTCAACTAGCCCAGTAAGAAATATTATGACTAAGATAATGCAGAATAAATTATCCTTAGCCTTCAACAGTATAACAACTGATAGAATATAATAGACAACAAGTTTTAGATCAACAACTGCAGTGAAAATAAGCAATCCATTAGAAGAGTCAAGTAGAGCATAAAAGCTACTATCTTCTATGATTTAAAAAAATTTTCATCAACTTTATCTCTGAGACTCAGCTTAATAAATAAAATCGAATCATCCCTGCACCACGGCCAAGGATATTCATGTAATCATCAATGGTCATGATTATACCGAATAATCCCTGGTCATAATCATACCAACAACTGTCCATCAATGAACTACATGCCAATGAGGAATTTTACCACATCATTCGTCACATTACCGTCATGATTATACCGAATAATCCCTGGTCATAATCATACCAACTCCATCTATGCACGTAAGTCAAAGACGACTTTCATCACAATATAAGCATGAGGATGATGACAATGATATAAGCATTAATCAAACGAAATCAATGATAAATATTAAAGACTTTAAATTTACCCAGAATTTATAAATATCCAAATTGTCAACATGATACTGCTTTGTGGAGTAAAATTCAAGAATAATATCCATGTACCAAAAATAATTTGGACAGAAAAGAAATATATTTTTTGGGTGAATAGTACCCCGTGAATAGTACCCTGTGAATAGTACTTCGATAATAGTACCCCGAGAATAGTACCCTGGCATGAAAAGTGCCCCAAATACCCGAGTGAATAATACTAGAGTGAATAGTAATTGGGTGAATAGTAACCCGTGAATAGTAACTCGTAAATAAAATAACAAATACAATGATATTTCATGATGAGTACAAAAAAAATGATATCTCATACGAGTATAATAGAATATACGAAACTGCAAATGAATTTTCATCTGTCATGCGGTAATTCACGTAGACAGATCATTTTCACAATTTAATAAAGAATGAATACGAAAGATCATTCACTATGCATGCGGTAGTCCACGTGAGCGTGTTATTCCAATGTAATAATAAAGAATGGCATAACAAAAGAATTTATCGTGCGTGATGATATCAAGCATGCATGATTATTCCCAATGTAATAATAAAGAATGGAATAATGTAAGAATTCACCGAGGCATGCGATAGATCGCATGCATGAGTTATTCCCAACGTAATAATAAATAATAGAACCGGTCATGCGTAATACGCTTGCATGACGAGATATTCCAACGAGAATAATAAAGAATGAAACCAGTGTCGTGCGTAGAATCGCGACAAACAGGATATTCCAATGTAATAATAAATAATGGAATAACGTAAGAATTTCACCATGTATGCGATGCTTGGCATGATGAGTTATTCCAACATAATAATAAAGAATGGAATAACAGAAGCTCTCTTCATGAATACGAAAGAAATAATACCCATTACTTACAACGGTTGAACGAAAATAATATTCCTTACGAATATTGAACGAAAATAATATTGCTTACGAATATTAAACGAATATAATGAATATTGAACGATAATAATATTTATACGAATACGAAAAATAATCTCTCTTCAGAATATAAAAAAATAATAACCCTTACCTCAGAAGAAGACTAAATACTGGAGTAGTGAAGTAGTATACTTCGCTTCTTCTTTCTCTCTATAGCTTCTCTCTATATAGGTTCTCTCTCTATAATTGCTCTTGTGAGTCTTAGTGAATTGGTAAGAATGAAGGAAGAATGAGCTTCTATTTATAGGAAAATATAGTTTCGATAATTGCACGTTTTGGGGCTCAAAATATTACAGTATAATACCTTCATCTTTTCTTTCATTTTTAATTTAGTCCTGCAAGTATTATCAAACTTAATAGTAAACCATGTGAATTAATAGTATAATCATGTGACTCAATAGTATAATCATATGAAAAAACTAATTACAGTATAGTACATCCATCTATACCTCCATTTTTAACTTAGTCATGCAAGTATTATCAATCTTGCACCACTTCCCCTAATAGTACATGAATGTGAATCAATAGTACACCCATGTGAACAAATAGTTATAAACATGTGAATTAATAGCAATTAATTGCTCATTTATCCGATTAATTACCTGATTG
The DNA here is from genome assembly GCA_020205605.1 of Panax ginseng. Classification (NCBI taxonomy): domain Eukaryota; kingdom Viridiplantae; phylum Streptophyta; class Magnoliopsida; order Apiales; family Araliaceae; genus Panax; species Panax ginseng. Next base: position 12,308,990 of record CM035143.1, read on the forward strand.
GTCAGTATAACTTCCAGACATCAATTAATATCGAAATAAATATCGATTTCCACTAACTCTAATAATCCCAACATAATAGAAATATCAATTTCATCTTTAATCAACACGAATCATTAATATTATAACTCACAATATTTAACAACCAGGTCGTTCCCAAGAAAGAGGGGGCTTTCCGATAAGGATTTCTTCCTATTGGCGTGCAATTAGATTATCTAACCTCTCCTTGACAGAACTTCTAGACATTGTCAATATTGCATATAATAATATGAATAACTTTGTCGTCTCAATTATTGATTTAATAATATAACATATTATGCAGATGATACTGTGACAATAATTGAATCATTAATATGAGAGATATGATGCAAAGAATTCTTGTAGCAATAATTGAGTATAACTGAGTGACTTCTTACGTAAGCATCAATAATCAATATCGTGTGCTACTATGCAACCACGCTTATTACTGTACTTTTACTACCGGGTAGTTCAATAGTTTAACGGTAAAACTTTCGCCGTTATTTTTATAAAAAGATAATTCTGTCGTTTTCTAACTACGACAATACTTTCGTTATGGGGTCCACCAATGATTGTGTCGTCGTACGAATATTCTTTGTTAAAACGAATATTCCCCGACACAACGAATATTTTATAACAACTTGCTTACTTTGCAAAAATTTTAAATATCACCCTTAACTTTAAACTTTTATCAATTTAACTATTTACCAAAATAAAAAATTTGAATACTTTTATTTCATAAAATTCGGGATCTCACAGAAAGCTCCATTGGGAACTCGTCCAACAACAGGTGCTGCGCATTTTTAGCAGAAAGCTCTCAGCTATTTCCCACAAATATATGCAAAAAAACAAACAAATAAGCACACACTTTCCAAAAATGGTGTAGCCTCAGATATAGGCCTCCCCTCCCACTTTTGAACTCAAGGGAAGACTACTCAGAATCAACTCCTCACTCCCACTAAAAATACATAGCTAAGGGAGACATCTTAAACCACCAGATAAGAAGCTATTTCTCACAAATAAGAAAACAAATAAATAAGTACACACAAATTTTCGGATGTCCGCCTCCCTCAATCCATAATCAACAATATATATATATATATATATATATATATATATATATATATATATATATATATATATATATATATATATATATATATATACGTTGAATGAAGAAGAAGTGTGATAACTAAGTAATGCAGTTGTTCAAGATGAGGAGTGAGAGAAGAAGTCGTGCGGATAACTAATCCCTAAATCAAGGAATCCTAATTACATACTAATTCCCTAAATTAAGGAATTCTAATTGCACTAATATTATAAATAAATATGAAATTGTATTAATTGTGTAAATATTTTATGAGTACACTATTGTTGTAATTATTTACAAAAATGTAATAGAATATGTAATTCATCCTACTTTATTAGCATCTTTGAAATGGATATCATCAACGTCTCCTTGTATTTTTAAACCATGCCAGCTAAATTTTTTAATGAACGGTATAAGATCTAATGATCATAAAAAGTCTCAAAACTACTGTGTCATGGATCTTATATATATATATATATATATATATATATATATATATATATACAGCGGATCAGGTTCGGACTCCCGGACTTTTGCTTTTTTTTTTTAAAACAACTAAAACATTGTATTATGGAAAATTTTCATAATACATACTTGTTTTGTTTAAGATGCATTTATTTTGTTATATGTATCCAAATCACGTCCAAAACATCAGATTATGAAAAAATTCCGGCCCATAAAATATAAAACTTTTTTTTTAGTTGTTTTAAAAAAAGCAACAAAAAAATCCAGATTTTCTTGACCGAACCTACTTCTCTCTCTCTCTCTCTATATATATATATATATATATATATATATATATATATATATATATATATATATAATATATTATCCTAAATTATAGGTCATATATTCACTTTGATGATCAATATTTCAATTTTGTCAATTAGATAATTGAACTATCAATTTTTTCAATTCCATTCAATTGGACCTGCCACGTCCTAAATTGATGACGTGACCCCGCTGACTAGGCTAATCAATGTACACGTGTAATTAAAAATTATTATTTGAAATGAATTTTACATTTATTAAATGTCCAAGGATAAAAAAGTCAAATCACTATTAAATATCATATTGCTTTTTTATTTCTTCCTTAATCGGCACCATCTGTGCCTCCATCTCCGGCTGGTACTCAAAGTATTTTTGCCATTTTTCAAAATCTTCAACCTTACTCCTACACCTGGCAAACGGGCCGGGCCAAAACGGCCCGGGTTTTAGCAGGCTGAAAAGTGTAAGTCCAAAGCCTGCTTTTTGGCGAACGGACCGAGGTTGTTTTATGCCTATTTTTTTGACTTTTTTTGGGTTTAAACCAAACGGGTCACCCTGTGTTTCGTGAAATTTGAAAAATCTGCCCAAAGCCCACTTTTTGACAGGCGGACTTTGGGCCCGTTTTCCAGGTCTACTCACTCCTCCCAAATTCTCGTCTTGTAAACAAGAGAACAAAAATAATACTCCCTCCGTCCCATGATAAAAGTCCTTATTACTATTTTGGATAGTCCCATGTTAAATGTCCATTTTTCTTTAATAATCAAAATTTTACACGTATTTTCCTATTATACCCGTAGCATTAAAGGGCAAAGGGTCAAAAATGCCCCTGATGTTTACCACGATGTCCCACTTGCACCCTAAACTAATTTTTTTTTCAAAAGTACCTTAACGTTATATATTTTTTGGGTCGTCTTCGTCTCTAAGTTAACGAGAAAAACAAACGGGGCTAAAATATGATGACGTGGCGAAAGCTTAAATATAAAATATATTCTAAATAAAATAATATATATCATTTAATCAAAACAAAAATACTAAAATTCAAAATAAAAAAAAGCATAACATATTTATTTCATTTAATCAAAATAATAAAATTCAAATTATTTTGTTAACTAATCAAAACAACTAATTATATAAAATAAGTTGTATAATATATTTACATCAATTAATCAAAATACTAAAATTCAAAACATAACATATTTACATCAAATACTAATTAAAAAAAATACTAAAATACTAATTAAAAAAAGTACTAAAATACTAAAAAAAATTAAATTTAAAAAATACTAAAACAATATATGTTATAAATAATATAAATAATTTGATGATGTAATAATCTATACATAATAATATGTAATTATTACTAAAATAACATAATACTGTTATGATTATTACTAAAATAACAGTATACATAAACAGAATACTAATTACTAAAATAACATAATACATAACAGTATATTAATTACTAAAATAATCATAATACTGTTATGATTATTACTAAAATAAAATAATCAGGGCATTTAGTAATTCAAAATTGGAGTAATTTTAATATTAATTTTTAGTAATATGATTATGATTATTACATCATCAAATTATTTATATTATTTATAACATATACTTGTTATATAGATTATTACATCATTAAATTTTTATATAGTTTAAAAATATTATTTAGTATTATGATTTTAGTAATTTAAAAATTTTATATCAATTACTATTTAGTATTATGATTTTAGTATTTTAATGATGTAATTTAAATTTTTGTTGTTTTGATTAATTAATAAATTAATTTGAATTTTAGTATTTTTAATTTGATTTTTTTAGTATTTTAGTATTTTTTTAATTAGTATTTTAGTATTTTTTTAAATTAGTATTTGTTGTAAATATGTTATGTTTTGAATTTTAGTATTTTGATTAAATAATGTAAATATGTTATTTAATTTTAGTATTTTATTTAATTAGTTGTTTTGATTAGTTAACAAAATAATTTGAATTTTATTATTTTGATTAAATGATGTAAATATGTTATGCTTTTTTTATTTTGAATTTTAGTATTTTTTTTGTTTTGATTAAATGATATATATTGTTTTATTTATAATATATTTTATATTTAAGCCTGCCACGTCATCACATTTTAACCCTGTTTGTCTTTTGTTAATGGCAAGGGCACGGACGACCCAAAAATATAACGTTAAGGGTACTTTTAGAAAAAAAAATTAGTTTAGGGTGCAAGTGAGACATTGGGGTAAACATCAGGGGCATTTTTGACCATTTGCCCTAGCATTAAATATTTCATACTTTTCTTATTCTAATTCTCTCTTCATATTTAATGGCATTATTATGGACAATTTTGTCATTTTATTCATTTTTTTAATATACGTGAAAAATTTACCAGAACTTTTATCCTGAGACGGAAGGAATACCAATTTAGGAGAGAGAAAATTAAATCATTAAAACACAGTGGTAGATTATGCTATTTCTTCATCAGCTACAACTTTTTTCACCAAAAAATTGTCAAAAACAAACAGAAAATAAATTTAAAATGCACGCAAAAACGAATTCAAAGGTAACAAGCCTTGCCATTTCGATGACCAACAGAAAAAATAAAACTAATTGAAAATTTTCACATAAAAACTGAGATTTTTTAAGGAGCATAGTTCAATAAAATGCAAGTTGGACAAAGTTAAAATAATACATACTTGTGAAACAGATGGTCAACTTAATACATAGACATGTTCTTTAAGCCATTCCAAATCCACTACCATTTGTTTTTTTATATAAACCCTAATACACTGACTAAAATAATGAGCAGTTCCAAATATTAAGAGCAGGTATAGATGACACAGATAAGGTCAGATCTGTAAGTTAATTCATTCAAAAAAAATTCAAAATAGCTTAAAGCTTTTAGATTAAAAGTTATATACTCCCTTTGTCATCATTTAATTGATCGAGGCGGCTTGTGTACTACATGCAAAGCTCGTCACGTGATTCGCACGATCAGCAGAAGACCACGACTTCGTTTCATTTCACGTCGGTGCTCAAACCGGTGGCGTCTCCGTCACACTCTCAGTCCTCCGTTGGTTGCCACTCCCGTGAATCGTCATCTACCCGATTTTCTGGTTCGCTTAAGCCTGGATCTCGTAAGATTTCGCTAAACAACGCTAGATCTGATAGACAGAAAGGCGGCGGGAGGAAGAAAGTCGACGTGATTGAAGAAGAAGGATTTCACGTGGAGTAACAGAAAGGGCTTCCTCGTCGCTGTTATATTCTGGCTTTTGTTGTGGATTTCTTCATTTGATCATTTGATCATTGGTAAACATTTGATCATTGGTTTGGATCTAGATTTGCATTTGATTTCTATTGAAAGTTTTTTTTCCTTTTTTTTATCCGTGATGAATGTTTAATCATTTGAAATGTGTAGTTTTTATATATATATAACATTGGTTTTGAATCCTTTGATTCAGCTTTGTGATTTTGAGAAATTTTGTAGATTATGGAGTTGAATATAGATTATTAGTGTAATCTAGAGGATTAAATTTTAGTTTATTGTTCTCAGTGGGGAAGCATATATCTCTATTTCATGTCTTTTTCTAATATCCAATAGATGCAGAGACCTTAGTGACTGCAGTTCTATCAGATTTATAATTGCCTGTTAATTAGCAAAACAAATAAAAAAAATAGGGAATCCTATGAAAAAGGCACCAAATCAAGTTTATCTTAAAACTGAGCAGAAAGGTGCCCATATTAATATTTTTGGATATCCATGTGAAGACAACCATAATATGTCACCACAGCATGTTAAAATACTGAATTCTATCTTATAAGGATCCTCTTTGTGACTAAAAATTTTAACATCAAATAAATAAAACTGGAGGACTTCAAGTAAGAAAAAAGTAGATCAGTACCCAAAGAAATCGACTGATATTGATAGTGTGGCCTATTGTAGGGTCACGCCTGATGTGAAAACAAGAGATTACAGACGAAACTTTGGAGTTTGGTTCCCCAGCATGATGTTAACTGGATAAAAAACAACAGAAATATGGTCAGTGTCTAGATACATACTTGCCAGCTGATGGTTATAATTTAAAAACCTCACACCAATAATAATGTTCTATTGAATGGATTACCCAACTTACCCTTCGCACATATAACATTATGCTGTAGCAATCCAAGCTTATATGAAGCCCATGTTGCCATAGAAAAAGAAACAGTAGAATTCAAATTCCTTCAGCTCCAAATTGATTGACCCAGATGCTGTTTATCTTGTTCTTTACCTGATATATTGAAAACATACTTCAGAAGAAACAAACCCTATTTCAACCATCTCTCTTACCTAAGTCTGTCTTTAACAGGGTTACTAGGGAACTCTAATTACCTTGGATTCCGGTTAAGGGGTACTATCATTTTGAATCGTGGTACAAGAACTAAGCTACATTGTGTATTCAGCACAGGCTTCCTCGTACCATATTTCGTTCCGCGTACCCAGTCGACAGCTTTCCTGGTAACCACAGATAGAACAGTGAATTACCACGTACCCAGTCGACAGCATTCCTGGTAACCACAGATAGAACAGTGAATTACCCAAATGGTTCTTAAACTCCATTTCTAGGCAACACATTAGTCCTGAAGTTTAAGGACAGGAGCTGAAACGTTCATAACAATCAGTCTATTGAATGATAACTAAAACAGCTAATTACAATAATATTGTTTTGGGCAGACAATAATTGAAACAAGCAGCAGAAAGAAACTTTTACCAGCGCTGAAAATGATGGAAAATTTGAAAAGGGTACAGCTATACAAATTTACTGATGGAAGCCTTTTGCCTGCTCCCACAAAACTCAGCTTCAACATGTTTGAAAAAGGAAACAGAAAGACTGGTTCCAATTTAAGTACTGCAGTCATCTAACTCCTCTGGTTGAGTTCATTGACGTAATTGGAATTTCCGACTTTTTACCCTTGATTCGCCTAGCCTTCAAACCATGCCTCTTGATCCCTCTTGGCCATTCAATACACCCTTTTATTCCTCGTGTAATATGTGGATTTCCCAAGTCTTGTGAGCTCAACTGCCTCATAAAATCATTGCCGGCAAGCCCATCTTCAACTGATCCTCCACCTGGAGAACTGGTCCCCAAATTAGTCGTCTGGTTTTTAAGCTTTTCTTTCCTTTCAACTGATGTCGTCTTGTGGACTTCACCATCACTTGGACATGGTCTCCACAGGTTACGGATAGATGACGTTCTCTTGTTTGATTGTTTTGCCGATGCTGAGCAAATCTCCGTGATCTCAGAATTAAATGATTCTTCACCTAGATCTTGGTCATGCTTCGCATCATCTGTCGAAACATGTATGCCTCTGCTTCTGTTAACAGAGTGGTCACTCCCATGGGGGGAGTAACTTGAACCCTGATCCTCAGCATGAGTCGCAGTTTCCAAACTGCTGGTGTTTCCTAAATCATTGCTATCAATAACACAGCCATTTGAATGCTTTTTAACTAGGCTTTTACTACCGGTAGTCTCCCTTTCCCTAATTTCATGGATATCTTCAGTAGTTGAGTACATGTCATTTGATTTCGCGGGCATAAAAGGAAAATTCTTTATGTCTTGAATGCCCACCGAATTCCCTGCCCGTCTAATTACCTCAGCTTTGCTCATCTCAGTCATATCCCGAGTTACAACTCTCGATCTTAGAAAAGTTTCAAGATCAGCTATAATATTGTTCATCTGCTGATATTTTTCTTCAAGAACTAACTTAGCATCCACAAGCTTCATCTGGAGCCGTTCTTCACGCCAAACCTCAGCTATTTGCAGCGTCTTCCTTTCTTCCTCCACTTCCTCATGAACTCTCACAGATCCTCTCTTCAATGCTTCAACTTTAGTCTTGTCTTCTTCAACTTTCTTTGCTAGGTCATGACACACTTCCTCCATTAACTTTCTGGTTTTCCTTTCTTTCTCATAATCTTGCATGAATAACTTGGCTGATATCTTGGCATCAGCTAGATCATTAAGCAGTTTGGAATTCGCAGCTTGCATCCTCTGACAATTTATTCTGTCCCTGTTTAATTCATGCTTTAGGTCATCAAACACTGCACGTACTTTCTGGCGTTCTCTTGTCAGCCATGAGGTTTGTTCTTCACCAAGCTTCTGCAAGAAGTGCTTAACTTTCTTCTTAAAGGACTGCTGCTCAGCTTCAAGCTTTTGTTCAAGGGCTCGAGACTGTACCAGTTCAGCTTGCAAAGGAGAGAGAACTGAGACAGAATCAAGCCGTCCATTTTTAAGGAACTTCATATGGCTGAAAACATGACGAACTTCTGTTGAAGATTTTAAGAACTCAGGATCCCACTTTGTTGCTCCCTCCATTGCAAATCTAGGTAATGGCAACGAAGACTTGTACTTGTGAAGGGAAAAAAATGAATAACTGAAAGAGGTTAGAAGGTTGAACTTTGAAGACAAAATACTCTTTAACTATCAGAACCAACGAATAGTATAAGAGAGACAGACATCAGCGGATAAATTGGATATAAAGAGATTGATATACCTGATGAAAAGGTTGACACGGTGGTCCATAGTTGGAAAGAGGCTTCTGCAACCAAGCCTTTGTTTCAGTACCACAATCACTACCACATGTATAAATGGGAAGTGTGATCCTTAAATACCCATTACCTGCCTGCCTCATGAAATACGGAAAGTCGAGACTAAATTTTCAGGACAATAAACTTGAATTCTACTGAGCAAAATTCACAAACAAGTTTATGCTAAAGGAAAGCAGAAAATGAGCTAGTACTGACCAAAATTCACAAACAATTATTTATGTTAACCTAAACATAGAACAAGTAAAGGGTATAACTACTTAGTCATAAAATTAATCTTGAAGACTTCAATGGAACACCATCGATACTTTATCCAACCCTATTGATTTTGTAAGGTTGAATAGAAACAAAAAAAATTTTAATCCATTTAAATTCTCAGGAAAAATGAGAAAGCAGAATATGTCTAATATTGTTGCTCTAATGGAATAATTTCACAGCAAGAAAGAGATACTCCATAAAGCATAAAATCAACTAAATGATGGGAGTAAATACCAATTTTGAAGTTCTTAATTTCTATTTACCTAAATTCCCAACCACCTAACAAAAGATCACAAAAAGCAAGAAAAGGAAAGGTTATATAAAAATTAGTACCTTTACACCGCCTGGAGACGTGTCAGTGACCTCAGTCGTAAACTTCCATAGAGCGGCGCAAAGTTTTCGCGCCGAGACAGAAACCACCGCCTCATTTTTCATTCGCCGGAAACCTCTCCGCCCTGCTGCCGGATCGTCGAAGAAGTCCCTTTGTTTGAACTTCCGACGAAGGAGCTGGAGAGGAGTGTGGGGCCAGCTTACTCTATTGTCGGGAGATTCATACATTATCTGGCGAGCAACGGCGCTGGAGGAGAACGCTTTTCCAGTCTTCCGGCGATGGAGGTTTGGACCATCTGTCAGGTGAAGGTTCGAATCTGGCGGTGAATTTGTAGATAACGTCGCCGTGAATTCGGCCGGAAATTGGGTATCATCTGTTATCTTCATACCATTCGACGAGGTTTTGCTGCCATTTCAATTCTAAAAATTCAGAAGGTGATATACTTACCAGTTAGTACAATCAATATATAGGTTTAAAGAGACAATGTGTACTGGGTGTTCGATGACTGAGCAGGAAGAAACAAGGAACAGCCCATTACCTGTTCGGGAATGACTTATTTTAAATGAATTATAAGTTGGTTTAAGTTCTGATTTATAAGTAAACATATTTGGCATTAATTTGACTTATAAGTCAAATTAAATTAAAACAAGTTATGAACGTGTTCAGCTCATAATGACTTATAAGTTAAAATAAATATAAGGATTACTAAAAAATACATTAATAAAAAGATTGTTAAAATAGAAGAGGGACAAAAATAGATATTGTATTTGGTTAAACTAACTTATTTTAAAATGACTTATCACAAATAGGTACTTATTTTTTTTATTTAAAATTTAATTTAGTCAAAAAATAAGTGATTGTCAAACAACTTAATAATAAAAAAAAAAACTTATAAATTAATTTAAGTAACTTATAAGTTGATCCTGAACAAGCCTTGACGCCTATTTTTTAGGTACACTTATTTTTGAGACTATTGACTCTTTTTTTCCCTCGGTAATTGTTTTTTTAAACGGGCCAAGGGAATAAAATATTTTAAATATATAAATCTATATTAATAAGATAAAATTTATTTTAAATTTAGACGGGAAAGCATAATGACGGTTTAAATTCATTCTAATTGATTTGAACGAGAAAGTACAACAACAATTCAAATTCATTCTAATTGATTTAGGTAGAAAAGGGTGGTGGAAGAGAAAGGAGGAGAGAGAGGAAATAAAAAGAGGAAAAAAATAAAGGCGGGGTATTATGCCTTGAGAATAACCGCCCCGGTGGGGTGCTATTTCTTTTGCCACGTGTATTCCTTTATAAATTGCCCATTTCATGTGGTATTTCTTTATAAATTGCCATTTCAAATGGTAAATATTAGATCAACGACTTCTATTTCCTTGCTTTTCCTGTTCATCTCCGCTACATTGCCACCATTATACCAAAGCTAACACGTGATGAAACCTGCAAACAAAACAAACACAAACATGTAAACTATAATAAAATAAATAGAATAAACATCGTTTAAGTCTAAATAGGAACCCGATTTGTATGTATAAAACTCACTCATCAAATACCCAAGAAGTAGGACAAATCACCAAGATCTTTAAGGGAGAAACGTTTGGCAAGACTGGAAACAAATTGTGAGAGAATATCATCGCTGCTTCCTGTGACAATTATGTCATCCACATAAACAAATAAATATAAAACATGTTGAGCACTGTGAAGAATAAACAAAGAACTATCAGAGTCGGAATTGCGGAACCCAAAAGCCAACAGAAATTGGCGCAGTTCATAGTACAAGACCCGGGGCGCTTGTTTAAGCCCATAAATGGCTTTGTGGAGTTTACAGACAAATGAGGGATTGTCACGATCAACAAACCCAGGTGGTTGTGCCATGTACACTATTTTAAAGAGGCGACCTTGAAGGAAGGCATTATTGACGTCCGACTATTTAAGAGACCATCCTCGGCTGACAGCAACACCAAACGAACAGTTGTTGGTTTAACAACGGGACTAAAAGTCTCATGATAGTCCACTCAGGACGCTGGTGAAAGCCTTTAGCAACAAGACGTGCTTTAAACCTTTGAATGGAACCATCAAAGTTTCTTTTGATGCGATACATTCACCTGCATCCCACAATGTTTGTGATACCATCAGGTGGAACAAGTTCTCACGTGCCATTGCGAACAAGAGCATCATATTCCTCAAACATAGCTTTACGCCAGTTGAGATCTTTGATGGCCTGAGAAGTGGTGGAAGGTTCGGTTTGGGAGTTGGCTGATGTAATGGTGTAAAAGGTGAGTTTTTGGACGGGTTTCTTAATATTGTTTCTGGACCGAGTGATCATGAGGTGTTGGGGATTTTGTGGAGGTGGTGGTGGAGGTGGTTGAAAGGTTAGAGGCAGAAGGGAAAGTAAAGAGTTGATATGAGAGGAAGGAGAAAGTACCTGCGGCATAGTTTGCTGGGAAGAGGTGATAGATGGCAGAGCTTCGGCAGTGGAAGATGGAGATGATGAAGGATGCGGTGAAGAGCCCATAGAAGGAGAAACATCTCGCAAGACGCGTTGTGAAGATAAAGTCGAGAGAGTTAATTCTTTCTTTGAGGTGTAGAAGAGATAATAATGAGTGGAGGAATCTAGTCGGACACGGGAAATGAAAGACTTGATGGTTCAGTGGTAGAAGAGTTATAAGGAAAGACAGACTCTACAAATTGCACATGACGTGAAATATGTATTTTTCGAGTGGATTGTTTAAAACATAGATATGCACTTTGAGAAAGTGAATAGCCAAGAAAGACACAAGGCTTGGACTTGGGATCAAGTTTATGAGATGTGTATGGACCTAACCAAGGATAACACAAACACCCAAACACTTTTAGTTTTGAAAAATTAGGACTCTTGTGAAAGATGGACTCATATGGAGAAGAAATGTTTAACGTGGGAGTAGACATCATGTTAATTAAGTAAAATGCGGTGATGAAAGCATAAGTCCAGAATGTGATTGGAATGGAGGCATGAGAGAGGAGTGCAAGGCCTGTTTTAAAAATGTGAAGAATTCGCCGTTCAAAATATTTGTTATGTTCGAGCGTGTGTGGTGGAGAAGTGAGATGATTTATTCCATTTTTTGAAAGAAACGTTTTGAGAGTAATGTACTCACCACCGTTATCTGAATAAAGGGTGACAATGTTTTGTTGGAAATATTTTTCAACAATCGCTTTATAACGTTTGAACACTGTTTGAATATCAAATTTTTGTTTTAATGGATAGAACCATATGTACTTGGTAAAATGATAAAAAAAATGACATAGTATTTGTATCCATCATGTGAGGCAATGGGAGAGGTCCAAACATCAGAAAATATAACTTGAAGAGGACGAGTTGTGCTCAAGGTAGATATAGAAAATGGTAGTTTATGACTTTTATTGCTTAAGCATGCATTACAGCATAAATCCTTTTGTGAAGAAAAATTTAAAAGATAAAATCCTTTCAGACTGGCCTATGGTACTGAAGCCTTAGTCCCAGTTTAAATTGGATCTCCAAGTCTTCGGGTCAATCAGTTTAAAGAGATCTATAATGATGAAGGTCTGAAGATCAACCTGGATCTGCTAGAAGAAGTCCGAGAGGTAGCTTTGATAAAGTTGGCAGCCTATCGGAGGAGAGTGGACAAGCATTACAATAAGGGTCGTAGATTTGAAGTAGGGGATTTCATCCTCAGAGAAGTCGAAGCATCTACACCTCAGAACTTGGGAAAGCTGATGCCGAATTGGGAAGGACCGTATGAAGTTGTTGAAGTACCGAAGCCAGGAACTTATCGGTTGAAGGCATTGGATGGGTTAGAGATCAAGAATACTTGGCATGCTGGTAGACTTCATAAGTATTTTCAGTAAAGATCGAGTCAGTCTCCCGAAAGTCTGTAAATGTTTGGATCATCATCAATAAAAGATTCACTTTTCCTCACATTGATATTTTCTTTATTAGTCCTAAATTTACTACAGAGTAAGGAGGTTCGGGTGGACTTGTTGACCATTCGATGGTAGCCTTTTTGGCAGGTGGTCCTTATGAATTTGCCAGGCCCTTCGTGGTAGGCAAACTTCATCGGTGTTAGGAGGTTCGGGTGGACTCGCTGACCATTCGATGGTAGCCTTATCGGCAGGTGTATCCTTATGGGTTTGTTATACCCTGCGTGGTAAAAAAATTCCATGGTCCTTATATAATTATTATACCCTACGTGGTAAACAAATTCACAATGGTGTAAGGAGGTTCGGGTGGACTCGCTGGCCATTCGATGGTAGCTTTTTCGATAGGAGTGTCCTTAAGAATTTGTTATAACCCTGTGTGGTAAACAAATTACATGGTCCTTATATACTTGTTATACCCCGTGTGGTAAACAAGATTCCGATGGTGCAAGAAGGATCGCCTGGATTCACTTTATACATGATCTGTCTCACACTTCGGTAACAACCAGTATTCCTTTACTATATTACCTAATTTTGCCTAAGTGTTGAGTTCGGATTGCTTCGTTACTTAACTTGATCCTATCTGTTATATGACTTGTTTAGTTTTTATTAACAGTGTAAAGGTTAAGTTCATATCAATATTGACAATTTTCAAGTTAATTGATGCTGAATTATTGACAAGAAACGAATTAAACAACAATCATGAGAAACAAAGACGAAATATTCATTAAACATTAAAGTTTTTTCAAAGAAATAGAAATTTTTATAGAAATCCTAAGACTAGAAAGAAGCAATATCAAATTCAGGCATTATCTTCACCTTCGGAAGAGTCGAGCAAGGCCGGATCTACATTGGACGCGACAAGCTTTTCCTTGCCTCGGCTTCGGCATACCTCATAACCTTCAGAGTACATCTGAACAATTTCCGCATTCAGCTCATCAGATTTTTGGTAGTCTGCCTGAATTTGTTGACGAAGTTCCTTAGTAAGGGGAGGACCTAGATCTTCCAAAGCTTGCAGCTTACTTTGAAGCTTGCGACGCCTGACCAGATGTTTTTCCTTGTCAACTTTGGCCTTAACTTGGACTTCGTCAATTTTCTTTGCCAAGCTTAAATTAGCATTGACCAGGTCTTCATTTTTAGTCTTCAGAATCTCATTCTTTTGAACCAAGTCTACATTCATGTTGACAATATCGTGGTGTTTAGCCTTGATAGTCTTCATCTCGTCCTTGGTAGTCTTCAGCTCATTTTTGGTCTGATTCAAATCTTTCTGAAGACATTCATTGTTAAAAAGCGCGATGTCACATTCGCTTCTTGCCTTCGCCAAAGCCCACTTCAGTATGGCATTCTCCTTTCGAGCAGCCTCCTCTTCGGCTTTAGCTTCTATATATCTTGGATGTAAACGTCCAAATACGGCGTTCATCTACATACGCTCAGTGGTAGGCTAACAAGTTTATACAGGATCAGAAGATTACAAAAAATAAGATATTAAAAAGGTACCTTAGCCTGATAACTCATGCCTTCATCAATTAAATCCCTGATTGAGCTGTTGCCAAATCGGTGGTCATCAGTATCCCGAACAAACGAATTAAACAGTTGGAAGGGAAAATTAGCATTGAATTGAGGCCATAAAGTCGGTGAGGCTGCGGCCTCATTTCGAAATTTCGAAGAGGGTGGTTTTGAAGGAGAAGGTACAGTTCGTTCGGGAGAAGGCAACGGATCGGTGTAGATATTTTCAGCAGATAGGGATAGGGCATGAGCAGTTTCACGTGGTGGAGAATGGACCAGTGTTGGACTCGGTTGACTATCAGAAGGATGTTTTCTTTTACGAGAAAGTGAAGGGATGGGTTCGGTTGGTTCATTATCATCAGAAATATATTTACTCCATCCATCCCATAAATGTTGATCTAGTTTGACTTTTCAGATTAATTTAATTGTTTTAAAATAAAAATTTATACTATTTCTTGTAAATATAGTAAAAGAGACTACGAGATTCTAATAAATTATAGGAAATTGTTCAATTCACAATAAAAATTATTATTTCCACAATAAAAGTGTGACGCCCCCAAAATTAGGTATACATCACCTATCTTGGGTCGTCAGATACATAGTACAAAATTCAAATACAACTTACTAATACAACTGTCGTGTACAATACGACAAAACATAACTTTGAGTTTGAATACAATTATTGTTTACTAGAGATTATACAAACTCAAAAGGAGTCCTCATTATAATTATTAACACACTATTTCACGAATAGTGAGGACTACTAATCTTATCCTCTCGGACCCAAGCACTCCGCTCCCCGACTAGTCCCTCGCTATGTTCTCATTTCACAGAAGAAACAATGAAAGAAAGGGTGAGCTCAACTAGCCCAGTAAGAAATATTATGATTAAGATAATGCAGAATAAATTATCGTTAGCCTTCAACAGTGTTAAACTGATAAAATATAACAACATCGAGTTTAACTGCAGTGGAATAAGCAATCCATTAAAAGAGTCAAGTAGAGAATAAAATCTACTATCTTTTATGATTTAAAAGGTTTTTCATCACTTTTATCGCTGGGACTCAGCTTAATAAATAATCCACATCATCGAATCACCCATGCACTACGGCCAAGGATATTCTTTAGTATCACGATCACAATTATCCATGCACTACGGGCCAAGAATATTTGTGTATTCATTAATGGTCAAGATCATGCCAACAACTATCCATCAATGCACTACGGGCCAATGAGGACTTTTACCACATCATTTCTAACATTACGATCATGATTACACCGAATAACCCCTGGTCATAATCATACCAAGTCCATTAATGCACTACAGGCCACAGATGACTTTCAACAACATATAAACATGAGGATGATGACAATGATATAAAAATTCAATAAAACAAGTTCAAGAATTAATTTATCCAGGAACTAATAACGTCCAAATTGTCAACATGATACTGCTTTATAGAGTAAAATTCAAAAATGCTCAGAAGAATATTTTCATGAAAAGATACTGGATGAAGCGCAAATATCAAGGATATTCCACTAATTTCATGGAGTATAGAAGTCAAAGTTTTAACCAACTGAGTATAATCAAGAATGGAATAACAAAAGAAATCACCATGCATGCGGTACTTCGCATAGACAAAAGTTATTCAATGAATAATAAAAGTAATTTTAACCGGTCGGTGAAATTAAGACCGACAAGATGTTCCAACAGAATAATAAAGATTTTAACCAGTCCCACGTAAAACGCATGAATGAGGATGTTCCAATGTAATAATAATAAAGACGGAACCGGGTTCACGTAAAAGCGCATATGTGGATATTCCAATGTAATAATAAAAAGATGGAACCAAGTCCCGTAGAACGCATGCATGTGATATTCCAACGAGAAAATAATAAAGACGGAATCATAGAAGAATGTCACCAAGTATAGGGTAGTCCGCGTATACTGGTTATTCTAGCAGAATAATAAAGAATAGAATAACAGAAGTTCTTTTCATGAATACAAAAGAAATAATATCCCTTACCGTAAAAAGAAACCGAATATAAGAGTAGGGAAGTAGCGAGAATACTTTTTCTTATTTCTCTCTATACTTTCTCTCTAGAGAGTTTGATGAATTCGTAAGAAATAATGAAGGAATGTGCTTCTATTTATAGAAAAATGGATTGCATAGTAACTAACTCCTAAACGGTCCAGATCGATTTACTTTAATCTGACGATCCATATTTAAAGCAAAATCTTTTAAATAAAATATAATATATATAATAATAATAACAATCATAGTACTCAATAATTCAATTCTTCTGACAAATTTTTCTTTCCTTCACATTTGACGAAACATGAACCTGACTGATCCACAGATTAATGGGCAGACTTCAATTTCAAGATTCCTTGCAATCTATCAATTTATATATATATAAATATATATAATCCCACCCACATGTTATATATATATATATAATCATACATTATGTAACCATCCACCACATAAAACCACTTCTCTCCCGACAAATGCTAATTCCCCCCTCCCCCACACAAATTGACTAACACACCCACTTATATATATATATATATATATATATATATATATATATATATAAAAAAAGAGAGATAACTTTTCACCCATAGCTTTTTAAAAAATGGGTAAATGGGGTCCATAAAATACGCCAAAATTCACAAAAATTACTATAGCAATAATTGAACAAAAGCGGTGACTTCTCACGTAAGCATTCATAATCAATACCGTGTTATTCTTGCAATCACGCCAGATTCATCGTATTTTTACCATCGGTGTTTCAACAGATTAACGGTAAAAACTTCCAGTTATCTTCATAAAAAAAGTATTTTTATGTCGTTTTCTCGATCCGGCAATAATTCCGTTAATGGGGTCCACCAATGATTGTGTCGTTGACCGAATATTCCTGTTAAAACGAATATTCCCCGACCAATCGAATATTATATAACAACTTGCGTACTTTGAAAAATTTATAAATATTACCCACAACTATAACATTATATTAAATTTACTCCATAATATTCAAAAATGATATTTATAGAAAATTCATCTTTATTATAAAAGTTGGGGTCTTACAACCTCCTCTTCTTATGAAATTTAAGCCCTCGAAATTAGAATGCGTACTGGTATGTCAAGAGAGTAAGGATACCTTGATTTCATTTCAAATTCTAACTCCCAAGTCATTTCCTCAACATCGTGGTTTCTCCACAAAATTTTGACTTGAGGTATAACCTTGGAGCGTAGAATATGTTCCTTCTTATCCAAGATTTGAACATGAACCTCTTCATACGTCAAATCTTTCGCTATTTCGTCCGGTTCCAACTCAATAATGTGGTTCGGATCTTTCACATATTTACGTAACATGGATATGTGAAAAACCTTATGAACACGAGACATACTTAGCGGTAAAGTGAGTCTATAAGCCACAGTTCCTACTCGATCAAGGATTAAAAATGGGCCGATGAATCGAGGATTGAGTTTTTCCCTCTTTCCAAATCTCGTAACTCCTTTCCATGGAGCAACACGTAACAACACATGATCTCCTATATCGAATTCCACGTCCTTTCGATGAAGATCAGCATAACTCTTTTGTCGTTCTTGTGAGGTTTTTATACGTTGTCGGATCGTTTGAATCTTTTCCGTAGTCATACGTACCAACTCCGGTCCCAACAACGTTGCTTCACCCACCTCATCCCAAAGATCTTTGAAACGACACTTTCTTCCATACAACGCTTGAATGGAGCCATGCTAATACTTACGATGATAACCTGTTGTTGTGGGAAAACTCCACCAATGGTAAGAACTTGTCCCAATTTCCTTTGAAATCAAGAACACGGAGTCTTAATAGATCTTGAGTTTGAATAGTCCTCTCCGATTTGTCCGTCCGTCTCGAGGATGATATCTGCCGAGCTAAATCGTAAATCGTGCCCATAGCTTTCTGCAAACTAACCCAAAATCGTGAAGTGAATCTTGGGTCTCGATCGAAAACTATGGATCTTGGCATACTTATCTTGATCTTATAATCTCATTTATGTACATACTGAGCAAGACGTTCAAGTGTATAAGTTTCTCGTATTGGTAAGAAGTGAGCAGACTTGGTCAATCTATCAACAATGACCCAAATTGCATCAATGCCTTGAGAAACCTTAGGAAGACCGGTAACGAAATCCATGGTAATATGTTCCCACTTCCATTCTGGAATTTCAAGTGGTTGCAATGGACCTTTTTGTACTTGATGCTCCGCTTTAACTCGTTGACAAGTTAGACACCTTGAGATAAACAACGCTATCTCTCTTTTCATATTGCTCCACCAAAATGTATGACAAATATCATGATACATTTTGGTACTCCCAGGATGGATTACAAACGGTGTGTTGTACGCCTCCATCATGATTTTATACTTTAAATCAGGGTTGTTAGGAACACAAAGTCTGGAGTTGACTCAAAGTATTCCTTCTTCATCGATTCTTGCTTCCGGCATCGCACCTTCTTGCACTTTCTTCCTCATACGCATCGCATCGGCTCCGTAGCATAAAAAGCGACTTTAACTTTATTGATTAAAGTCGGTTCTACTCGTATATTCGCCATCATCACATGGGTCCCTGAAGTCTTTAACTCTATTTCCATCCTTTGCAAGTCACACAAAATGGGCCTTTGTGTTGACAATATCGCACTCGTACTTACATATGATCTTCTACTCAATGCGTCAGCTACCACGTTCGCTTTTCCAGGATGGTATTGGATGGTATGATCATAATCTTTCAACCGTTCCAGCCAACGTCGTTGTCGCATGTTGAGTTCCTTTTGAGTGAAGAAATATTTGAGGCTTTTATGATCCGTAAAGATCTCCACCTTCTCCCCATACAAGTAATGCCTCCAAATTTTAAGTACAAAGACAACAGCTGCCAACTCTAGATCATGAGTAGGATAATTCCTCTCATATTCTTTAAGTTGTCTTGAGGCATAGGCTATGACTTTTTCATGTTGCATGAGAACACATCCCAACCCTTTGTCCAAAGCATCACTGTAGATGACAAATGTAACGACCCCAAAATAGGTCCATTCCATCCAACCCATTCTGAGTCGCCAAATACATGGTACAGAAAACACCTACAACTTTATTACAACAATTGTCGTGGTAAAATACAACAACACATATCTTTGTGAGTTTGGATACAAATATATATCAACTGTGACTCATGTCCCAACCGTGGACAGCACCTCATAATGACACCTTACATAAAGGTATAGTCGAAAACTGTTTTAGAAATTAGAATCTTTGGGAAGTGCTTAAGAAACCTTCGTACATGGGAGGCCATGCTTCTAGGTTATGGTAGATATCATATAGCTCTGAAATTATCCTTGGTTGACCTAATAGACCCCAAAGAAAAATGAGAAGATTACTATCATATTTTTCCCAATGGTGAGTCTTCTCTTGACATATCATTATCTCCACTTTGTCTCTAATTGGGTATTATACTCCAAATAAACACCAAGATTATATAGGTAGTCTTTGGTAAATATACTCGAGAAGTGGATGAGTTCAACCTCGTCTTATGATGACACGAGGTTGTATGTCATTAGACATCTTGTATGATAGTGGCAAAACACCCTTCCAAGTTAAATTCACCTCACCCTTAACATCTATAGACCATCATTCTATTCCTCGCTATCCCCCGCTCAACCCAAATTTACACTTTTATTACACAAAAGGAATTGTGAAGCAAAAGGGTGAAACCTGACTAACTTCGATAAAGAATATCATGACTAAAAATAATTAACTTATCAATAGCCTTCATCAATAATAAATCAGAGATTTAGAACATATGGTAGATGATAAAATTTCAACCATAGTTGCAGCGGAACAAGCAATCCATTAGAAGAGTTAAATAGACCATAAAATCTATTATCTTCTCCATGTTAAAAGTCCACCAAAAATGTTTTATCCCTGTAACATCAATCAACAATTTCTGTCCACAATCACGTGTATAACTCATAATCATAATTGTAGTTCTAAATTCCTTTCCTCATCCAGGACAAAGATAATTTTCATCACCTGAAACATCAAAGCATGGTTATACCAAATCACAGTTCATGTTCATAATCCTACTAATAAATTCATCTTTGCACTACGGCCAAAGATATACATCAATAAGTCATCTTTGCACTACAGGCCAAAGATATTCATCAACAAGTCAACTTTGCACTACAAGCCAAAGATATACATCAACAAGCCATGTTCATCTAAACATCTGTTCATCTTTGCATTACGAGCCAAATATATTCATCAGAAATCATTCGTCTTTGCACTACAGGCCAAAGATATTCCGTTATATCATCATTTAGGACTAAGAATGATGAAAAATATTTTTAAAAAAATGAATCCAGTGAAGCAAAAGAACAAATATTAAGGATTCGTACTTTAAACAATTCCCATTCAAAAATACTTCATAAATAACCAGAGTGAGGTAAAATTCAAGAATGATCAAAACATGGATACAATCAAAGCTAGTATCCAGAATAGATATTTTGGACAAAAAAGAAGAAATTTTATTTTTCTATTGAATAGTGCAGATTGATACGTGAATAGTGTCATTATCGTGAATAAGTCCGTATATCGTGAATAAAAAACTCAGACACCAAAAGATAGAAATTTCACAAAAACATCATCACGCTTTAGTGAATAAGACTTTCGTGAATAAGAACTTCGTGAATAGTAACTCATGAATAGTAAACTCATGAATAAGAACCCCAACATGAAAAAGTTCCAAATTTGATAAAAGTTCCAACCAATATTTCGGCATAATGATATTGAAGAAATAATATCACTTACGAAGAAAATAACATCCCTTACAATCCCTTACCTCAGAAAGAATAAGATCTTACGATTGGGATAATTGGATATAGTCTTTGAAAGAACTTGCACCAGTATATGTAACACTCAAGATATCAAAATACTCACAAGAATCCACTCGATAATATAGAGAGAAATAGAGAAAAACTTGGTTTACGGTGTGATTTTCAATTCTAACCTAAACACCTATTTATAGGAAATTGCTTAGAACACCAAAGCAGAAAATATAATATAATATTAATATATATATCAAAAATTCTTACGCCCACTTTTTCAGATCTGAATTCAGCCAACAAAGAATAACAAAAACAAAAAAAAACGTTTTTGTTATTAAAAATAATTAAAACTTTCAAAAATCAATTATTTCGGAACTACGGAACTTCAATAATTCATAATAAATAGCCCTTTTATCAGAAAATTCGAATCTTGCAATTTTTTATAGGAAATTCAATTCTATACAACTTTGCAGAAGAAAGTTTTTCCAAATTCCAAACAAAAATTGACCGAAATCCACATACGGACGATTTTACAGGCTATAATCAAATTTCAGTCAAGAAATGGGTCCACAGACATGTTTAACATGTTTTAAACAACTTTTGCAACAAAAATACTCTTTCTCCTCATATACTCATATATCCCACATTCATTATAAAAATATCATCGTTATTATATTATAATAATATAATAAAATATTATTTTATCAGAAAAGATAAAATATCAATTTTTTAACAATTGTCACTTTAAAAATTTTCTCCATCTATAACTACATAAAATCAATATTTTCCTCATCATATAAATCAATAATTAATTATTCAAAAATAATATTACGTAATCACAATAATAATGACCCGTAGCCCCCGAAAGAAGAAGGGCTTTCCAATAAGAATTTCTCCTTCTTAACAAGCAGCAAATTAGGTGACCAAACCTCTCCTTGATGCGAGAACTTTCTAGACATTGTCAATAATGTTATCTAATAATATTATTCAGATAATATGAATTATTGCTCCGATAATGAAAAATACTATGTAGTGACAATTATTAAAACAACAGTAATATAAAATATCAACGCAGTAATTATTAAATCAATAAAATAAAATATTGAACAGTAATTACTGTAACAATTATTCAGTAGTGCCTTCATACGTAAGAATCAATAACTCAAAAATACTGTGCAATCACGGTAATAACTTTCTTTCTTGCAACAACAACCAGCGTATTACTTTACTTTACCCACCGGGTATTCCAACAGTGTTAACGGTAACCACTACACCGTTATTTATAAAAACTTTAATTTGTCGCTTTCTTCATCCGACAGTTATTCTGTTGTGGAGCCCATAAATGGCTTCCCGTCGTACGAATATTCCCCGACAGAAAGAATATTCCACGACCAAACGAATATTCCCCGACAACAATGAATATTTTGTAACCACTTGTGTATTTTTGAAAAAAATTCATATATCACCCTTAACTTTAACTTTTTATCAATTTAACAATTTACTGAATTGTAATTATAAGAAAAATTGAATACTTTTATTTTATAAAATTCGGGTTCTTACAACAAATCCCTCCGAGCTAGATGGTATTGTCAGAACAGGTGCTGAAATGAGTCTCCTCTTGAGTTCTTGAAAACTCTTCTCACATTCTTCGCTCCAACCGAACTTTGTATCTTTTCGAGTCAGCTGAGTCAATGGAGTAGCGATTCGAGAAAATCCTTCCACGAATCTTCGATAATAACCAGCTAAACCGAGAAAGCTACGTACTTCGGTCACTAATTTAGGTTGCTCCCAGCTTTGAATAGCTTCAATCTTTGCTGGGTCAACAGATATTCCATGGCTTAATACCACGTGCTCAAGGAATGCTACTTCCTCAAGCCAGAACTCGCATTTATTCAACTTGGCATAAAGCTTATATTCACGAAGCTTTTGGAGTGTCAGCCTCAAGTGCTGCTCATGATCTTCACGGCTTTTGGAATAAATAAGAATGTCATCAATAAAGACGACCACAAAGTGATCCAAATATTCCTTGAATACTCGATTCATCATATCCATGAAGCGGCGGAGTGTGAGTCGATCCAAAGGACATGACTAGAATTCATAATGCCCGTCTGGGGTTACGCCGTTTTTGGAATGTCATCGGTTCTAATCTTCAATTGGTGATATCCGGAACGAAGATCAATCTTTGAAAAGAATTTGGCTCCTTACAACTGGTCAAACAGGTCATCAATACGTGGCAATGGATACCTATTTTTGATGGTGACATGATTCAACTCCGATAATCAATACAAAATCGCATACTCCCATCTTTCTTCTTCAAAAAAACGCGAGCACCCCAAGGAGAAGTACTAGGGCGAATAAAGCCAATGTCTAACAATTCCTGCGATTGGGTCTTTAACTCACGAAGTTCAATAGAGCCATTCGATATGGGGCTTTGAAAATAGGTTTTGTACCGGGTTCAAGGTCGATACAAAATTCAATTTCACGCTCTGGGGGTAGGCCAGGAAGTTCTTTGGGGAATACTTCAGGAAATTTATTAACAACAGAAATATCATTCAAAGCTAACGTATTTTTGTTTAGATCTGTGACATAAGCTAAGAAAGCTTGACATCCGTTTTTCAATAAATGAATAGCTTTATGGCTTGAGATAACCGTGATTGATTTTAATGGTTTGGTCGCTTGAATTCGCATAATAGGTTGATTAAGAATATGAAAGCTAACAACCTTACGAAAATAATCAATTTTTGCATGATGAGTAGTTAACCAATCAATCCCTAGAATCACGTCAAATGCAAGTATTTTCAATGAAATAAGATCGACAGGTAATGTGAGGGTAACGATTTGAACCAAACAATACTTATAAACAGTGGATGTAATGAAGTTTTCTCCCAACGGAGTTTCCACAGATAAGTCAAAGTCTAATTTCTCCATAGTCAAATTTAATCGATGAGCGCAAGTAGGAGAAATAAAAGAATGGGTAGAACCGGTATCAAATAAAGTATAGACTTCGTTAGAGTTTATGATAAGCTTACCCGTGATGACCTCATTCGGGTTCCTTGCTTTCGGGGGAGGTCACAACAAACGCTTCCCCTTGCACTCTACTGGCTTTGACTTTTACGGGACGGACTTTGGTGCCTCCATCCTAGCTGAATTTTCCTTCGGTGAACGACAAAATCGGGCTAAGTGACCTTCTCTTCCACAATTATAACATGCTTTGGACGGCATCGCGCAATTTGGACTGATGTGTCCCTCCCCTCCGCATTTGAAGCATATGATAGGTGGTCTTTCTCCTTCCTTAACAACGGGTGCTGGTGCTGACGTCTTTCCATCATTGTTGAATCTCCTTTTCTTGAAATGTCCATTCCTATTGTTTTGGCCCTGATTACCACTGAAGTGGTTACCATTTCTGGCATGTTGATTCCCTCCACGCTTGTTGTCACCGCTTGATGACCGCTTCTCACCGGTATTATCATTTTTCCTATTTGCTCTCTTTTGGTTGCGTTGACTCGTTATCGTCTTCACCAATTGAGCCCTATTTACAACACCGAATACAAACACGGTTTATGAAAATAAGATGTTAACGTATCTCGACTTCAAACCTCTTAAAAACATTCGCGCCATTCTCTCTTCATTATCCACCAAGTGGGGCCTTAACCGGGATAACTCATAAATTTTGCCTCGTATTGCGACACGGTCATATTGTTTTGCTCTAATTTGATAAACTCCACCTCCTTCATATAGCGAATACTTTTGGGAAAGTATTTGTCGTTGAAACGACTCTTGGAACTTCTCCCAAGACATCTTGATCTGGCGGAGTTGAGTACGTTTTACCGATTCCCACCAGTAATCGCCTCTCGGTAGCACATAAAGGCGACAAAGGGAACCTTTTGCTCTCTGAGCATCCCAAGACATCAAATATCTTGGTGATCTGTTTTTATCCATGCTTCCGCCATAAGTGGTTTTGGCTCTCCTTAAACTCCGGTGGTCCCAACTCCTTAAACTATTTAGCGGTGGCCAAATAGTGTTTTCGATGTTTCCACCTATATTTTTTGACAGAGGAAGCTCTCTACTGTTGTTGCATGAATTGCATAAAGCCACTAAACAATCCATCATTAATCATTTGGTCAGTGTTGTTATTTGCATGAGAATTGTCGCCTTCCTGATGCATATTGTCCTGATTATTGATATGTGGTGAATCAACGGTCGCATGTGCTCTATTGCTATTCTCAACATTCTCGGATGTCATTTTTAGATACTGCCACAAAACAAAAGGTTAATTGACATGTAACATATTATCCCTATACTCTGACCGAACAATCAAATACCAAAAACTTAGGTAGGTCATACTAGCGAAGAAATTCCCCGTCTCTCCCCTCCTAGTTCTATTCTCACATCTTAGCCAGGGATCATATCCCTAAGCTTTGATACCAACTGTGACGCCCACAAAATTAGGTATACATCACCCATCTTGGGTCGTCAGATACATGGTACAAAATTCAAATACAACTTACTAATACAATCATTGTAGTATAAATACGACAAAACATAACTATGAGTTTGAATACAATTATTGTCTACTAGAGATTATACAAACTCAAAAGGAGTCCTCGTTATAATTATTAACACACTATTTCACGAATAGTGAGGGACTACTAATGCTATCCTTCCGGACCGTCACTCCGTTCCCCGACTAGTCCCTACTATATTCTAATTCCCTGAAGAGAACAATGAACGAAAGGGTGAGCTCAACTAGCCCAATAAGAAATATTATGACTAAGATAATGCGTAATAAATTATCGTTAGCCTTCAACAGATGTTAAAGCGATAAAATATAACAACATCAAGTTTAGCGATGCGAACAAAGCAATCCATTAAAAGATTCGGTAGAGAATAAAATCTAATATCTTTTATCATTTAAAAGGTTTTTCATCACTTTTATCATTTGGGACTCGACAATAAATAATCCACATCATCGAATCACCCCCGCACTACTGGCCAAGGATATTCTTTAGTATCACGACCACAATTATCCATGCACTACGGGCCAAGAATATTTGTGTATTCATTAATGGTCATGATCATGCCAAAAACTGTCCATCAATGCATTACGGGCCAATGAGGACTTTTACCACATCATTTCTAACATTACGGTCATGATTACACCGAATAACCCCTGGTCATAATCATACCAAGTCCATCTATGCACTACAGGCCACAGATGACTTTCAACAACATATAAACATGAGGATGATGACAATGATATAAGAATTCAATAAAACAAGTTCAAGAATTAATTTATCCGAGAACTAATAACGTCCAAATTGTCGACATGATCTTTGCTTTGTAGAGTAAAATTCAAGAATGCTCAGAAGAATATTTTCATGAAAAGATACTGGATGAAGTGCTAATTTCATGGAGTATAGAAGTCAAAGTTTTAACCAACTGAGTATAATCAAGAATGGAATAACAAAAGAAATCACCATGCATGCGGTTTGCGCGTATGCGAGTTATTCCAACGAAATAATAAATAATGGAACCAGTCGGTGAAATTACAGACCGACAAGATGTTCCAACAGAATAATAAAAGATTTTAACCGGTCCGCGTAAAAAATGCATGATGTGATGTTCCAATGAATAATAATAATAAAGCGGAACCAGTGCAGCGTAAAAGCGCATGCATGTGATATTCCAACGTAATAATAATAAAAGATGGAGCAGTCCAGGCAGAAACGCATTACGGACGGATATTCCAACAAAAAATAATAAAGACGGAATCATAGAAGAATGTCACCAAGTATAGGGTAGTCCGCGTATACTGGTTATTCCAGCAGAATAATAAAGAATAGAATAACAGAAGTTCTCTTCATGAATACAAAAGAAATAATATCCCTTACCGTAAAAGAAACTGAATATAAGAGTAGGGAAGTAGCAGAATACTTTTCTTATTTCTCTCTATACTTTCTCTCTCTAGAGTTTCAGTGAATTCATAAGAAATAATGAAGGAATGAGCTTCTATTTATAGAAAAATGGATTGCATAGTAACTAACTCCTGAACGGTCCAAATCGATTTACTTTAATCTGACGGTCCATATTTAAAGTAAAATCTTTTAAATAAAATATAATATATATAATAATAATAACAATCATAGTACTCAATAATTCAATTCTTCTGACAAATATTTCTTTCCTTCTCACGGACGAAACATGAACTGGACGGTCACAGATTAATGGGCAGACCTCAATTTCAAGATTCCTTGCAATCTATCAATTTATATATATATATATATAATCATACATTATGTAACCATCCACCACATAAAACCACTTCTCTCCCGACAAATGCTAATTCCCCTCCTCCCCCACACAAATTGACTAACACACACCCACTTATATATATATATATATATATATATATATATATATATATATATATATATATATATATATATAAAACTGAGATAACTTTCCACCGGCAGTTTTTTTAAAAAAATGGGTAAATGGGGGTCCATAAAAATACGCCAAAATTCACAACAATTACTATAGCAATAATTGAACAAAATTGAGTGACTTCTCACGTAAGCATTCATAATCAATACTGGTATTATTATATGCGACCACTGCGTATTCATTATCTTTTAACACCGGGTGTTTCAACAGTTAACGGTAAAACATCTGTCGTTATCTTCATAAAGTATTTTTGTCATTTTCTCAATCCGACAATAATTCCGTTGTGGGGTCCACCAATGATTATGCCGTTGTACAAATATTCCCTGTTAAAACGAATATTCCCCGACCAATCGAATATTATATAACAACTTGCGTACTTTGCAAAATTTATAAATATTACCCACAACTATAACATTATATTAAATTTACTCCATAATATTCAAAAATGATATTTATAGAAAATTCATCTTTATTATAAAAGTTGGGGTCTTACAAAAAGTGTCGCTATAGATTTTATAGCGACGATTTTCGCCGCTACAATGACACTTTTATTGTAAAAATAACAAAAAGTGTTGTAGATTTAACAATTCCCTAAACTATATTGAATTTATTACTGATATTTGCAAGCCCAAAATTTTAAATAATTATACTTAATTATTAATTCTAAAAATATTTAATTTAACCTAAATTATATTATGAGTAAAGTTGTAAAATGAAAAAAATAATTTGAAATTGATTCATACTTGTAAGACCCCAACTTTTATAAATAAAGATGAATTTTTTATAAATATCATTTTTAAATATTATGGAGTAAATTTGATATAATGTTATAGTTGTGGGTAATATTTATAAATTTTGCAAAGTACGCAAGTTGTTATATAATATTCGATTGGTCGGGGAATATTCGTTTTAGCAGGAAATATTCGTACAACGGCATAATCATTGGTGGACCCCACAACAGAATTATTATCGAATTGAGAAAATGACAAAAATACTTTATAAAAATAACGGCGAAAGTTTTTACCGTTAACTGTTGAAACACACAGTGTTAAAATATACGATGTCTGGCGTGGTTCGCAAGAAAGCACTTGCCAGTATTGATTATTGATGCTTACGTGAGAAGTCACTCAGTTTTGTTCAATTATTGCTGCATAGTATCTCACGTTATTTGATTCAATTATTGTCGATATTTTATATATTATTAAATCAATAATTGAGACGACGAAGTTATTATTTACAATATTAACGACGTCTAGAAGTTCTGTCAAGGAGAGGTTTGGTCACCTAATTGCGCGCCAATAGGGAGAAATCCTTATTGGAAAACCCCCTCTTTCCTGGGAGCGACCTGGTCGATTAGTAGTGTGAATAATAATAATGATGATGAATTTTGTTTTTATTAGTATTATTAATGTAATAAAACAGAAAAGCTTTTTATATAAAATAGAATACTTTTATAAAGTTATTCATTTTATTAGACTATAAATAGAATATATGATATTCTATTATGCATAGTGTTTGCATAGTGTCTGCATAGTGTTTACATAGTAAAATCTTTTTATATAAAACAGAATACTTTTATAAAGTTATTTGTTTTATTAGACAATAATTAGAATATATTATATTTTATTATGCATAGTGTTGCATAGTGCCTACATAGTGTTTTGCATAGTAAAATCTTTTTATATAAAACAGAATACTTTTATAAAGTTTTTCGTTTTATTAGATTATAAATAGAATATATTATATTTTATTTTGCTTTAAATCTGGACCGTCCATTTAAAGTAAATTAATCTGGACCGTTCATGAATTAGTTACTATGCAATCCATTCTTCTATAAATAAAAGCTCATTCCTTCATTATTTCTTACGAATTCACTGAAACTCTAGAGAGAGAAACTATAGAGAGAAAGAAGAAAAGTGTTCTGCTACTTCACTTCACTTACATATCCAAAGACTCTTCTTTCTAAGGTAAGGGGTATTATTTCTCTCTTATTCATGAAGAGAACTTCATTATTTCATTCTTTATTATTACATTTGGAATAACTTTTGTATCGCGGGCTACTATACTTGGTGAAATTCTTCATTATTCCATTCTTTATCATTATGTTGGAATAACTTTGTCATGCCAAGACTACCGCATGCATGGTGATTTCTGTTATTATTACATTCTTTATCATTCTGTTAGAACATCCCATGCATCTTTTACGCATGACTGGTTCCGCTTCTTTATTATTGTGTTGGAACATCATGTATGCGTGCTTTTACGCATGACATTCGCTTTTAGATTCTTTATTATTACATTGGAACATCCATGCTCGTGTTTTACGCATGACACCGTTCCGTTCTTTATTATTCTGTTGGAACATCTTGTCTCATGCTTTACATGACCTAGTTCCATTATTTATCATTCTGTTGGAACATCACATGCGTGCGTTTACGCATAACTCGGATTCATTATTTATTATTACATTAGAATAACCTCATCTGCATGCGATCTATCGCATGTCTGGTAATTTCTTTTGTTATTCCATTCATTATTATACTCAGTTGATTAAAGTTTTGACTTCTATACTCCATGAAATTAGTGGAATATCCTTGATATTTGCACTTCATCCAGTATCTTTCATGGAAATATTCTTCTGAGCATTCTTGAATTTTACTCCACAAAGAAGTATCATGTTGACAATTTGGACTCTATTGATTTCTGGATCAAATAATTCTTGAACTGGAAACACTGGAAACTCTCGAATGGTCACCGCTAAACAGTTCAAGGAGCTGGGACCACCAAAGTTTATTGGAGAGCCAAAACCACTTAAGGCGGAAGCGTGGATAAAGCAGATCACCAAGATATTTGATGTCTTGGGATGCTCTGAGGAGCAAAAGGTGCCCTTTTCCACCTTTATGTTACGAGGAGAGGCAGATTACGGGTGGGAATCGGTAAAACGTACTCAACCTGCTGCACTAAAGATATCTTGGGAGAAGTTCCAAGAACTATTCAACGACAAGTACTTTCCCGAAAGTATTCGTCACATGAAAGAGGTAGAGTTCATCAAGCTAGAGCAGAACAACATGACCATGTCGTAGTACGAAGCCAAGTTTGCCGAGTTGTCCCGATTTGCGTCCCACTTAGTTGATAATGAGGAGAGAATGACGCGAATGTTTCTAAGAGGTTTGAAACCCGAGATACGTCAATATCTTATCTCTCATAAACTGTGTTTGTATTAAGATGTTATGAATAGGGCTCAATTATTGGAGCGCGATAACGAGTTAACCCAACCAAGAGAAAGCAGCCGGCAAAATGATAATACCAATGGTAGCAGTCATCGAAGCGGTGACAACAAATGTAAGACCCCGAATTTTATGAAATAAAAGTATTCAATTTTTCTTATAATAACTATTCAGTAAATGGTTAAATTGATAAAAGGTTAAAGTTAAGGGTGATATATGATTTTTTTTAAAATACACAAGTGGTTATAAAATATTCATTGTTGTCGGGGAATATTCGTTTGGTCGTGGAATATTCTTTCTGTAGGGGAATATTCGATGCATTTACTAGCACCATTTGTGGGCCCCATAACGGATAACTGTCGGATAAAGAAAACGAAAATTTTGAGTTTTTATAAATAACGGCGTGTCGTTACAGAATTAACAACGTTGAATACCCTTGGTTAAAATACAATAATACGCATTATCGCGACAAGAAGACACTATTACGCAATATTTTTGAAATTATTGATTCTTACGTAAGAAGGCACTTTACTCAATAATTGTTATAGTAATTACTGTTCAATATTTTATTTTTATTGATTCAATAATTGATGCGCTGATATTTTATATTATTGTTGTTTCAATAATTGTCACTGCACAGTATCTCCATTATCAGATCAATAATTCATATTATTTGAATAATATTATTAGATAGTATTATTGGCAATGTCTAGAAAGTTTTGTCAAGGAGAGGTTTGGTCACCTAATTGCGCCATGATGAGGAAAAATTCTTATTGGAAAGCCCCTGCTTCCTGAGGAACCGTCTGTCATGTCATTATTGTGATTCTGTAATATTATTTGTGAATAATTAATTATTGATTTATATGATAAGAAAATATTTATTTTATGTGGATATAAATGATGGATATATTTATTTTTATGTGGATAAAAATGAAGAAATTAATGCTGAGGTGTTTTATCAGTATTTTGTCGGTGTGGAGGTATTAAAAATTATCCGTTTGTGGATTTCGGATATTTTTGGTTTTGAATTTGGAAAAACTCAAAGCTACAAAGTTGTAGAGAATTCGATTTCAGTCAGAATGGATATAAAATTTATATTTTTCTGATAACCGGGCTATTTTCTATGAATTGTTGAAGTTTCGGAAAATAAAATGATTTTTATTAAAATTATGGGTGGGACCCACTTTTACTTTTCAAAACATGTGGGCTGAATTCTCTCAAAGTTGGCTGCTCAGATTTTCAGCAAGTATGGGCATGGAAGAGAGGAAAAAATAAAATAATATTTTATTATTTTAGTCTCCTTTGGCGTTCTAGCATTTTCCTATAAATAGGTGCTTATGTTAGAATTGAAAATCACACCAGAAACATAAGTTTCCTTTCTCTATATTATCAAGCATATTTTTGTTAGTATTTATATATCTTGAGTGTTGCTATACGACGCAAGTTCGTTCAGTGTTATATCCGATATTCAAGTCAGAAATACTGCTCTTTTAAGGTAAGGGATTTTAAGGGTTATTATGTTTTTCAGTTCGTACTTCTTTAGACCTTCAGAAAATTCTAAAAAAAAATTTAAATGATATTTTGATGAGTTTTATTGATTGTGTCCAAAAATGGTGATTTTTGGATGTATAGATTAAGAGTTATGAATTTTACGAGAAAAGACTATTTTAAAAGTAACCGCTTATAACTCCTTGTGGTTAACTCCAAAATTAATGAAATTTTTATTGGAAGTATATCTATATAATATCAGTATACTCTGTGAATTTTGGAATTTTTAGATAAAAGTATAATTTATGATAAATGTCTAAATATTCGGAGGTTTTGGCCATATAAAAAATAGTAAATAAATTTTAAAATTCTGAGAAAAATATATGTTAAATATGGGACTATATTCTACTTAATCCCAGAAAAAAAATATTTTTGGAACTGATTTTGTATTTTTCATGAAAATGAATTAGTTATGAGTAAATGAATTAAATATGTTATGTGAAGTAAGAAAATTGGAAAATAGGATTTTATGGCTTGAGAATCCTATATGAGGTATATGCAGATTTTTGATGAGGGTTTTGGTTATTGGTGATGAAATCTTATGAGTTTGGAATTTTAGGATGATTAAATGCATTATTTAGTAAAGTGTAAACAATTAAAATAAATTGTTTATAAGTTTAAGAAATGTTTTATACCGAAATATTGGTATGAATTTTATTGTGAAATTTCTACCTTTTTGAGTCGGGTTTACTATTCATGAGTTACTATTCACGAGTTACTATTCACGAGTTACTATATTCATGAGTTCTTATTCACGATTACTATTCACTGAATTCTTATTCACTAGTACTATTCACGATAAAATTGGTTTCTTTTTCCTCGACCAAATTATAGTTGAGTTATGAATATTACTCTTGAGATTAAATCTATATGTTGATTATATTATTTTTATTATCATATATAACATTTTTATAATCCTAATGATGATATTAATTTCTCTTTGACTTGAGTGTAAAGATGAATAGATTATTGGTATGATCATGACTATGGGTTCTCTTTGGCCAGTAGTGCAAAGTTGAATTGTTGACTGGTATGATCGTGACCATTGAATTTATAATTGAATATCTTTAGCTTAAGTGCAAAGGTGAAATGATCAACATGGTTATAATTATTGTTTATATAAATTCTGAAATGATTATATATTTCTTTGAGATAATAATATATTTGACCTGTAGTGCAAATATGAACTGTTGATGAATATATTTGGCTTTTGTAGTGCAAATATGAATCTGTTGATGAATATATTTGATCCATGGTGCAAATATGAATCTGTTGAGGAATATCTTTGGCTTTTAGTAGTACAAAGATGAATTGTTGATGAACTTTGGCCCGTAGTGCAAAGATGACATGTTGTTGAATATCTTTGGCGATGGTGCAAAAGATGAGCAGTGTTGAGATGAACATGACCAACCGGGTGATATGAATGAATATCTTTGGTAGTATTGCAAAGATGAAGTTATTAGTATGATTATGAGCGGAAATGTGATTTGGTGTAACCATGATCTTTGATGTTTCGGTAAAGATAAGTGATGAAAATTATCTTCGCATACGGATGAGAAGAGGAATTTAGAACTACAATTATGATTATGAGTTATTCATATGATTGCATGACCCGTAATTGTTGATTGATCTTTACGAGGATAAAATATTGTTGGTGGATTTTTAACATGGAAGACAATAATAGACTTTATAGTCTATTTGACTCTTCTAATGGATTGTTCGTTCATTTGACTATGGTTAAAAAGTTTTATCATCTACCATATGTTCTAAATCTCTGATTTATTATTGATGAAGGCTATTGATAATTTAATTATCTTTAGTCATGATATTCTTTATTGAGCTAGTTGTGCTCACCCTTTTGCTTCACAATTCCTTTCAGGTAATAAGAGTGTAGCTAGGTCGAACGGGGGTAACAGGGGAATAGAACGATGGTCATCATTTAGTAGTTATATATGGTGAATCAACTAGGGTGAGGCGAACCCAACGTTGGAAGGGTGTTTTGCCACTATCACACAAGATGTCTAATGACATACAACCTCGTGTCATCATAAGACAGGGTTGTGCTCATCCACTTGCTGAGTATATTTACGAGCACTACCTATATAATCTTGGTGTTTGTTTGAAGTATATTCTCAATTAGAGATAGTGGAGATAATGATATGTCAAGAGAAGACTCACCATTGGGAAGAATATGATAGTAATCTTCTCATTTTTCTTTGGGGTCTATTGGGTCAACCAAGGATAATTTTGTGGACATATGATATCTATCATAACCTAGACGCATGGCCTCCCATGTACGAAGGTTTCCTTGAGCACTTCCCAAAGATTCTAATTTCTAAAACAGTTTTTGACTATACCTTTATGTAAGGTGTCTTTGTGACGTGCTATCCAAGGTTGGGATGAGAGTCACAGTTGGTATATATTTGTATCCAAACTCACAGCATATATGTTGTTGTATTTTGCACGACAATTGTTGTAATAAAATTGTAGTTGTTTTCTGTACCATGTATTTGGCGACTCAGAATGGGTTGGATGGAATGGACCTGTTTTGGGGTTGTCACAACAAACGTGAAGGGAATCAACATGCCAGAAATGGTAACCACTTCGGTGGTAATCATGGTTAAGACAATAAGAGTGGACATTTCAAGAAGAGGAGATTCAACAATGATGGAAAGACGTCAAGACCAAAGACCTTGTTGTAAGGAAGGAGAACGACCACCTATCATATGCTTCAAATGCGGAGGGGAGGGACACATCAGTCCAAACTGCGCGATGCCATCCAAAGCATGTTATAATTTTGGAAGAGAGGGTCACCTAGCCCGATTTTGTCGTTCACCGAAAACAAATCCAGCTGGGATGGAAGCACCAAAGGTCGTCCCAGAAAAGTCAAAGCCGGTAGTTCAAGGGAGAGCGTTTTTTGTGACCTCCTAGAAAGCAAGGAACCCGAACGAGGTCATCACGGGTAAGCTTATCATAAACTCTAGCGAAGTATATACCTTATTTGATACCGGTTCTACCCATTCTTTTATTTTTCCTAGTTGCGCTCAACGTTTAAATTTGACTCCGGAGAAATTAGACTTTGACTTATCTGTTGAAACTCCGTTGGGAGAAACCTTCATTACATCCACTGTTTATAAGTCTTGTTTAGTTCAAATCGGTACCCTCACATTACCTGTTGATCTGATTTCTTTGAAAATACTTGCATTTGATGTTATTCTAGGGATTGATTGGTTAACTACTCATCATGCAAAAATTAATTATTTTCGTAAGGTTGTTAGCTTTCATATTCCTAACCAACCTATTATGTAAATTCAAGCAACCAAACCATTAAAATTGTCATCTCAAGCCATAAAGCTATTCGTTTATTAATAAACGGATGTCAAGCTTTCTTAGCTCATGTCACGGATCTAAACAAAAATACGTCAATTTTGAATGATATTTCTATTGTTAATAAATTTCCTGACGTATTCTCCAGAAGAACTTCCCCAGCCTACCCCGAGCATGAAATTGAATTTTGTATCGACACGGAACCCGAGACGAAACCCATTTCCAAAGCCCCATATCGAATGGCTCTATTGAACTTCAAGAGTTAAAGACCCAATTGCAGGAATTGTTAGACATCAGTTTTATTCGTCCTAGTGCGTCTCCTTGGGGTGCTCCTGTTCTATTCGTGAAGGGAACTTGCACCGTATAGCAACACTCAAAATATCAAAATACTCACAAGAATACGCTCGATAATATAGAGAGAGAAGTAGAGATAAAACTTCAGTTTCTGGAATGATTTTCAATTCTAACCCATTTGCGATCCATCCTGGAAGTACCAAAATGTATCGTGATCTTCGACATATATTTTGGTGGAACAATATGAAGAGAGAGATTGCGAAGTTTATCTCAACGTGTTTAACTTGTTAACGTGTAAAGGCGGAACATCAAGTACCTAAGGGTCCATTGCAACCACTTGAGATTCCAAAATGGAAGTGGGAACACATTACCATAGATTTCGTTACAGGTCTTCCTACGGTTTCTCAAGGCATCGATGCTATTTGGGTTATTGTTGATAGATTAACCAAGTCTGCTCATTTCTTGCCTATACGGGAGACTTATTCCCTTGAACGTCTTACTAGTATGTATGTGAATGAGATTGTGAGGTTGCATGGCATGCCTGTATCCATAGTTTCAGATCGTGACCCAAGATTTTGGGTTAGCCTGCAAAAAGCTATGGGCACGGATTTGCGATTTAGTTCGGCATACCATCCTCAAACGGACGGACAATTAGAGAGGACTATTCAAACTCTTGAAGATCTATTAAGACTCTGTGTCCTAGACTTCAAAGGGAGTTGGGATAAGTATTTACCATTAGTGGAATTCTCCTACAACAACAGTTATCAGGCAAGCATTGGTGTGGCCCTATTTGAAGCATTATATGGACGAAAGTATCGCTTCCAAAGATGTTGGGAAGAGGTGGGTGAAGCAACATTGTTGGGACCCAAGTTGAATGCGTATGACTACTGAAAAAGATCCAAATGATTCAACAACGATATAAAAGCGGCACAAGATCGACAAAAGAGTTATGGGATCTTCATCGAAAGGACGTAGAATTTAGTCTTTGGGGATCATGTAATGTTGCGTGTTGCCCCATGGAAGGGAGTTACAAGATTCGGAAGAGAGAAAGCTCAATCCACGATTTATTGGTCCATTTCAAATTCTTGACCGAGTAGGTAATGTAGCCTATAGACTCGCGTTACCTCAAAGTATGTCTCGTTTGTTCATAATGTGTTTCACATATCGTATTTCAGTAAATATGTGAAAGACCCGAACCACGTTATAGAGTTAGAACCGGACGAGATAGCCAAGAAGACTTAACGTATGAAGAGGTACCTGTCAAGATCTTGGATAGGAAGGAGCATGTCCTTCGTATAAAGGTCATACCACAAGTTAAAGTTTTGTGGAGGAATCATGATATAGAGGAAATGACCTGGGAATTAGAAACGGAAATGAAAGTGAGGTATCCTCATCTTTTGAAACACTGAAGTATCGTATGTCAATTTCGAGGCGAAATTTCATAAGAAGGGGGAGGTTGTAAGACTCAAATAATTAATAAATGAAATTTATTTTTCTCTATTTATTTAATTAGTAAGGGTTGATTTGATTAATGTGGTTAGTTATGGGTAAAATCATGCAAATATTTTAAATAAGCGGTGGTTATAAAATATTTATTTTTGTCGGGAATATTCGTTTGGTGGTGGAATATTCTTACCGTCGGGGAATATTAAATGCGACGGTAGCGACCTTGTGTGGCCCCATAACTTGAAGCGATTGGATGAAGAAAAACGACAAATATAAGTTGTTTAAAAATAACGGCGTAGTTATTCACGCTAACACTTGTTGGAATACCCGATGGTTTAAAACACGATGTCTGGCGTTGTTGCACAAGAAGACACCAGTATTGCACCAATTATTGAAAGCACTACTCAATAATGGTTACAGTAATTACTATTCAGTATTTTATTTTATTGATTTAATAATTGTTGTGTTGATATTTTGTATTACTGTTGTTTTAATAATTGTCACTGCACAGTATTTTCTATTATCGGAGCAATAATTCATATTATCTGAATAATATTATTAGATAACATTATTGGCAATGTCTAGAAAGTTCTGTCTAAGGAGAGGTTTGGTCATCTAATTACGCGCCAGTAAGGAGAGATCCTTATTGGAAAGCCCCTTCTTTCCTGGGAACTGTCTGGTTGTCAATAATGTGATTCTGTAATATTATTTGTGAATAATTAATTATTGATTTATATGATGATAAAAATATTGATTTTATGAGGATATAGATGGAGAAAATTTTTAATGTGACAATTGTTGAAAATTAATATTTTATCTTTTTCTGATAAAATAATTCAGTTAAATATATTATTTTAATAATATATTAATGGTGATATTTTTACAATGAATGTGGAATATATGAGTATAAGAGGAGGAAGAGTATTTTTGTGGCATTAAATGTTTAACACATGTTTTGTGTGTTGGTGGACACAATTATTGATCGAAATTTGATTATAGCCTGTAAAATCGTCCGTTTATGGATTTCGGTCAATTTTTGTTTGGAATTTGGAAAAACTTTCTTCTGTAAAGTTGTAGAGAATTGAATTTCCTATAAAAACTCGCAAGATTCGAATTTTCTAATAAAAGGGCTATTTATTGTGAATTATTGAAGTTCCAGAGTTCCGAAATAATTGATTTTTGGAAGTTTTCGTTATTTATTTGAAGAAAAACGTTTTTTTTACTTGGTGGGCTGCATTAACATGTGCAAAATCAGCTGAGTTCAGATCTAAGAAGGTGGGCTAAGGAATTTATAATATATATATTAATAATATATTCAATTTTCTACTTTGGTGTTCTAAGCATTTTCCTATAAATAGAGTGCTTAGGTTAGAATTGAAAATCACACCAGAAACTGAAGTTTTCTCTCTCGATATATTGAGCGTATTCTTGTGAGTATACTTTGAGGGTTGTTATATGGTGCAAGTTTCCTTCAGCCCTGTATCTAGTTTTTCAGTCAGAAATACCGTCTTTGTGAGGTAAGGGATATTTTTTTTTAAATGATATTATTTCTTTCAATATCATTATGCCGAAGTATTGATCTGGACTTTTAATCAAATTTGGAACTTTTTGTGCCGGAGTTACTATTCACGTATACGGCACTATTCACGTATATGACACTATTCATGAATACGGCACTATTCACAGAAAAATAAAATTTCCTTTTCGTCCAAAATATCTATTGTGGATACTAGCTTTGATTGTATCCATGTTTTGATTATTCTTGAATTTTACACCACTATGATTATTTATGAGGTATTTTTGGACATGAAATAGCTGAAATACGAATCCGTAATACTTGTTCTTTTGTTTCACTGGATTCGTTTCTTTAAAATATTTTTCATCATCCTCAGTCTTAAATGATGATATTACTGAATATCTTTGGCCTGTAGTGCAAAGATGAATGATTTCTTGATGAATATCTTTGGCCCGTGGTGCAAAGATGAACAGGTGTTTAGATGAACATGACCGACTGATGAATATCTTTGGCCTGTAGTGCAAAGATGAATATTTGATTCAAGATGAATATTGATTGATGTTACAGGGATAAAATAATGATGATGGACTGTTAAATTCATAGATATTAGTAGATTTCATCCTCTACGTAACTCTTCTATGAATTAATATTTTCCGCTGCGAATATTGATCTAAAACTTGTTGTTTAATGTATTCTCTCAGATTTTTCCCTGTTGAAGACTAACGATAATTTGTTGTATATTATCTTAGTCATAATATTCTTTACTGGGCTAGTTGAGCTCACCCTTTTCCTTTTTGTTCCATTTTTCTTCTCAGGAGGCGAGAATATAGCGAGTAATGCAGTCTGGGGTATGGAATGAAGGTTCTAGAGAGTTGTTTAGTAGTCCTCACTATTTTTGTAAAATAATGTATCAATAAATGTGATGAGAATTTATTTGAGTATTGA
The DNA here is from genome assembly GCA_020205605.1 of Panax ginseng. NCBI lineage: Eukaryota > Viridiplantae > Streptophyta > Magnoliopsida > Apiales > Araliaceae > Panax > Panax ginseng. The sequence goes on from CM035143.1 coordinate 12,349,095, forward strand.
TATTGTCTAGAAGATAATATTTGTATTCAAACTCACAGTTTTACTGTTGTAATAATAAAGTTATAGTTGTTTCTGTACCATGTATTGACAACTCAGAATGGGTGATGTATACCTATTTTGGGGTCGTCACAATTATATTATAATAATATAATAAAATATTATTTTATCAGAAAAGATAAAATATCAATTTTTAACAATTGTCACTTTAAAAATTTTTTCCATCTATATCCACATAAAATCAATATTTTCCTCATCATATAAATCAATAATTAATTATTCACAAATAATATTACGTAATCACAATCTTGGCAACTAGTTCTTTGTGGAAAGAAGGGCTTTCCAATAAGAATTTTTCTTTTCTTGGCGCCGCAATTGATTAGGTGACCAAACCTCTCCTTGAGATGAACTTTCTAAACATTGCCAACAATATTTTCTAATAATATTATTCGGATAATATGAATTATTGCTTCGATAATGGAAAATACGTGTAGTGATAATTATTGAAACAACGGTAATATATAAAATATCAACGCAAAGAATTATTGAATCAATAAAATAAAATCTTGAACAATAACTCTTTGTAACAATTATTGAGTAGTGCCTTCTTCACGTAAGAATCAATAATTGATGCAATACTGAGTGTCTTCTTGTGCAACAACGCGTATTCATGTGTTTTTAATCATAGGGTATTCCAACAGTTTTAATTCGGTAATAACTACTACCATTATTTATAAACAACTTATACTTGTCATTTTCTTCATCCAATCGCTTTTTGTTATGGGGCCCACACAAGGCTACTGCAGGTCGCATTTAATATTCTCCTCCGGCGGTAAGAATATTCCACGACCAAACGAATATTCTCCGATAAAAATGAATATTTTATAACCGCTTGCTTATCTGAACTATTTGTGCATTTTATCCATAACTAACCACATTAATCAAATCAACCCTTACTATTTCAAAATAATAAATAGAGGAATTAAATTTCATTTATTAATAATTTGGGGTCTTACAATCTTCGTCGGGGAATATTCGTTTTAGCAGGGAATATTCGATTGGTTAGGGAATATTCGTTTTAGCAGGGAATATTCGTACAACGGCATAATCATTGGTGGACCCCACGACGGAATTATTGTCGAATTGAGAAAATAACAAAAATACTTTATGAAAATAACGGTGGGAAGTTTTCTACCGTTAACTTGTTGAAACACCCTGGTGTTAAAAGAATACGATGTCTGGCGTGGTTGCATAGTAAGCACTAACGGTATTGATTATTGATGCTTACGTGAGAAGTCACTCGCTTTTGTTCAATTATTCTTTGCGTAGTATCTCACGTTATTTGATTCAATTATTGTCGATATTTTATATATTATTAAATCAATAATTGAGACGACGAAGTTATTATTTATAATATTAACGATGTCTAGAAGTTCTGTCAAGGAGAGGTTTGGTTACCTAATTGCGCGCCAATAGATAAAAATCCTTATTGGAAAGTCCCTTCTTTCCTGGGAACGACCTGGTCGATTAATAGTGTGAATAATAACAATGATGATGAATTTTGTTTTATTAGTATTATTAATGTAATAAAACAGAAAAGCTTTTTATATAAAACATAATACTTTTATAAAGTTATTCGTTTTATTAGACTATAAATAGAATATATGATATTATATTATGCATAGTGTTTGCATAGTAATTTTTTTTATATAAAACATAATAATTTTATAAAGTTATTTGTTTTATTAGACAATAATTAGAATATATTATATTTTATTATGCATAGTGTTGCATAGTGCTGCGATAGTGTTTTGCGTAGTAAAATCTTTTATATAAAAATGAATACTTTTATAAAGTTTTTCGTTTTATTAGATTATAAATAGATTATATTATATTTTATTTTGCTTTAAATCCGACCGTCTGCTTAAAAAGTAAATTAATCTGGACCATTCATGAATTAGTTACTATGCAATCCATTCTTCTATAAATAGAAGCTCATTCCTTCATTATTTCTTACGAATTCACTGAAATTCTAGAGAGAGAAACTATAGAGAGAAAGAAGAAAAGTGTTCTGCTACTTCACTACTTCTATATCCAGTACTCTTCTTTCTAAGGTAAGGGGTATTATTTCTCTCTTACTCATGAAGAGAACTTCAGTTATTCCATTCTTTATTATTACATTGGAATAACTCAGATACGCTGCCACCCTATACTTGGTGAAATTCTTCTGTTATTCCATTCTTTATCATTATATTGGAATAACTTGTCTATGCGAAGTACCGCATGCATGGTGATTTCTGTTATTATTCTGTTCTTTATCATTCTATTGGAACATCCTGTCTGTGCTTTACACATGACCTGGTTCCGTTCTTTATTATTCTGTTGGAACATCCTATCTGTGTTTTACGCATGACTTCGGTTCTCGTTCTTTATTATTCATTGGAACATCATGCCTACATGCTTTTACGCATGACCTGGTTCCGTTCTTTATTATTCTGTTGGAACATCATGTCTGTGCTTTACGCATGACCTGGTTCTGTTCTTTATCATTCTGTTGGAACATCCTGTCTTTGCGTTTACGCACGACTGATCTCGTTATTTATTATTCATTGGAATAACTTTTCTGCGTGTGATTATCGCGTATACGGTGATTTCTTTTGTTATTCCATTCGTTATTATACTCAGTTGGTTAAAGTTTTGACTTCTATACTCCATGAAATTAGTGGAATATCCTTGATATTTGTGCTTCATCCAATATCTTTCATGAAAATATTCTTTTAAGCATTCTTGAATTTTACTCCACAAAGAAGTATCATGTTGACAATTTGGACGCTATTGATTTCTGGATCAAATAATTCTTGAACTTGTTTAATTGAATTCTTATATCATTGTCATCATCCTCATGTTTATATTTTGTTGAAAGTCATTTGTGGCCTGTAGTGCATAGATGGACTTGGTATGATTATGACCAGGGATTATTCGGTGTAATCATAACCGCAATGTTACAAAAGATGTGGTAAAGGTCCTCATTGGCCCGTAGTGCATTGATGGACAGTTGTTGGCATGATCATGACCATTGATGAATACACGAATATCCTTGGCCCGTAGTGCATGGATAATTTGTGGTTGTGATACTAATGAATATCTTTGGCCGTAGTGCGGAGATGATGTGAATTATTTATTAAGTTGAGTCCCAGCGATAAAAGTGATGAAAAACCTTTTAAATTATAAAAGATAGTAGATTTTATTTTCTACTTGACTCTTTTAATGGATTGCTTGTTCCGCTGCAGTTAAACTTGATGTTTGTTATATTGTATCAGTTTAACACTATTAAAGACTAAGGATAATTTATTCTGTTTTATCTTAGTCATCATATTTCTTACTGGGCTAGTTGAGCTCACCCTTTCTTTCACCGTTTCTTCTTAAAAAAAACGAGAAGCGTGGCCGGAACGAGAGTCGGGAAAGGAGTGATGGTCCGAGATGGTGTCATAGTAGTCCTCACTATTCTATAAAATAGTGTGATAATAAATGTAATGAGGACTCCATTGAGTGTGGATATTGTCTAGATGATAATATTTGTATTAAAACTCATAGCTTATATTTTGTCATATTTTACACGACAGTTGTATAATTAAGTTTTTTTTTATATTTTGTACCATGTATTTGGCTACTCAGAATAGGTGATGTATACCTATTTTGGGGGCGTCACAATACTCGCTTGACTAAAAATTTAATTTTAACTCGACTCGAAATATAATCGATTCAAATATGAGTAAATTTTAAAATTTGATAAATTATTCGAATCTTCTCCAAATTATAATTTTCTATTGATATATACTCGAATCATATTGGCTCAAAAAAGTTCTAATTGCTCGGGCTTGATTCGAGATCGTGTTCGACTCGGTAGTTAAATGAGTCTCAATTAAATTTTATTTCATACTCGATAAAATTTATGAATTAAATCTGAGCAACTCAATACTCAACCTGGCTCAACTCATGTATACTGTGTTTGTAAAAAGAATTTTAGGGAAAGCGAAAATAATTATAATCCTTCAAAATATCATGTTTGTAAGCTTTTTTTAGGGAGGAATGGAAGAGATTTGGAGATAAAAATGATTTCATTTAAAAATTAGATTAAAATTTAAAAATTACTATATTACCTAAAGACTTTTTACAACTTAAAATAATAGTACTACTACTACTACTACTAATAATAATAATAATAATAATAATAATAATAATAATAATAATAATAACTAAATATTTTATATTACCTAAAATAACTTTTCAAAATAAATCATATCATTTTTCACATTAATATATAAGAGCAATATAATAATAAAATTATAATTTATTCACAACCCTTTTTATTTCTTTTTCTTTTATATTTTTTCATCACATCTGTCCAAAACTGACAAACGCGGGGCGGATGGAGTAGTATTATTTTGTTTTGTCTTTTTCCCAAGTAATCAACAGCGAAACCTTGTGTTTTGAAGCAAACAAAGTTTGATGGCATAATTGCATAGACTGATAAAAGAGAGAAAAATAATACATAAAAAATAAGAGGTTGTCTTCATCGATATTTGAATTTAGAACTGAAACTTATTATAATGGTTCATCCTCACCGTCAATCCAAATCTATTTCTACCCAACATCTTCTTGTCCTACTCCATTTTTCAATTTTAAAATCTTATTTTATCAAGTATGAACCTGCTTTTTTAACACTAATGTCTCTTTTAGACCCAATATAAGAGATTACTCGGTCTTTACAAATTAAAAATCAAGAAACTGAGCTGCGCAAGTCAACAGACAAAAGTTTCTGCAACTTTTTTTTCCTGAATATACTCTGTACAAGTCTTCACAAAAATTGAGTTCTAATGGATCTGGGTTTTGCTTAAATGCCATTTAACATCTTGTAACATCCTTTCGAAAAATCCAATCTTTTCAATTGATTGGATCCCATCATCCCTTCTTGAAAAATCCCATAAGCATCAAATCTTGAATTTGGGTATCTATTGCTTGATCTGGATTTTTTTTCTGAGGAATTGCAAAAATGGGTGGCTGTTTCAGCAAGAAGAAGGGTTATGAAACAGATATTAATGGATATAGATCAGGAAGAAGTGGTGACACTGGGTACCAAACTGTTTCTAGCCAAAGTTATGAAAAACCATCAACACAGTATAACCAGTCCCAACCACAAAGAACCCACCAGCATCATCAATCTCAGCCACAGGCCCAGCCCCAGCAACCAATCCCAGCTCCATTGAAGCCTGCACCCCAAACCCTAAAGAGGCCAGAGCCCAACACCATATTGGGCAAGCCATTTGATGACATTAGAACAGAATACACCCTTGGTAAAGAATTAGGTAGAGGTCAATTTGGGGTAACTTATCTTTGTACTGAAAATTCAACCGGCCATTTGTATGCTTGCAAGTCAATCTTGAAAAGGAAGCTTGTCAGCAAGAATGACAAGGAGGATATGAAGAGGGAGATTCAGATTATGCAGCATTTGAGTGGGCAGCCAAATATTGTGGAATTCAAGGGTGCCAATGAAGATAGGCAATCAGTGCACCTTGTGATGGAGCTTTGTGCTGGTGGGGAGCTATTTGATAGGATTATTGCTCAGGGTCATTATTCGGAGAGAGCTGCCGCTACAATTTGTAGGCAAATTGTGAATGTTGTTCATGTCTGTCATTTTATGGGTGTGATGCATAGGGATCTCAAGCCAGAAAATTTCTTACTATCTTGCAAGGATGAAGGAGCAATGTTAAAGGCAACTGATTTTGGGCTGTCTGTCTTCATAGAAGAAGGTGAATTTCTGGTCCTCGAGAGTTTTGATTTGTAGTTATTATTCTTAGAAGGTGTGTTATGTTTTCTGTTTTTGAATATTTGATATCCATTACATGGAGGATCTTTCTCGGAAATGGTTGATAATTTTGTATGGAATGTGCATATATGTCACCGCTTTCAATACTACAGGCTATATTACCTAGAAGTATCAATAAGCTTACAAGTAGCAACATCCTTACCGTATCAAAGCGGCAAATTGTACTTAATTGACAACTCTGTAACAAATAACACATTGATCTATGTGTGGAATTGTTAGAGTTATATGGTTAACGAAGCCCCCTTCAACCATGTTATATATATAAGAATCGAAAATTTGTAATATAAAATCTTTGTTTGGGTGGAAATTACTCTTGATGGGCTTAGTTTTAGTCTTAACGAGAGCAGCAAAATCTTCCAATTTACATGCAATGATAGTGGTCAACCATTTGGATTGTTATAATGCTCGTGACAAACCTTCAAACACCGACACCAGTAATTCACCACCATTTGTGTCTATAGAAAAACAAGTCCCCCCTATGAAGGTCCCCTAGAGTGAAATGATCTTGACCAATAATTGAAGCTATTACCTTCTTGTGGATTTCTTGTTTAATAAGAACATACTTTTCACAACTCCTCCATCAATTTTTGGGTGTTTATCATAAATTTAGCTGTGGCTTCTTCTGGTCTTCCACTTATATACATTTTCCTTTTAAACCTTTCATATTTGAAATAAAATAACTAATTCAGTTTTCATATTGCTATATCCATATGAATAAAATCTTCAAGGTACTGATCTTTTGGAAATCTAATTTCAGGGAAGGTGTACCATGATATAGTTGGTAGTGCTTATTATGTTGCTCCAGAAGTATTGCGGCGTAGTTACGGAAAAGAAATTGATATCTGGAGTGCAGGAGTTATTTTGTATATTCTACTCAGCGGTGTACCTCCATTTTGGGCTGGTAAAGACAACATTAAAAGTCTGCTGTAACGCATTTCTTGTTGTTGCTCAGACTTTGTTATGTACGCATGTCCATACAAAAGATAATATACTAATTTTCTTTTTTTGCAGAAAATGAAAAAGGAATATTTGATGCCATACTGGAAGGATTGATCGACTTTGATAGCCAACCATGGCCATCAATTTCAAACAGCGCAAAAGACCTTGTCCGAAAGATGCTGACACAAGATCCAAGGAGACGGATTACTTCGGGACAAGTTCTAGGTATTTTACTGCTGTTTCCTTCATAACATCTCTAAATGTATATTATATATCGTTGGTGCAGGGAACCTTCTATCTTTTTCCTCTTTGACTGGTTGTATAATTGAGGCTTTCTACTTACTTATCTTGGTGTTCCCTTTGGTGGTAATCCTAGGACCAATACCTTTTGGGACTGTATTATTGAGATAGTTGTTCAGCGATGAAGTGAGCATATTTTTCTCTTGGTTGGCATTACTTTGATTCAGACTTGTTTAGCCAGCATTCTCCTTTATTGCTTGTCTTTGGTTAGGATCCCGTCAAGTGACATCTCTCTAATTTACTCAACAAAATTTAAAAGAAAATAAAAAGTGTCGGTATATACACCGTCCTAATGTATTGGCTCGTCATATTAGCCAAATGAGAGGACACTGCAGGATTGGGAGGTTGGTCTAGCGTAAACACTTATAGGAGTTCTATGCATCCAGTTTGTGCTCAGATAGGGAGGATAGGTTTGCTGGGAAGAAATTTTTTCAGTGAAGACATTCTTTCCTGGATAAGGGGAATGAAGTAGTTTTCCCCGGAAATAAATTTGGTCTAATGTAGTCTGTAGACTTTTCGAAAGTTTCCTTTTCGCTTACGGCATAGCTTGGTGTGCTACTTTCACATGCAGCAATTTTATAGAAAAGAAGGAAAAGAATATATCAGTTAAGGTTTTCTGTGCAAAAGTAAGCGAATGTGTGCATCATTTATTGGTGCATTGTTCTGTTTGGTATATGCTGTTTCCGTTTTGGGGCTGTCTTGATTTATATTTCTGTTGGACTTTGTATAGTAGTGTGAGGGGTGGTCCTGGTGGATAAGTGTTGCGATCTTGCTCCATCATGCCTTTTGGCACTCGGGGTGAAAGGATTCACCGAACAACTGAGCTTCCAAGGAAAAGGAAATGGCTAGGCTATATGCATAATTTTTGTATACATGGGTCTCTTTTGGCATTTTAATTAATTCTACTTATAAAAAGAAAAAAGAAAGAGTTTAGCCAAAGTGAGAATTTGAGATGATCATTTAATGAGCCCAGAATCTATGTAAATAATTGCAATCATTTGAAGGTGGAGCTGCCATCAATGAGGATAAAATGGAGGGTCATTTAAGACTGTCTGTGTGCTATCACGGCCAACTTAAATGAACTGTTGTAAAGTGCTTCATTCAAGTTGAAGGTGTTATGTGGAGCAATTTGAAGCATCATGGTCAAGGCACTTAAAAAAAGCTATCCTTGATTTGGCATGTTGGCCTGTGATTTATGGATTGCCTGATTATAGAGTATAAACTGATCTTTTTTTGTTGAGTTGAGTTGGGTATCAGATAGCCCTGTGTGTCATTGCTCTCGCCTAAAGTGTTTCCAAATCAAACTTTGGAGGCTTGAAAGCTTGCGTATTTATTTAATAAAAATAGTAGCATGTTGTAGTATATTTAACTAGTTAGTTCTACTACTCTATGTTTCTCTTCAATGATTTAAATGAATATATGTTCCCCTGATATTCAGATCCAACTTCCTGTATTAGCTTGCTAAGTTGCTATTTGTGCTTCAATTTGGCTTCAGAAGTAAACTCTACTGTTCCTCATATTTTTCTTTTTATATAGAACATCCATGGATGAGAGAAGGTGGAGAGGCATCAGACAAGCCAATAGATAGTGCAGTTCTCTCTAGAATGAAGCAATTTAGGGCAATGAACAAGCTCAAGAAACTTGCGCTGAAGGTGGGTTTTATAAGTTCCTAAATCAAGTAACTGTAATTTGTTATGTTAGGAAAATCGAAAGGAAATTTCTCCGCTTACCATTTATGATGATGTTTATGTTTATTAGCCTTCTAAGTGATCTCTTTGGTGGACCTTGTTACATGCCTTGGTGGTAACTTCGTTGTCATCAATATTTGTATAACTTAATCTTTTGTCTAGAAAGAGACTATGCATAGAAATCATCATGCTTATCTTTTACACAATTGTTTCAAATACAGGCCTTTCTTCCAATGCTTCTCATTGGAGGAAAAATCTTGTTATTTTATGACAAACTTCTTCTCATGGATTATGAGTTCTTCTGTACCTTGCCTCAGACAAGATAAACTGTCAATCCATGAATTGCAGGCGTATGAATGTAACTGATGTAGCTGTAAATATTAGTGTTTAAAAAATCTGTTTTATCCTTGCAGTCTTGCACTGATTTTTAGACTATATACTTTCAGAAAATCTAAAATTGAGTATCACTTAAAATGTAACAGAATGGACTCCAAAAGATATCTGGAATAATATTTTAGATGGCATTTCATTTTCGTTGTGCTTTTGCTTTCCTTCTGTTTTTTAAGTTTCAAACTTAGCCTTGTACAAGAATATCTTCTTCTAGGCCTTACAGAGCAAAAAAATTAGGTAAATGTTTCTGGATAACCAGGGTCCAGGACACAAATACCAAGTGGTTTTGTTTCTTTTCTTAAACTACAAGGATATGTTCTCTCAATCTTCTCATGAATTTGCTGGGTTTTGAAACTTTCTCCAGGTCATTGCAGAAAATCTATCCGAAGAGGAAATCAAAGGTCTTAAAGCAATGTTCACAAACATGGACACCGACAAGAGTGGCACAATCACCTATGAAGAATTGAAGTCAGGACTGGCACGGTTAGGTTCAAAGCTATCAGAAGCCGAAGTTCAGCAACTCATGGAAGCTGTAAGTTGTTGTGAACCCAGTGATTAATAGATTGTTGGATCTACCTGTTTATCCCCTGCCTCCCAAACCAAACTGCTCTACTGTATAATATTCTAAGATTGCCCTGCATTTCAGGCTGATGTGGATGGAAATGGCACGATTGACTACATCGAATTTATTACTGCTACAATGCATAGGCACAAGCTCGAAAGGGACGAGCATCTTTATAAAGCATTTCAGTATTTCGACAAGGATAGTAGTGGGTAAGTTCAGAATTTTTCTTTGCTTGTACTTCTCATATTGATCTGATAGTCTAGACTTCTTTTGCTACTTGCATTTGATCAGTATTATGTGTGATAATATTATCCATGTTCAATACTTCAGTAATTAAGCTTGATTAATAGCAATTACGTATGGATAATGCCATCATCTTCACCATATTTTCAACTAGGATTGGCTCAACTGTTACACGAGTTAACATTTCTTCTCTTACTGTTTAGTGCATGTTTATATCTTGACTTAGTGAATTTTCTTGCAAAATCTATCCAACTTATTTACTAATATACTCCCTCACTCATCAAATAGTCAAAATCAATTGGATTTGAAACAAAATTAAAGTATATAATTTGTAGTATTAACTTCATCTCTTGTGTTTTTCATTATAGCTTCATTACTAGAGATGAACTGGAATCTGCAATGAAAGAGTATGGAATGGGTGATGAAGCCACCATCAAGGAAATAATCTCAGAAGTGGATACTGATAATGTAAGTGGTTTCCAAACTAAGACTTGAAACTTCATTCCGGAAGCATGTATTATGACCAATTCCTTTGTAATTTGTAGGATGGAAGGATCAATTACGAGGAGTTCTGTACAATGATGAGAAGCGGAACACAACAAAACAATCCGATTTTCCAACAATGAGGCACTAATCTCTTAGCAGCAGAAGGCCTTCGATTACTCTTATCTTATTTTCTTTGAAAGATGGGCAACTAGACTAGATGCGGCTTTTTGTTTGTTTGCTTTGAGTTCAGATGCTGTGTTTGTGAATATTTGGTTTTGAATTCTTTCATTTTGGAAATTTACTTTGTGTATTTTTTCTTCTATCCACCCATACTTGATATGTTTAATAACTTATAATCTAGAGATCTTTCTATGCGAAGACATGTAAACTTTTATGTGGTCGAAAAAATGGATGAAGTGGGATTATTGCTGTCTGCTGATGTTTGGCTACAAGCAGTTTATTGGTTTTTCACTTCCCTTCTTTCGTTTAATCCTTTCGAGGTGGAAATTAGACAAATAGTTGTATATCTTAAAATTTCAAATGCCAGTTAATCCAGTTGCATTTATACAGATCATTAGAGAAGTCCATTAACTCAGTGGGATAAATTCTGCAGTCCTTGCAGCGTTAGTCCAGTATTCAGGTTTCCAGGTTTTGAATATGGGCAACACATTGTGCATGTTCGGTTTGGGGTTTTTGCGGCTTTTGAAATCCAAACACACTTGATAATCTTGTTTACTTGTTTCACTCGGATCAAACTCAAAACACCAGCTATTTAACAGAATTGATGCAATATAATATTTGGACAAAAACGCCATCAGGTCTAGTGTTAGCCCCTCAGTGGGTTGGCATTGGTTTAGGCATGCTGGGCAGCATGCTAAGACTTGGACCATGACACCACGATACTTAACTCAAGTGGCATGGCATTTCATCAAACACTTTGCGGGTACACCCAGGTGTATACATTATGACTCTTCAAGCATATACCGGATGTTTAGTCCTGACAGTTTGGATATTTTCTTTATGTCTATTATAGAGGAGGGGTACTCTGTAAAGACTACGCAGGCCATGAACAGACTGACATAGCCTATGCGTGCGGGGCATTAGGGCATTGTTGGGCTCCCGTAACAATGATGCTAGCATGTGGTTGGTTGACTTGGATTGGACAAAGAACCATTCATTGGGCAGGCGCTGGGCATGTTCATGCAGCACCTTGGGCAAGTGCAGCAAGAGTGGGAATCATTGTGGGCTTACGTCGAAAAGCTTGGTGGGCTAATGTAGGCAATTCGTGAGCTATGCAAGGCTGGGCAAGTCAGCTCATAGGCCGACTTCGTTGGAAACATCTGATTGGCTGGTTTTGAACTCAATGGCAGTTGTGCGCGGTTGGACTTTTATCAGACAGCATGTAATGTGTTGGCTTTGCAATGATCCGCATGCATTCAGGTGGCACACATGTGGACAGGGACATTCAAAATGTTTGTTGTTGATTGGCTGATGGTTCCTAGCAGTTAGAGCATCTCCAGTAGTGCCGGCGTTCCTAGACTATATTTAGTTTAGGAACACATATCTTGCTCTAGCAGATGAACTAAATATAGTCCATTAAATTTTCCGGCGAGACATAAAGATTATATCAAAGAACAAGAGTTGGTGGACTATAGTTTTTAATATATTTAAATGGGAGAGATGGCTGAAGAATAAGAAGGAAGATGGGAATGCTGAAGAAGGAGAAGCAGCTGAAGAAAAAGATGAAGGGTCAGGGCTGCTCCAATGAATATAAAAAAAAATCAGAACGGCAAATTTTTTTTGGTCAGAACGGTAATAAAATGCTAACGGATAGAAATTGAAAATGTAAATTGGAAAATATATTTATATAAATATGTACAATTGTAAGTATTTTGTTAATAATAGTTTGTATTTTTATTATATTTAATAATAGCTTTTTTAAATTCATTGATTATTTTAATTTTTATATTATAGTCCACGGATAGTCTACAAGATAGTCCATCTACTAGAAGGATTGAAAACTTAAAGAACATATGCTGATGTTATATGGACTAAATATAATCCACGTGATAATCCATCTGCTGATGTCAACTGCAACCTATATTGTAGATTTGTCTATATTTTGACATGTTGGGGCATGGGCAAACACAAGTGTAAGTGTTTTGTAAACCTCTAGTCGGATTTGTAATAGTTCCTAGTTTATTGAGTAGACAATAAAAAGGTTAGGCATTTGCCTGTAAATTCGTGTGACACTGTGTGTGTGTGTGTGTGTGTTTTGCTTGTATAAATTGTGCATGTGATTTTAATTGTTTGGCTGACTAGGTTTGAGGGAAACTTAGGCCATCACTTGGCAAGGTTTGACACAGAAATTTTGGTGTGAATTGTTGCCCTGTTACATCTAGCAAATATGGGATTAGCTTTTTCACGCAATTCTTATTGTCTTGTGTTCCATCGGGTACTATATATCGTATATATGAACAAAAAATCTTAAAAATTATCGTTTTAAAAACATACCAGATTCATGAATTAATGTGGAAGCTGATAGAAAACAAACTTATGAAACCAGTGAACAGATTTCTTAACCCCCCCCCCCCCCCCCTACCTAATTCGGCCGACAATCGTTTCAATTATTAATTAATTCCTCAGTCTTTAATTATGATGCTAAACTTTATTCTTATACCCATTTAAATAAAAAAATTAAAGCAGGCAAATAAAATATTAAACTCATGACTTGTATCATTTTTATCCATTTATCAAGTTACTATCATTAAGGTGATATTTGTTTATCTTTTAATAACTCTTAAAAATTTCACATTTGATTTGGTAAGAGAGTAATGTTGTTTGATAAAATTTTATTTGTCTTTTATCGTCTCTTAATCGGTAAGAGAAATATAAAAATCTAAATTATTAAGAGTTGTTTTTTAATAAAAATTTAAATATATGGAGCGTCTATAAATATTGTACTCCCTCCATTTCAAATTTTAAAATCATTATTGATTTTTGAAAAGTTAATTTGAGATATTTTTAAATGTAAAAGTCATTCAAAAGTTTTATACTTTTTAATTACCAAATAAATTTTTAAATTTAAATACTATTTTACACAAATAATTTAATTTATTAAAATATATTAACTATTTAAATCTTAATTATTCAATTTTATCGTATATTACCACCTAAGCTAACTTCTGTTTCTCTCTTGAATAATTTTGTTCTCTCTCCTGCCTTCCCCAAGGATATAAACGGAAGTGATTAGTATAAAATTTATTTTTAGATAAGTTGATAAATTGATCAATAAAATATTAACACACAAATAAAATTTTATATATGTCATTATTTTATTTATTAATTTATTAATTTATTAAAAAATAAACTTTATATTAATCGGATCCGACGCAGACCGACCCCTCAACTCTGCACGCTCTCTTTGCCTGGCCTCATTACTACAAATCTGTACCTACCATCAGATTAATAAATACATTTAATTGGATAAGGTCATATTAGCTTAGGTAATGGAATCTTATCTTTCTATACTTTTCCTCCTCAAAACAAATTTTTTATAATATTATCTGTCTTATTACCTATCATTTCTCTAACTTTAAGGGCCTAGTGTCCTCCTTGGAAGAAGTAACGTTCATTTAATTCCAATCTACACATGCAACCATCAGTGTTGGATTATAAAAAAGAAATTGATATTTATACAATATTTTTATATAAAGCATATATATATATATATATATATATATATATATATATATATATATATATATATTCGGACCTTCAAAATCCGGAAATTTTTTTATTTTGTTTTTGTTTTTTTTTTCAATAATTAAAAATTTATCGGCTGAAATTTTCCATAATATAATTTTTTGATTTAAATACCTATAAAAAATAGTAAAATTTTGATAGATGTATACATACATATTTTGTTATACGCATCCAAATCACACCAAAAACATCAGATTATGAAAAAATTTCAATTCCATAATTTTTTTTATTTTTTTTAGTTGTTTTAAAAAAAAAAAAAAAAAAAAAGGAATTAGATCCGTCCGGACGTCCGGGACTGATCTTGTCCCTATATATATATATATATATGGAGTTCTATCCATAATAATTCTTTGTGAAGCAATTTTTTTTACTTTTTAAATTTCGAGAGATAAAAAAGAAAAAATTCAATGGCCATAAAATTTTAAAAAATTAACCCTATTATAACGACGATTTTCATGTGAATTTACACAATATTTTATATAAAACATATCGTTATATATATATATATAGTGATGGTGAAAATTATCGTTATAAAATTTATAACGACGATTTTAATGTGAAAATATCATTTTTTGTTATGAATTTATTGATTTCCTTATAAACACTACACATACAACCATCAATTCATTATATCGTAAAGTATCAAAAATAGTGTGATGTGTCTAAAGGTTGAAAGCATCAAACGCTACTGCTGTAAACAACGAATAAATTCATAATAAATCATTAAATTACTGCACGAATCATCAATTCATCATAAAAGAATCCATGCATCATACACCATCCATCTGTACATATACATCTCAACAACATCCGCACTTCCCATCACACCATTATCACAACATCAAACTAAAAGCCTTACAACAGGAAAAATGGGGAATCTAAACTAAACACAGAGCCAACCAGTGCTTAAAAGCTTGCAAAAAGCCCATAATATAGAAAAAGCCAATTTATTTGTCACTCTATTTCTTTCTTCCTGATTATATAAAGAAGAAAATTTGAGCTGGGCTTGTTCTATATATATATATAGAGCTTATTTAGCTTACATATTAATTAATAATCTAATGGTGCTTGTTAGCTACATTGCATTGCTTCCTAATCTCACCCTTTGTGCCAGTAAGAGGATTGTTCTCAGTGAGAATAGTGATGGCTCTTGAAAATTCCTTAAAGAAATAATCTTGGCTCTTGGCCATTTTCTTCACATAGGGCTTGGTCCTTTTGTCTGTAGCTAGTTGATGATCCACTATTAATAACCCCTTGTTGTCCAATATATTTCTGTAGTAGTTATTATCCAGAACCATGGGGGTACCCCTGTCATTTCTCACATACTGCACCGCCTTCGGGTCCGGGATCTGATCCGGGCACTTGTGTAGCATGTGCTCAACATGACCCGGGTTCAGAACCGGGTCAACGTCCGGGTATAACCGGTGAACCAGTTTGACACAGTGTGTCCGGCCCACACTGTGGGAACCTAGCAAGGCAACAATTCCAGGGGTGTCAATACCCATGGATGCAAACCTTTCAAGAACAACAGTCATGCTCTCATTGTGGTCAGGGAGGTATTCCTCCAGTATATCTGCTCTGCTCTTCCTGCCATCTCTTCTTCCAGTTTTAAGAGGGATGTAAGGGCCTCCAAGCTGTGCAAGCAATATACTATTAGTACACAAAAACAGTTCTAAATTAAGAGAAAAACAGGTTCCCACAATCAGATCTTTTATAAGTGTGCTTGAAGTTCTTGGCCCATCGATAACTCTTGTCTTATGATTTGGTGTTCGATTCTTGAGTTTGTGACTGGTGTGTGTGGAAATTAGCAACAAAAAAAACAGTGTGCTTGGAAAAGTGAGTAAATTTAGAGAAACCTATTGTGGATAAGGTAGCATCACTTACAGAAACAATGCCATCTCTACCAGATAAGACAAGGATATCTGCACAGGAAACAACTCCTGGGCACTCTCTCTCCACAGCTTCTTTAATGGTGTCAAGGTATCTAAAATTCCTCAGTCCAAAGCTCCTGTCTGTCTCCTTCTCAGACAGAGTCCTCCTTGTTGAGTCCAGTAGCAATGAAGCATCACATGACTGAAATAATCCACAAAGCACATTCATCAGATATATACATATATATATATATATACATATACAACCTTTAAAATATATATAAAACAAAAAAGTTAGAGGCAATTATATACATTATATATGTATGTATACCTGAACAGCACAATCATGGAAGATGTTTCTGAGCCATGAGAAAGCAGTGTTCTTATGGCGCTTGTAAAGAAGCTTGACTTGTTCTTTGATGATATCTTCAGCTTGAGGGCATGAATCTTTGTAGAAATTCATAACAAGCCCTGGATCAGAAGCCTCAACCTCAAACTCAACCTCCTCATTTTCTGCAAAAGCAGAAAATGCTGAAAAGGATAAGAGAGCAAGGAAGAAGAAGAGAGCTTTGGAACCCATTCTTTCTTTCTAGTTACTGGTTTTGCTCCATTCACTGGCTACCACTTATATAATGCAAAGAGAGCCCATGTGCTTCAGAAAAATAAAATAATTTGAATTTTTTTATATATATTATTTGTAATTTAGTTACGATGCTGATTATTTTTTGCATTTTTATGTGTGCAACATTTACTGCTAAGCAGACTGTTGACCCATTAAAAGAAATTCTACTCTTTTTATTTTTACTTTTTTGGTACCACGTGAAAATGTTTAAACTTTAACCATTTTTCCTCGGTCTAGGGGATAGTAAATTTAAGTAATTGTTAAATTTATAATATTTTTTGTTATTTTCACAATAAAAATGTCGCTATAGATTTATAACGACAGTGAAAATCGTCGCTATAGGATCTATAACAACACTTTTATTGTGAAAATAATAATTTTTATTGTGAATTTAACAATTCTCTAAATTTATTGACAATGTGTTGTGATGCATGCAAACATAATTTAGTAATTCAAAATTTTTATATCACCAAAAAAATTCTACTTTTAGTGTTATTGGTTTATGATCATAAAGCGTTTAGTACATTCTCAATTTTAAATATATTTAAGAATTTTGTTAATTTATAAATAAATTATTTTAAACATAATTTTAATTCACAAATTATTTGGTTTAATAGTATTAATTTATATTGCAATTATTGATGATAAGAATTCAATGTCATAGAGAAACAGAGAACTCATGACTCAGTGATAAAAAAATTATTTATAAAATTTTAAATGCACGAGATTTTGGAACTCATTCTTATTTTTAAAATTTCAATTGAATATAAAATGAAAAAAAAAAAAGGAAGATGAAACGTGTATACCGTACATAAGATGGGGACAAGTATTAGGGCCTGCCAATTCATCCCCCCATCTTTTTCTCTTTTGGGTCAGAACTCATAATGACTGAACGAGGTGTCAAATTGTGGTAATGTGAATATACTTGAAATTTAGTACTACTTTTTTTTTTAAATATATTTCAAAATTTGAAATTAATATTCATTATTAAAATAATTATGGATTAAAATCCATTCCGTTACACTTATTTTCTAATTTTTCTTAATACATATTTAATGACACAAATATTATTTTTAGCAATATTTTAACAGTACAATTGTATGTGTCGTTAATTATTTGCGACGAATTTTATTTTGTCACTAAATAAAATATTTGTGTCGTTGAATGTGTGTCGAGAGAAATTGAAGGTTATATATAATAGAGGGGATCGTTATCTAAAAATTATATTTGAGTCTAGCAAAAAAAAAAACTCCCCAGTTAAGGAGTTTTCAAGCTATAAATAAATTCGTACATTAGGAGTCATAATTATAGACATGAACAAGTGTATGTAGGGGTGTGTATATATATAGGTCGGTTCAGAAACGGATTTGTCTGTTCTATTAACGAATCAGTCTTTAGCGATGGACTGTCCGTCGCTAAAAATTGATTCGTTAACGAACCAAATCGTTGGAAAACGGCTCCATGTGTGTATATATATACATATATATATATATTGTATTAATTATTGGTCAATGATTTCAGAGGAAAATTTTATGTGGGCATAAAATTTGGACACATCTCTTGTTGATATTTTAACATGTAAGGTTCACATGTGAGTCATATATGTGAAAATATTAAAAAATAATGCGAAGATATTAATTTCTAAAAAAATATTATGTATAAATGTGACACGAATAAACTTTTAAGGGTGAAAGGAAGCTTTTCTTTTGTTTAAGGGGAAAAGCAAAAGGAGGGCAAATTAAATGATAAACTAGAACAAAGTATATAAAGTGAAATAACATTACACTTGTCCAATTCTAATTTTACACGTATTATTTTACACAAATTCCAAGAAGTTTTTAATTTATTTTTTTAACAGCAAAAATTAGTTCATTAAATAAATTTAGTTAGATAGGTAATTCCTGAAACTATAGTGGAAGTAAAAAGATGGAGTGTATTACTCCATATGTTCATTAAATATTTTGTTTTAAAATTGTGGACAAGTACAAGTATTAAGGAAATAATTATATAATATTTAATATAATATTAATTATTTATATTATTTTTATATTAGAAAAGATAATATTATTTATTGAATAAATAATAGTGAAAGAATTAAAATTATATTTAATATTTAGTTAATAATAAAAATTAAATAATTAATATTTATTTGAATTTTTTAAACAATAAATATTATGAGATAAAAATATTTGTTTAAAACGAGATTTAAAAAGGTACGGATGAATACTTGGTCGGTGAGATGTTGTATTGATGTACGACATGAAACTGATTTAGGGGCTAGGGCTCCATAATACAAATAACATAAATTTATTATAGTAGAGATTTTAATACTCTTACATATATTCCTTACGTGTCTTAATATAAATCGTTTTAAAATAATAATTTTATATTTTTTAATATATATCGTTTGAAAATTTTAAATAAGTATTAATAACTTAGTTTTTAATATTACTCAAAGTATTAAATATAATTTTGGTTCTCTTATTATTTTTTATCCAATAAATAACTCTTTTTTCAATACAAAAACGATATAAGCAATTAATATTATATTTAATATTATATAATCATTTCCTTAAAATATATATATATGAATGGTCTTTCTATTATTATACAAAAATGCTAGGGGGGCCGTGGATGGCGACCAGACCAATTTTTTTTTTTTTACAATTCTCAAAAAAATTAATGTGATTTATTGGAACTAGAATTTTTATAAAAAATAATAATTTAAGTGTCATTTATATATATATATATATATATATATATAAAGCAGGTTGTACAATATGTACAACTCTATTTTTATATGTATCCAAATGATACTTAAATTATTATTTTTTATAAAAAATTTAATTTTAATAAATTATATTAATTTTTTGAGAATCATAACAAAAAAATAAAAATCCCGAACGATGGCTAGACCGATCCCTCCTGGCCGATCCCCGTAGAAGGATTGATTATATGGCTATTGGGACATGAGGGACTGAATACATATAGTCATATTTTTTTATTTTACTCATTATATAAAAATAATTATATTATATTTCTTGAATGAGAGGAGTAACAAAATAGGACTCTTTATGTCCGAAATCTCTCCTCTCCTCTCTCTTCTTCTCTAAATTCTTATATAAAAAGTATAAAATGAAGATACTTAATTGGTTGTCTAAGTTAAAAACATATATAATAAGCTTAAAAAGTTCATTTTAAAGATTTTTTTTCCAGTAAAACTTAATCATATCAATGTACAAATACTACAAGAAAAACGGCTAATTCCGACGGAATATTCCGTCGAACATAGTTTTATTCCGTCGTACATAATTATTTCCAACGAAAAATTTCGTCGAAAAATCGGTCGTAAATAATCGCGTCGGAATTACGATTAAATCAAAAAATTTCATCGGATATAACGTATGTTCGACGACTTATGTCCGATTTGATATTAAATTGATATACATTAGTTTCGACGAGAATATTTACGGAAATTTTAAATTTCCGATGATCAAAGTGGGTTTATGTCTCGACGGAGGTATTCTCTCTAATTATATTATTTACTGATGAAAACTAAAATAAACCAAAAATTATAAAAATGCCTACTTATTAAGGTCGATTTAAATGTCCGCTTGGATATAGTTTAATATTGACGGATGTAATTCCGTCGATGATGTATTTACTGACCAAATTAGAATAGTTCGACAAATATTAAAATTTATTTTTGTTATCTCCGAGGGAATTTCCGTCGTAAATACCTTATTCCGTCGGAAGTAACTACTTTTTTTTTTAATACAGATTTTAAAAAGTTCAGTTTTCAGGTGTTTAAACCCATTAATGTACTCGTAATCTTTATCAACCCAATACATACGATAATATAAACTCAGATCTCACATTCAAATATGCAACGTAGCACTAAAACGTAATCTTCAACTCATTATCATTCACATTCACATTCACATTCACATTCAAATATCCACCAAAACGTATTATAAGTTAACCAATTATAAATATAAGCTAATGTTCCATAAATGTTGAACAATATAATTTACAATAGTTGTACAGACGCAATTAGACAATACAATATATACAAAAGTTCTACAAACTATACAAATGAACTACAAACTAAATAAATGAACTATAAACTAGTAAAAGTGGAATCATGCATCGGGCGGAGGTGAACGACGCTTCTCTGGTGGTGTAAGGTTTTCAGCCTCGTGCTCCTCATCATTAATCGTTGCCGGTCTGCTTATCGCCACCTGCTTTTGATAGAATCAAAATATAAATCATTAGTCCGTATATATATGTGTGAGAATTAACAAACTAGCCTTAATTGAAAAACATAAACAATAAGAATACCCGAGTAGGTGGGCGGGCATTTAAAAGCCTCCTCGAAGAGGTAATCACCATCCGGAGCATCTCGGCGCTCAAGCGTCGAATCTAACTCCTGGTGGTAATCCGTGCTTTCTGCGAGAGGCCCTATTATAATATCCCGAGCAATCTGTGCAGACGAGAATCGAAGGCAATCACGACGTTGAACCCGGATCGGTATGGAACCTATCCGACACTATTTTATCAACCGCCGAAAGATATCGTTATCCAAGCCGGTAGCAGTGTGAGATGATGGTCCGACATGTGCTTTCTCGAGACCGTTGGTGGAGCCTATAAAGAGATACAAATTCAATTACTAATAATAATTTATATAATGTGATAAATTCGGATAATTTAAGTGAAACATAAAAAATATTACCTCGAAGAAGTGTATATGCGGGTATCCTCGGCGGACCCAACACTCGATATCTCACGGCAGATCTTGCTAGTAGGGGATCCCGAGACGCGACCCATAGTCTCGACTCCTAATCCCGATCTAATACAATATCGGAAAGAGGGGGGCGGAAATCTAACGGCTCGTAACCCTCCTAATAGTCTTTAAGCTCAACTATACGCTCGTCCCAAGCTTACGAAATCGGTCTGTAATGTATTCCGTATCATTATGTTAATTATATTATTTTATTTACGATTGAATATTATTAAAAACTAAATAGTAAGATAAGTTTTACCCGTATAGCTAAAAGTCGCTTATAATAAACACGCGCCGTCCTTGGGGCGTAATACACTTGAGTCACTTGACTTGCTAACACGTACACATCATCAGAATTTAACACCGACTTGATATCCACGGTTGTGATTCTATTACGATCAACTTTAACCCCCTTTTCAGTATTAAACCAGCTACACTTAAATGTAACTACCTTTTTTTGCCGTGATGATAATTGAGCACAACTACATCCTCGTAAACGACCATAGTAATTGGACTCGAGAATCTTGATAGCGACTTCCCTAACACCACAACCCTGGAATCGGTGATGTGAGTTCATGCAAGTCATCGACTCTAAATCTATACCCATTCACGATCTGACCGTGAAAAGAACTAACAACTTTGTAAGGTCCTTGGATGACATCTATAAAATGCTCAAAAATACTCTCCGCTTCAACCCTTTTCTTAAACCATTGTTGGAAATTAGCATTAGTGAATGTTTCCAATTCTGCTGCAGTAAAAGTTGGGTAGAAAGCATACGCTTCCTCTTCGAATGAACTGAGATATTAGTAAAATGTCTTTAACATATATAGAGACGACTACACTTGTAAATTGTACTAAATACCGTAAATAAGCTTAGACTTACGTGATGTATGATGATACTTCAGGCATATTTAGAAGCCCGTATGTAGATACAATCTTCAACTCTTTGTCGCTTAAGTAAGTCAGAGTCTCGGGGCCAAATGGTTTAGCCGGATATGTGAATACAGCTAACTCATCATCAGCATGAGTCATTGGACCAACAACCTCATTCCTTCCTAAACGGTTGTGCTTCGTTGAGACAACATCGTCAAAATACAATGAGCAGAAGTTGACAAGCTCTTCCTCTGTATATCGTTCAGCAATAGAACCCTCTACACGAGCTTTGTTCTTGACCTTTTGTTTTAATCGGCGCATATACCTACGATAAATAATATGTAGACTTAGTGAAGTATTATTAATATGAGCAGGATAGAGCAATTATAGCAGTTTATATATTACCTCTCAAAAGGATACATCCACCGATATTGCACCGGTCCTCCAAGTTTGAGTTCATATGGCAGATGAATAAGAAGATGTTCCATCGAGTCAAAAAATCCTGGAGGGAAGATCATTTCAAGCTTGCACATGGTAAGCACAATATTCTTCTCTATCTGCTCGACATCACTGTGCTTAATTATAGTTGAGCAAACATCTCGAAAGAAATTTGACAGTTCGGTCAATGCATCCATAAATTTTCTGGGTAGCATCTCACGAAATGCAATTGGAATCAACTTTTGCATGAATACATGACAATCGTGACTCTTGAATCCGGAAATTTTCATTTGCTCAACCTTACAACAACGTGTTATGTTCGACGCATATCCATCTGGGAGCTTCAACCCACTAACCCACTTACAGACGTCTTCAACTTGTTGTTTAGTAAGACTAAATGGAGCTTTAGGTTTCGTAGTGTTAGGAAGAAGCCACAATTCTGGCCTAATGTTCAATGCCTCCAAATCTTTTCGAGCATTGTCATTGTCTTTAGTTTTACCACTCGCATCTAACACGGTGTAAAACAAGTTCTCGAAAACATTCTTTTCGGTATGCATGACATCTATACAATGACGAACTGAAAGTGTGCCCCAATACGACAACTCAAACCATATAGGCAAGTGTGTCCAATTATGAGTCTTCCGTTAACCCAGCTGCCTCAATTTACTGTGTTCCTTCCCCGACAAAGGAAAATCAAGTTGATTCAACCACTCCAAGACCTCACTGCCCGACAGCCGACCAACAACCCCCTTCTTCTCTATCTTTCTGTTGAACTGTGTAGACATCTTTCTGTAATTGTGATCAAGAGGCAAGAATCTACGAGCAGTGCCAAAGAAACTACATTTCCGCCCATGCTGCAACTGGTTGCCTTGCACATCCCCCATACACACTGGACAGGACAGCTTCCCGTGAGTTGACCAACCACTAACCATCCCAAGAGCCGGAAAGTCAGTGATAGTCCATAACAGGGCTGCTTTCATCACAAAGTTCTCGCATATCGATTTATCATACGTCTGAACCCCTGTCTCCCACAACATCTTTAGTTCATCCACTAACGGTCGAAGGTACACATTAAGATCTTTTGTAGGACTTTTATCCCCCGGAATGAGTAAAGTCAAAACAAAAATCGACCGGAAAAAGCGAGTACTACCGGCTAAAATTATTAAAAGGGCAAAAGCCATCAGTAGCCATGCCAAGCCTAACATTCCTAACTTCTTCCGCAAACTCAGGATAATTTACATCAAATCTCTTCATTCATCACCATCCGCTGGGTGAGTCAGCCGACCAGGCACGACATCCCTTGTTCGATGCCAACTCATATGTTGAGTAGTATGAGGCGACATGAATAAATACATTTGAAGTCTCGTGCCAAGAAGTGGAAAGTATCGTAAGATTTTCTTGGGAACATGTTTCTCCTTCCTCCCATATTTTGTAACCTTGTAGCACGATAAGCTGCATATATCACACTGTCCCTTATCTCTGTCATCCCTATAGTATAACAT
Source organism: Panax ginseng (assembly GCA_020205605.1). Lineage (NCBI taxonomy): Eukaryota > Viridiplantae > Streptophyta > Magnoliopsida > Apiales > Araliaceae > Panax > Panax ginseng. Next base: position 12,373,444 of record CM035143.1, read on the forward strand.
GCAATCCTGGCGACAAAGCATCGATTTTCTCGATACCCGTATTTAACCCTCGACCATCTTCTTCACTTCGTAATAATTCGCGGGAAGAGTATGATCCTTGGGTAAGAACGTCCAATTATAGCGAGCAAATCGTTGAAACCTCTCTAACTACTGATCGTGCTTTATTCTTGAAGTGTAAGAGCTTCACATCAGTAGAAAGCTTGGTGTTCGATATCATTTCCGGATCTGGCGTAACCCCAAATTCAGATAAAGAACTTATAAAAGGCAAATTTGTATCATTTGGCACTTCTTTCAGACCGCTTGAAGAAGGTTCATATTCAAATTTCATCAATAGTAGTAGGGCCATAAGCATCAACCAACATCTCAACTGGATCATAGTTTTCGACGTATGAATCTCGTGGAATTGGTTGTTCCACAATATTTTCAATCACTTCTGATTCCCCGTGATGAGTCTATACGAAGTACCCATCTACAAATCCATGAGAAAATAAGTCGAATTTAATCTCGTCGACTTTCTTCCAAATCAGATTTTTATACTTGACACACGGGCATCGCATCTTCCCGTGCGAATCATCCGTATGTTCTAGTGCTTTGTTCAAGAAATCTAAAACCCCAACACGATAAGCTGAGACTAATCCCCTCCCATCATTGGGTATCCTACGGTACATCCAACTCCGGTCGACTGACATTTTTAACTACACATGTGACGCCCCCAAAATAGGTATACAATACCCATTCTGAGTCGTCAAAATACATGGTACAGAAACAACTACAACTTTATTAATACAACATAAAAATTGTGAGTTTAAATACAAATATTGTCATCTAGACAATATCCACACTCAAATAAGTCCTCATTATAATTATTGATACATTATTTTATAAAAATGGTGAGGACTACTAAAACGACTTCTAGAACCATCATTCATTCCATTACCCCGACTAAGTACTTCATTTACATTCTCGCCTCTTGAGAAGAAAAATGGAACAACAAGGAAAAGGGTGAGCTCAACTAGCCCAATAAAGAATATTATGACTAAGATAATATAAAACAAATTATCGTTAGTCTTTAACGAGAAAAATCTAATAGAATACAATAGACAACAAGTTTTAAATCAATCTTGTAATGAAAATAATAATTCATTAGAAGAGTTAAGTAGAGAATGCAAACTACTATCTTCTATATATGAATTTAAAAGTTCATCGTCTATCTTTTATCCTGTAAACATCAATCAATATATATCGGAATCAAATATTCATCTTTTGCACTACTGAGCCAAAGATATTCATCGATTAATCATGTTCATATAAACACTGCTTCATCTTTGCTACTACGGACCAAAGATATTCATCGAAATCATTCATCTTTTACTTCTACAGGGCCAAAGATATTCATCGAAATCATTCATCTTTACCACTCTGGGCCAAAGATATTCGGTTATATCATCATTTAGGATGAGGATGATGAAAAATATTTTAAAGAAAAGCGAATCCAAAGTGAAACAAAAGAACAAATATTAAGGATTAGTACCTTAAAACAATCCAAGTTCAAAAATACTTCATAAATAACCGGTGGAGTAAAATTCAAGAATGATCAAAACATAGATCCAATCAAAGATAGAAATCATAACGAGACAATCTTGGACACGAGAAAAGAAAATTTAATTTTTACGTGAATAGTGTTATATTAAGTGAATAATATCGTATATGAATGAATAGTCTTAGTATATCGTGAATAAGTAACTCAAACACTAAAAGATAGAAATTTCACAAAAATATCATCATGCTTACGTGAATAGTACTACGTGAATAAGAACTTCGTGAATAGTAACTCATGAATAAGAAACTCATAAATAGTAACCCCCGACACGAAAAAGTTCTAAATTTGATAAAAATTCCAACCAATATTTCGGCATAATAATATTGAAGAAATAATATCATTTTCGAATAAAATAACATCCCTTACCTCGTAAAAAAGACAAGTATTTAGTTGAAACACACCTGGATATAAGCTATGACTTGAACTTACAAGTATAGCAAACACTCAAAGTATTAAAATACTCACAAGAATCGCGCTCAATATATCGAGAGAGAAGAGAGAAATGTAAGACCCCAACTTATTATAAATAAAATTGAATTTTCCTTTATTCATTATTCTAAATTAATAAGGGTTAATTTGATATAATTCTTTGGTTATGGGTGAAATGTGCAAAGTTTACAAAATAAGCAAGTGGTTATAAAATATTCATTATTGTCGGGGAATATTCGTTTGGTCGTGGAATATTCTTTTTGTCGGGAATCTCCGTCTGACAAGTAGCGATCATTTGTGGGCCCCATAACGGAAAAACTATTGGATGAAGGAAAACGACAAAGATTGAGTTTTATAAATAACGACGTAAATTATTACCGTTAACACTGTTGGGTTACCTGGTGGTTAAAATACAGTAATATGCGTGGTTGCACAGTAGCACACAGTATTGCACAGTATTGTTGAATTATTGATCCTTACGTAAGAAGGCCTTTACTCAATAATTATTACGATGAATTCTTTATTCAATATTATATTTTATTGATTCAATAATTCTTTGCGTTGATATTTTGTATTCTTTGTTGTTTGATAATTGTCATTACACAAGATTTTCCATTATCAAATCAATAATTCATATTATTTGAATAATATTATCGGATAACATTATTAGCAATGTCTAGAAAGTTACATCTAAGGAGAGGTTTGGTCACCTAATTGCTTGTAAGAAAGAGAAATCCTTATTGGAAAGCCTCCTCTTTCACAGGAGCTACACGGTTATCGATCTTGTGATTCGTAATATTATTTTTGAATAATTAATTATTGATTATTATGATAAAGAAAATATTTATTTTATGTGGATATAGATGGAGAAAATTTTTAATGTGACAATTGTTGAAAATTAATATTTTATCTTTTTCTGATAAAATAATTCATTTAAATATATTATTTTAATAATATATTAACGGTGATATTTTTATAATGAATGTGGGATATATGAGTATATGAGGAGGTAGAGTATTTTGTGGCATTAAATGTTTAACATATGTTTTGTGTGTCGGTGGACACAATTCTTGACCGAAAATTTATTATAGACTGTAAAATTGCCCGTTTGTGGATTTCGGTCAATTTTTGTTTGGAATTTGGAAAAATTTTCTTCTGCAAAGTTGTAGAGAATAGAATTTCCCATGGAAAGTCGCGAGTTTTGAATTTTTCTGATAAACGAGCTATTTTCTACGAATTATTGAAGTTTTGGAAGATAAAATAATTTTTATTAAATAATGGGTGGGACCCACTCTTGTTTGAACATGTGGGATGCTGGAAATTGGGTCAAGGTTGGCTGGTGGCTGATTTGGTTCAAAGGCATGCGTAGGATATAAATTAATAATATTAATTTATTATTTTAGTCTCCTTTGGCGTTCTAGCATTTTCCTATAAATAGAGGGTTAAGTTAGAATTGAAAATCACACCAGAAACAAAGTTTTCTCTCTTTCACTCTCTATATTATCGAACGTATTCTTGTGAGTATACTTTGAGTGTTGCTATACTATGCGAGTTTACAAGACTTATCTTAGAAATTCAATCGTAAGACGGTTATTTTGAGGTAAGTGGTATTATTTTCTTCTTAAATGATATTTTTTCTTCAATATCATTATCTCAAAGTATTGGTGAACTTTTTATCAAATTTGGAACTTGTTGTGTCGGGTCTTATTCACGATACTCGGACTTTCAACGATATCGACCTTTATTCACGAATCACGGCCTTATTCAATTTAAAAAATAAAATTTTTTCTTTTGTCCAAAATATCTATTACGGATACTAGCTTTGATTGTATCCATGTTTTGATCATTCTTGAATTTTACACCACTATGATTATTTTCGAGGTATTTTTGGACATGGGTAAAACAAAGTACGAATCCTTAATCCTTAATCCTTGTCATTTTGTTTCAATTCGTTTCTTTTTAAAAAATGTTTTTCATCATCCTCGGTCTAAATGGTGATATAAATGAATATCTTTGATGCTCAGTAGTGCAAAGATGAACGATTAATCGATGAATATCTTTGGCTCAGTAAGTGCAAAGATGAAACAGTGTTGAGATGAACATGACCAATTGGTGATATGAAATGAATATCTTTGGCTGTAGTGCAAAGATGATTAAAGATGTATATTGATTGTTATTACGGGGGATAAACTATTGATGATGGACTTTTAAACCTTAGAAGATAGTAGAATTCTTTCTCTACGTGACTCTTACAATGGATTCTTTGTTCATTGCATTTGTTGATCTAAAACTTGTTGCCTATTATTGATTCTATTAGATTTTTCCTGTTGAAGACTAACGATAATTTGTTGTATATTATCTTAGTCATAATATTCTTTATCGGCTAGTTGAGCTCACCCTTTTCCTTTTTTTCCATTTTTCTTCTCGGGAGGTGAGAACATATGCAGGATCGAGTCGGGGTATGGAGTGATGGTTCTAGGAAGATGTTTTAAATATCCCTCACTACTTACGTAAAATAGTGTATGAATAATTAATGAGGACTTATTTGGGTGTGTATATTGTCTAGAAGACAACATTTGTATTCAAACTCACAACAGATTGTCGTATTCTACACGACATCTGTATTGTCAAAGTTGTAGTTTGCTTTCATACCATGTATTTTGGCAACTCGAATGGGTGTTGTATACCTATTTTGGGGCGTCCACAGTTGGTATCGAGCTTAGGGATATGATCTACGGCGGAGATAGGGAATAGAACTAGGAAGGAGAGACGAGTAAATCCTTCGCTAGTGTGTCCTACCTAAGCTTATTTGTTGGTCGGTCATAATATAAGATATTATGTGATATGTTAATTTGTTTAATTAACCCTTGTTTTATGGCGATGTTTAAGAATGGGTCTTTGTGAGCGTTAACAATGGAGTTTATGAGGCCGTGTGGAGACGCTGGTACTCACCAACGAGGAGAACGCGTCTGACAGTCGACAATGTTCCTCCCGTGAACAACGCCCACTAAGCAAATGATGAGCGACGAGATGTTTAGAAGCTTTTTGCGCTTCATGCAAAATCGACGAGGAGACTCGTGTACAAAATACGGGAGGAAATGATAGTAGAACGCGTCTTTGTTTGTCACGGCCCAAACAATTCAAAGAGTTGGGACCACCAGATTTCCATGGAAAGCGGGATCCGATCAAAGCGCGTAAACGTGGGTCAAGCAAATTACCAAGATATTCGATGTCTTGGGTGTGCGGAGGAACGAAGGTTCCATTCGCCACCTTTATGTTTCGTGGTGAAGCTGATTCTTTGGTGGGAATCGTGAAGCGTACTCAAACCGATGCACTTAACTTGTCTTGGGAAAGATTTGAGAATCTGTTTCAATGACAAGTACTTTCCAGAAAGTATTCGTCATATGAAGGAGGTAGAGTTTATTAGAATCGAGCGAACAACAACACGACGGTGTGTCTCGATCGAGGCAAGGTTCGCAGAATTATCGAGTTTGCACCTCATTTGGTGGAGAATGAGGAACGAATGACGCGTATGTTTACGAGAGGTCTAAAACCGTAGATTCGTCAATACCTTATCTCTCATAAATTTTCTCTGTATTCGGATGTTGTCAACAAGGCTCGATTATTAGAAAGCGAGATAGTGAGTATACTCAACCGAGGGACCACAATCGGTAGTAGTCATCGAACGATGATAACCAAATGAGGAGGAAAAGAATACGGACAAAGGCGGTAACCACTCGGTGGTAATCGTGGACATGATAATAGGAGAGGTGACTCAAGTGGAAATTTCGAAAAAGAAGATTTAACAATGACGGGAAGATATCAACAAAGACACCAAATACCAACAACAAATGCTAGGGAGGAGAAACGACGGCCCAGATTAGATGTTACAAATGCGGGAAGGAGGGACATATCATTGAAAACTATCCACAACAATCCAAGGTATGTTACAACCGTGGGAAAGGAAGGCCACATCGCTCGAGATTGTACTATAAGCGAAACCAAGTTCAATGAGAGCAGTGATTCCAAGGGTCATCCCGGATAAGTCGAAATCACCGGTTCTTGGAAGAGCTTTTGTCATGACCGCCAAAACATGAGGAACCCGAACGAGGTGATCACGGGTAAGCTAATCTTGAATTCTTGCGAAGTTTATACCTTGTTGAATCTGGGGTTCTACCCATTCTTTTATCTCTCCGCTTGTGCTCAACGTTTAAACTTGACTCGGAGAAATTAGATTTTGATTTATCTGTTGAAACTCAGTTGGGTGAAACCTTCGTTACATCTACGCTTTATAAATCTTGCATGATCCAAGTTGGCACTATCACATTACCTGTTGATCTTATCTCTTTAAAGATACTTGCTTTTGATGTGATTTTAGGAATTGATTGGTTAACCACTCATCATGCCAAAATTGATTGTTTTAAATAAGGTGGTTAGTTTTCATATTCTAACCAACTGTCATACAATTCAAACCACTAAACCACTAAAATCGATCCATTTCATATCAAGCCACAAAGCTATTCGTTTATTGAAAAGCGGATGTCAAGCTTTCTTAGCCCATGTTATGGATTTGAATAAAGACAAGTCGATTTGAATAATATTTACGTGGTTAGAGAATTCCACGATGTATTTCTGAAAAGCTTCTGGTTTACCCCAAAACATGATGTTGAATTCTTTATTGACCTTGAACCGTGTACAAAACCATTTCTAAAACCCCATATCGAATGGCTCTATTGAACTTCGTGAGTTAAAAGTCCAACTACAGAATTATTAGACATCGGTTTCATTCGTCCCAAATACGTCTCCTTGGGGTGCTCCTGTTTTATTCGTAAAGAAGAAAGACGGGGAGTATCGACTTTGTATTGACTACCTGAGAATTAAACCATGTCACCATCAAGAATAGGTATCCACTTACCTCGCATTGATGACTGTTTGACCAAATGATTCTGAGAAGCACAATTCTTTTCAAAGATCGATATTCATTCGGATATCATCACCGAGATTAAAACCGAGGATATTCCAAAGACGGCATTCGGGACTCGATAAGGGCATTATGAATTCTTGGTCATGTCTTTTGGATTGACTAATGCTCCTAACTTTAACTTTCATGGATATGATGAACCGTGTATTTAAGGAATATTTGGATCGGTTAGTTTTGTTGTCTTTATTGATGACATCCTCATCTATTCCAAAAGCCGTGAAGATCATGAGCACCATTTGAAATTTGGTACTACAAAGACTTCGTGAACACAAGCTTTATGCCAAAATGAAGAAATCGAGTTCGCTTGAGCGAGAAGTAGCATTCCTTGGGCACGTGGTGTCAAAACAAGGAGTATCTGTTGACGGCGAAGATTGAAGCAATACAAAGTTGGAAGCAACCCAAGTCGGTGTCCCAAATGTGCAGCTTTTTCTGGGCTTAGCTAGTTATTATCGGAGATTCGTGGAAGGATTTTCTCAAATCGCTACTCCGTTAACTCAGCTGACTCGGAAAGATACAAAATTCATATGGAGCGGAGAATGTGAGAAGGGTTTCAAGAGCTCAAGAGGAGACTCATTTCGACTGTTTCTAACAATACCATCTGGTTCGGGATGGATTTGTTATCTCTGATGATGCTTCCGGCAAGGGGTTAGGATGTGTTCTCATGCAAAGACATGGGAAAGTCATAGTCATGCCTCACGACAACTCAAAGAATATGAGAGGAATTATCCTACTCATGATCCGGAGTTAGCGTGCGATCGTGTTTGCATTGAAGATATGGAACACTACTTATGCGGGGAGAAAGTGGAGATTTATCTGGGACCATAAAAGCCTCAAATATTTCTTCACTCAAAAGAACTCAATATCGCGGCAACGACGTTGGCTTGAGCTATTGAAAGATTACGATCACACTATTCAATATCATCCGGAAAAGCGAGCGTAATGAGTATGACGCATTAAGTAGAAGATCATATGCAAGTCGAAGTGCGATATTGTCAACGCATAAGGCCCATTTTGTATGACTTGCAAAGGATGGAGATAGAATTAAAGACTCCGGGGACCCACATAATGATGGCGAATATACAAGTAGAACCGACTTTAATCGATAAAGTTAAAGCCGCTTAAGCTACTGACACAGAAAGGCGATCGTTATGAAGAAGAAAGTGCAAGAAGGAGCTATTAGGAAGCAAGAATTGATGAGGAAGGAATACTTGAGTCAATTCTAGACTTTGTGTTCTAACGATTCTAACCTAAAGCATAAAATCATGATGGAGCCTGTTTACAACACCCCGCTTGAAATCCATCTCAGGAGTACCAAAATGTATCATGATATTCACATACATTTTGGTGGAACAATAAGAGAGAGATTGTGGAGTTTATCTCAAGATGTTTAACTTTGTCAACGTGTAAAGCGAGCATCAAGTGCCAAAAGGTCCATTGCAACCACTTGAGATTCCTAATGGAAATGGGAACACATTACTATGGATTTTATTACTGTGTCTTCCCAAAGTTTCTCAAGGCGTGAGATGCAATTTGGGTTATTGTTGATAGATTAACCAAGTCTGCCCATTTCTTTTGCGATCGCGAGACTTATCCCTTGAACGTCTTGCTTGTATATGTGTGAGCGAGATTATCAGTCACGATTGCATGGCATGCCAAGATCCATAGTTTGGATCATGACCCGAGATTCACTTCAAGATTTTGGGTTAGCTTGCGAGAAAGCTATGGACGCATTTATTCTGATTGATTCGATACCATCCTCAAACAGACGAACAATCGAGAGAGGACTATTTAAACCCTCAAGATCTATTAAGACTACGTGTCCTAGATTTCAAAGGAAGTTGGGATAAGTACCTACCATTGGTGGAATTCTCCTACAACAACAATTATATCAAGCAAGTATAGGCATGGCTCCATTTGAGGCGTTGTATGGATTTAAAATGTCGTTCTCCAAAGATCTTTGGGACGAGGTGGGAGAAAGCAACATTGTTGGGACCGTAATTAGTGCGCATGACTACGAAAAAGATCCAAATGATTCGACAACGTATTCAAACTTCACAAGATCGACAAAAGAGTTATCTTGATCTTCATAGAAAGGGCGTGGAGTTTAATATTGGAGATCATGTATTATTACGTATTGCTCCATGGAAAGGAGTTACAAGATTTGGGAAAAGAGGAAAGCTCAATCCAAGGTTTGTTGGTCCATTTGAGATTCTTGACCAATAGAATAGGAAGCGTAGCTTATAGACTCGCGTTACCTCCAAGTATGTCTCGTGTTCACAATGTATTCCACATATCTATGCTTCGTAAATATGTGAAAGACCCGAACCACATTATTGCATTAGAACCCATTTAGAGATAGTGAAGATTTAACCTATGAGGAGATACACATTGAGATTTTGGATAGGAAGAGCATGTCTTACGACGAAGGTTATACCACAAGTTAAGGTTTTGTGGAGAAACCATTCAATTGAGGAAATGACATGGGAGTTGGAATCGGAAATGAAAGCGAGGTACCTCACCTTTTCGATATACCAGTATGCGTACGTTAATTTCGAGGACGAAATTTCATAAGGAGGGAGGTTGTAAGACCCCAACTTATTATAAATAAAATTGAATTTTCCTTTATTCATTATTCTAAATTAATAAGGGTTAATTTGATATAATTCTTTGGTTATGGGTGAAATGTGCAAAGTTTACAAAATAAGCAAGTGGTTATAAAATATTCATTATTGTTTGGGAATATTCGTTTGGTCGTGGAATATTCTTTTTTTTCCGGGAATCTCAAATGCGGCACAGTATGATCATTAGTGGGCCCCATAACGGAAAATGGTTGGATGAAGGAAAACGACAAAGATTGAGTTTTATAAATAACGACGTAAATTGTTACCAATTAACACCTTGTTGGGTTACACAGTGGTTAAAATACGATGAATATCGTGGTTGCACAAAGAAAGATTACCGGTATTGCACCTGCAGATTGTTGAATTATTGATCCTTACGTAAGAAGGCACTACTCAATAATTATTACGATGAGTTCTTTGCTCAATATTATATTATATTGATTCAATAATTCTTTGCGTTGATATTTTGTATTCTTTGTTGTTTCAATAATTGTCATTACACAATTTTCCATTATCAAATCAATAATTCATATTATTTGAATAATATTATCGAGATAACATTATTGGCAATGTCTAGAAAGTTACATCTAAAGAGAGGTTTGGTCACCTAATTGCGGCGTAGTAAGGAAAAATCCTTATTGAAAGCCCCTCTTCCTGCAGAAGGCGGCACGGTTGTCGATCTTGTGATTCTGAATATTATTTTTTGAATAATTAATTATTGATTATTATGATAAAGAAAATATTTATTTTATGTGGATATAGATGGAGAAAATTTTTAATGTGACAATTGTTGAAAATTAATATTTTATCTTTTTCTGATAAAATAATTCATTTAAATATATTATGTTAATAATATATTAACGGTGATATTTTTATAATGAATGTGGGATATATGAGTATATAAGGAGGTAGAGTATTTTGTGGCATTAAATGTTTAACATATGTTTTGTGTGTCGGTGGACACAATTCTTGACCGAAAATTTATTATAGACTGTAAAATTGCCCGTTTGTGGATTTCTGTCCAATTTACATTTGGAATTTGGAAAAATTTCTTACGCAAAATTGTAGAGAATGGAATTTCCTATGGAAATTCAGCGAGTTTCAATTTTTCGATAAACGAGCTATTTTCTACTTAATTATTGAAGTTTCCAAGATAAAATAATTTTTATTAAATAATGGGTGGGACCCACTCTTGTTTGAACATGTGGTCTTTGGAAATTGGGTCAAGGTTGGTGGTGGTTGATTTGGTTAAAAGGCATGCGTAGAAGATATAAATTAATAATATTAATTTATTATTTTAGTCTCCTTTGGCGTTCTAGCATTTTCCTATAAATAGAGGGTTAAGTTAGAATTGAAAATCACACCAGAAACAAATTTTTCTCTCTTCTCTCTCTATATTATCGAACGTATTCTTGTGAGTATACTTTGAGTGTTGCTATATCTGGTGTGAGTTTCACAAGACTATATCTGAAATTCAATCGTAATGCGGTTATTTTGAGGTAAGGGGTATTATTTTCTTCTTAAATGATATTTTTTTCTTCAATATCATTATGCCAAAGTATTGGTGAAATTTTTTATCAAATTTGGAACTTGTTGTGTCGGGGTTACTATTCACGTATACGGCACTATTCACGTATACGACCTTTATTCACGAATCTAAGACTATTCAATAAAAAAAAAAATTTTTCTTTTGTCCAAAATATCTATTCGGATACTAGCTTTGATTGTATCCATGTTTTGATCATTCTTGAATTTTACACCACTATGATTATTTTTGAGGTATTTTTGGACATGGGTAAAACAAAGTACGAATCCTTAATCCTTAATCCTTGTCATTTTGTTTCAATTGGATTCATTTCTTTAAAAATGTTTTTCATCATCCTCGATCTAAATGGTGATATAAATGAATATCTTTGGCTCAGAAAGGTGCAAAGATGAACGATTAATCGATGAATATCTTTGGCTGTAGTGCAAAGATGAGCAGTGTTGAGATGAACACGACCCAACCGGGTGATACAAAAATGAATATCTTTGGCTGTAGTAGTAGTAAAGATGATTAAAGATGTATATTGATTGTTATTACAGGGATAAACTATTGATGATGGACTTTTAAACCTTAGAAGATAGTAGAATTCTTTCTCTCACGTGACTCTTCTAATGGATTGTTATTCCATTGCATTTGTTGATCTAAAACTTGTTGTCTATTGTATTCTATTAGATTTTTCCTGTTGAAGACTAACGATAATTTGTTGTATATTATCTTAGTCATAATATTCTTTACCGGCTAGTTGAGCTCACCCTTTTCCTTTTTGTTCCATTTTTCTTCTCGGAGGTGAGAACATAGCGAGGATCGAGTCGAGGTATGGAGTGATGGTTCTAGGAAGATGTTTTAGTATCCTCACTACTTCAGTAAAATAGTGTATGAATAATTAATGAGGACTTATTTGGGTGTGTATATTGTATGTAAGACAACATTTGTATTCAAACTCACAACAGTATTGTAAGTATTCTACACCATACATCTATTATTGTCAAAGTTGTAGTTTGCTTTCTATACCATGTATTTTGGCGACTCAGAATGGGTGTTGTATACCTATTTTGGGGGCGTCACAAGAAATCTATAGTTTCTGGTGTGATTTTCAATTCTAACCTAAGCACCCTATTTATAGGAAAATGCTTAGAACACCAAAGCAGAAAATTTAATATAATAATATATGTATAAACAAAATTCATGCCCACCTTAAGACCATCTGAACTCAGCCATCTTGAACATGTATAATGAGGCCCACAATGTAAAAAAACGTTTTTCTTAAAAATAATAATTAAAACTTCCAAAAATCAATTATTTCGGAACTTCAATAATTCATAATAAATAGCCCTTTTATCAAAAAATTCGAATCTTGCAACTATTTATAGGAAATTCAATTCTCTACAACTTTGCAGAAGGAAGTTTTTCCAAATTCCAAACAGAAATTGACCGAAATCTATAAACGGGCGATTTTACAGGCTATAATCAAATTTCAGCCAAGAAATGGGCCCACAAACATGTTTTAAACAACTTTTGCAACAAAAATACTCTTTCTCCTCATATACTCATATATCCCACATTCATTGTAAAAATATCATCATTATTATATTATAATAATATAATAAAATATTATTTTCTCAGAAAAGATAAAATATCGATTTCCAACAATTGTCACTTTAAAAATTTTCTCCATCTATATCCATATAAAATGAATATTTTCCTCATCATATAAATCAATAATTAATTATTCACAAATAATATTACGAATCACAATAATCTGCAAACTGTGCAATTCCTGGAAAGAAGGGGCTTTCCAATAAGAATTTCTCCTTACTGGCGCACAATTAGGTGACTAAACCTCTCCTTGATGTAACTTTCTAGACATTGCCAATAATATTTTCTAATAATATTATTCAGATAATATGAATTATTGCTTCGATAATGGAAAATCTCGTGTAGTGACAATTATTGAAACAACAAAAGAATATAAAATATCAACGCAAAGAATTATTGAATCAATAAAATAAAATATCGAATAAGAATTAACCAGAACAATTATTGAGTAGTGCCTTCTTACGTAAGAATCAATAATTGGTGCAATACTGCAATGCTTCTTGCGGTAACAACGCATATTATTGTGTTTTAACCACTAGGTATTCCAACAAGATAATTGAATAATCATATGATTTGTTATTTATAAACAACTTATACTTGTCGCTTTCTTCATCCAATCGCTTTTCAGCTATGGGGCCCACAAAAAGCTATGGCAACATCAGTCAGACTTATATTCCCAAGCGGCAAAGAATAATATTCCACGACCAAAACGAATATTCCCAAACAACAATGAATATTTTATAACCACCGCTTATTTAAAATATTTGCGATTTTACCCATAACTAACCACATTAATCAAATCAACCCTTACTATTTTAAAATAATAAATAGAGAAATTAAATTTCATTTATTAATAATTCGGGGTCTTACAACACAAAAGTACGCATTAAGTTAATTTGGATATTCATATACGTGAATTAGATTTACCTAGTATCTCTACGGAGACGGGGTAAGGCTTCTATCCCGTTATTAGATGTGTCTCGTCACTAGTGCAAACACGTTGAGTACGTTTCACGAGTTTCAAGAAAATTTTGGCAAAGACCTCCCATGATCTCCAAGCACACAAAATAGACTAAGATAACTTAATCTAAGTATGCACTTTCGGAGAACATATAGATATAACGGTGATTAATCCTCAAAATAACAAAAAAATGTACCGTTTAGTATTTGCACCCCTACCGGGTGAGAGACATAACATCCAATAACAGGTCCCAAATGGGGACTGTTCGACATTTACCCCTATTGAGTGTATGTCAAACGGGTTTCTAAGTTTCAAAGTATAGTACATATATAGTTTATGAGAATTTATGTGGAATCTCTACTTGAGTTTAAGCCATCGAAAAAAGTAAAGTAGTCCTGTTGTGTCCTATCTTTCGAATAATAAAGTTAATTCAATTCTTTAAACATTCCTCCTTTGTTCCATCATATGAGATGACAACATCCGGAAGGAGTTCCATTAAAAGCTATTGAACAAAGTTTGACAAGCAACCCTCTAGATGAGCGAGCGATCACTTTCTTCGCTAGATGAAACATCTCCCCATATAGGTCCGATCCATGATATAAACAACTTCTCACCATTCAAATTCCTCAAATGGATAGTTCTCATTCAAGAGGTGAGACAATTTATGAGAACTACCCATTTGAGGAATTCGATGGTGGTCAAGTTTTTATATCATGGATTGGACCCATATCGGGAGATGATTCATTCCTATGGGAGAAGTGATCGTTACATCATTCAAAGGGTTGCTTAACCTGAACTTTGTTCAACAACTTACTCGGCACTCCTTCCGAATGTTGCCATCTCATATGATGGAACAAAGGAGGAATGTATACAAAGAATTCAATTACCTTTTATTAATTATTCGAGTATAGGACACAAACAGAACTACGACCCTTTTTTTTAATTGTTGCTTAGAGAGCAGTTGAAGTACTATTTAGTCTGAATCTATTATGTCAAAACCTGCATACAAGAAAGAGTACATATATGTAGGGAGAGTATTATTGCATTATTATATATTGAAAATTGTGGCAAACTAAGCAAATGCTACTTAGTTTATTTTGCCAATGATAATAAACTAAGTAAGTGGCACTTAGTTTATGAGAATTGTTAATTATTTGGAATCTATAGAGACAACTGTTCGACATTCACTTCTAGCTATACTTAGTTTATTTTTCCAATGATGATAAACTAAATAAGTGGTACTTAGTTATTGAAAATTGTTATTTAGAATCTATAGAGACTACTTATATATATTTTTTATTTTAATTTGTAGTATATTATATAATTGGCTTATTTATTTATTAAATATACTTTATTAAATTAAATTAAATTAAATCATTTTATTTTATTTTATTTATTAAACTAAATTAAATTAAATTTTTATTACTTTTTATTTTATTTTGTATTATATTATAAAAGTTCTAATTTATTTTAATTTAATTTGATTTAAGTAATTAAAAATATCTTATTTTGTTTTATTTTATATATCTTGTATTATATTAGATATATTATATAATTTTTAATGTTTTTTATTAAATTAAATTAAATTAATTAAATTTATTTTAATTTAAATTAATTAAGATTATTTAAATTAAATTAAATTTATTTTATTTTATTATTTTATTTAATTTTATTTTTATTAAATTGTATTTTATTTATTAGATTAAATCAAATTTTTTTATTTTATTCAAATTAATTTAATTAATTTTATATTTTATTTTACTTTATTTTGTATTATATTATGTTATTTATTTTATTTTTAAAATTTATTTTATTTAATAAACTATATTAAATTATATTTACTTTATTTTATTTTAGTAGTAAGAAACTAAGTAAATGGTACTTAGTTTATGATTTATTAATATTGGGAAACTAATAACTAATTAATACAATATATACATGCAAGTCTGCAATTTCATAATTTTGACAGAATTTCTGTCATAAATTCAGTCGTAAATAATAAATATATCAAGATTAAAAACAGTCCTAAAATCAGTTACATTATAATAAGGAACCCAAATTTGATATCAATATTCTGCAATTTCCAAATTCCAAATCAAACTCACAGCAACAAATTCACAGCAAAATCAAAATCAAAATTCCAATTTCAGCAATATACAATCCACATGCAAATTCACAGCAACAACATATTATCCAAATTGGGTTAATCTCATATTCAAACTCAAACTAAACCTAAAACAAATTAAGCCACAAATTTCACAATTTACAACAAATTAACCCTAAAAATCTAATACTTGGCAGAAAACTAACCTTGAAATTGAATTAATGTGCAAACTAACCGACGGTGGTGCCTGGTGGTGGTGCCTGGTGGTGACAGTGGTGCTTGGTGTTGGTCGTGGTGGTGGTGCCTGGTGGTGGTGACGGTGATGCCTGATGGTGGTGACGGTGGTGTCTGGTGTTGGTGGCGTCTAGCTACTGGTGGTGGCCGGAACCGCTCGACAGTGATAGTGGTGGTGGAAGTACGTGGTGGTGGTAGTGGCAATACGTGGTGGTGGTGAAATCGAAGGTGGTGGTGGTGGCAGTACGTGGTACGGTGGTGGCAGTACGTGGTACGGTGGTGGCAGTATGGTGGTGGTGGACTGGTGGTGGTGTATGGTGGTGGCAGTATGGTGGTGGCAGTATGGTGGTGGTGGACTGGTGGTGGTGACGGCGCTGGTGGTGTACGGTGGTGGCAGTAAGGGTTTTAGATTTGAGAAAAGTGAGAGAAACGCGTAAGAGAGAAATGAGAGAAAGAGAAATTATATATCTGAAAAGTGAGAGAAACGAGGGGGCCGGAAGACGTAAGGGGTTTTAGTCTTATTTTCGACGGATTGTCCGTCGTACGTACGTCCGTCGTACTTAGTTATCTTCGACTAACGGTTCCGTCGGAATATATAGTATTCGGTCGAAAATAAATTTCGCGCTGGCGGGAACATTGGCGCCAATGGGATACATATATTTTCGACGAACACCCGTCGAAATTAACGTATTTTCCACTGATTTATCTTCGACTGAATAATCCGTCGGAATAGATATTATCGGCGAGGGAATGAGTCCGTCGAACATAGTGCCGTCGGAATTAGCCGATTTTTTTGTAGTGAAAGCATGTAAATATATTAGACTATATATGTAAATTTTCACACAATTTAAATGACAGTTTCATTCGCGTCAAATCAATATAATAGTTTCATTGTATAATAAGTTATTATATTAATGTGACATTTATTATGTTTGGTTCACCTATTATGTGTACTAACTAAGTGTCCCGTGCAAAGCGAAACAACACGAGTAATTTTTTAAATGAAATTATTTTTAATTTATTTTATATAGTGATTATAAAATATATTTTTTAAATTCAAATTGACTTACTACTATTATTGGAATTATTATAAATTTTGTTTAAAAATGAATGACTACATATTACATATTGAATGTTACTAATGTGATTCTTTTGTTATTTTTAATTTAAATTTAAGTTTTTATATAGTTTCAAAATTTAATATTTAGTTTTTATAATCAATCATTTGAATTTATATATTAGAAAAGGACTTTTGTAAAAAATAAAATTGTTATAAAATAATAAGTTACTCTAAAAATTTTCAGGATTATAAATAGTGTTTTGGTCATATTTAAATTTCAGGTTTAAAAAGTTTTTAATTGTAGTTAATAAAATAAAATCAGAAGGTTTTAAAAAATGTTTTAATAGTAGTTAAATTCTAGTCTCATACCAAAAATTAACCAAAAATTTAGTTTTACCTTAATATATATATATATATATATAAAGTGTTTTAATAGTAGTTAAATTATAGTCCTATACTACAAATTATGGACAAAAAAACTTAGTTTTACCTTCTTATACATGCATATACATATAAAATTTTAAGCTTTTTATTACATTACGTATATTAACCCATTACGTAATGCAATAAGTCATAAAAGACAAAACAATATTAATTACGATTGATTTGACGTATTGACTTACAATTGTTATAAATTATATATAATTATATAATTAGAACGGATCTAAAACATACATCTTAAATAACACACCCTCTTAAATAGCATAATTTTTTTAAAATTACGTCATTTTAGAGATTCTTTTAAAAAATAAGTGGGGCCGTGGGTGATATTTTTATAAATAAAAAGAAAGCAGGTGAGACCACTCTCTTTTAATATTATTTTATTTTTTTAAAAAAAATATTTAAAACAACATAATTTTAATAAAAATTTATTATTTAAGAGAGATATGTTATTTAAGAGGTATGCTTAAGATCCATTCTGATCGTATAATTTATTTAACCAAACATAATTTTAAACATAATATAATAACATTACAATTACTACACAATATCGTAATAATCTATCAATGAACCACGCCTGCACAACGCACCGACACTCCACTCTGTAGGTCCCATGTCCATCTCTTTCTTCGTTCTTTACTGATGAGTCATGAGTGATGACTCAATAGCCAAAGGGACCCACCCGCAATTCCTCTGTTTCATTTGTAACACTTTTTGTCGATAACGGTTAATATTTGTCTTGGTATAAATATTTTTATCAGAATAAAAGAAATATATAAATATTTTTATCAGAATAGTAAGAAATATTGTTGAAGTGTTAAATGTCATTAAAATAATTATCAAATAAAAATGTTTATTATATGATTTGTATCTATTGGATTGAAAAGTCAATTAAAAATAACAAAAAATATGACAGGATTTTTATTTTATTTTTTAACTATATAAAGTATGGTGTAGAGTAAATTTATTGAAAAATTAATGATTTCACCACTACTAAATTTTTAAAAAAATATAATTACCACATTAAACTAAATTCTCTGCAACTTGATAGCACAATAGACAATTCCTTATATTTGGTATCAGAAATGTATCAGAGCTCAAATGATCGCCGACCATGACTACTAATAATCAATAATTAACTGACCTAGAGAGTAACGCTCATGATTTACAAAATAATATTTAGAAAAAATTATTGATATTCAAAATTATATTTAAAAAAAATTATTATTTATACATAAAAGTTTGGGTCTTACACTAGGGGCCAGGACCATGTCCAAGTTGATTTAGCCCTTAGATCTAACATCAGTTGTTGAGAGATATGTTTGTTGAAATATTATTCATAGCAAATATTTGTTATGGATCACTATATATATATATATATATATTTTATTTCATTACAAATATGTATGGCGGTATCAGAACATATTTTTTTTATTAAATTTTTTACCGCCACATGTGAAAAGATTTGAACCAGTTTAACACCTGGCCAATTTTTTTTAACGGAATTATGAAATTACAAAATTTTAATGAGTTCAATTAGATAATTGCATTTTTTAGAGTTTAGTGAGTTATTAAGTAAATTTTGTCAATTGTAATAGGGAAATCATTAATTTTGCCATAAATTTACCAACTATGATGGATTTGTTGTTATAAATACATGAAAATTATATAGATTCTATTTGACCTTATTTATGTGCATATTAAGGCAAAATTAGAATATAATTATAGGTCCGAGAGATGTATTCTTGTGGTACCTAATTTTTATACCTTAAATTTAGGTAAAATTAATGAATTATCCATTATAATTGGCACGTTTTACTGATTACACTATAATTGGCAACAATCACCTCTTGCATCTGCATCTGAATTCTCTCTGTATCCATCCGTAAAAACTCTAATTCCTATCCAATCATAAATACAATTCCAATCAAATTAATTTAACCAAATATTATTACCACGTGTATATATATATATATATATATATATATATATATATATATATATATATATATATAGAGAGAGAGAGAGAGAGAGAGAGAGAGAGAGATTGGGGAATTAGTGGACCTTGTGGAGGCAATCGAGAGTGAAAGAGAGGAGTTCAAAGACATAAGGATGTTGAGAGTTGGAGGTGAGAGTGAGGAAACCTACTACGACACCATTTGATTCATATGTTGTTGTTGTTGGGGATTCAGACTCCATTGTTATATTTAATGCTGAACTTTGAAGCTTAATTCAATGTTTTGTGTATTCGGATCTTGGAATTTTCATAGATTTTAGAGAGAGAAAATACTCGTATCTATTTGATCTGCAAGAAGGGGGAGAAGAAAGAGATGAGAGGAAGGAAGAGAGAATAAATCAGATTTATTTTTTTATTTTTTTCTTTTTCACATCCATGTAGGATAAAAACTGAAACGATTCAACAGTCGTGTAGCAGAGATAACAGAATGACCCAACTTTAAAATAATAATTAGTTTACTTGGGTAATTTGAAAAATTAAAAATTAAATGTTGTAATCAGTAAAACGTGTCAACTACAGTGGGTAATTCATTAGTTTTTTTGATAAAAAATTAACGTCTGTTTAATTTTTTAACGGAATGACCCAATTTTAAAATAATAATTAATTTACTGTGGTAATTTGAAAAATTAAAAGTTCAATATTTTAATTAGTAAAATGTGTCAACTACAGTGGGTAATTTATTAGTTTTGTCGATAAAAAATTAACGTTCGTTTAATTTTTTTAACGGAAAGACCCAATTTCAAAATAATAATTAGTTTAATAGGGTAATTTAAAAAATTAAAAGTTCAATGATGTAATCAGTAAAACGTGTCAACTACAAAGAGAATTCATTAATTTTTCCCTTAAATTTATATATGGCTTTTATTTGAAAAATGTAATAAAATTTAGTTGTGCGGGTGAAAAGAGCATTCCAAAATATGAAATAATGTAATTTTTATTGACAATTCGTGTTTTCACATGATCTTCCACTCACGTAAACGGTAAAAAATAAGTATTTTTATGACAGTTCAGAATAAACATTTCGTTTCTAGGTATATAAATTAACTCTATTGTGGGCGTCTCTTTTTCACTTTAATTAGATAAAAAAAATTGATTTTGATTTCGAAAAATTGCCTTCACATAATTTAGAACAAATTTTAATGTGTAATGTATATGAGAATCTTGGAATTTTCAAATTGAGAATAGATAATTGTTGTACACAAGATTGACAACAAGTGCAAAGTACGAGTAAACTTAAAAATAATTTATTATGTATTTTTTTTTGCACAAAACATTATGTACATACTATTTTTTGTTAATTTTTTTGTGAATTACTTTTTCAGATTGAGTTTTAGAGTAAAAAGCATTTATAAAATTTGTGTAATTAGAATGAAATATGTGCTAAAATTTGTGTAAAAAAAACTTTTTAGGCTATCGAGTTATCAAAATTGAACTGTCGAATTGACTCGAGATTAATCAAAACGACTCAATATTTGTCTTATTATATTTTGGTACTAGTTGTGTTCCGTGTCTCCAGCACTACATGGACGGTGAGATTTATCTTAAACTTTGGACAGTCCAGATAATTTATTAGAGTGAACGGAAAATTAAAAATCAGTTGTATTTTGTTAGATAAATTGAAATATCTGCAAATAGTCACATGTGACATCATCATCACATTCTTTCATAATTTGCAAGCATATGATAATATTATATGATACACTACCACATCATGCCCACCAAGCATATCTTTTAAAATCCATTATATAGAGTATTTCACAACTTTCAGATTTGTTTCTACATGATCAAGTCAATTTCGTGGGATCAACTCAACTGCAAAAATAATAAATGTGGCCATAGGTCCATAGGCTATGCTCCTCGATGGAAGTGGTTAGCATGAAATTTATTTTTGAGTAAGTTGGTCAATTAATTAAGAGAGTGCTGACACGCAAGCGAGGTTTTATGTGTGTCAACATTCTATTGGTCAATTGATCAACTTATCCAAAAATAAACTTTATCATAATCGAATCCCTCGTCAATGGAGTCCAACCCATTTATTTATTTATATTTGGTAGTGCATGGTAGGGTAGGGTGACATACTAATAACACACATGCTGGAGTAGGGTAAAGGGAGTGTGCATCTTGTAGCATTTGCTTGTCCTATTATTTTGAGTATTGTTACACTTAAATTTTTTTTTTACAAAATAATATGTTAAAATGTAAGAAAAATATTAGAAATACAAATTATTTTATAAATATTTTACAACTTATTGATGTGGTATACTCCACTTCAACATATTGTGTGAGGCCGAAAATTATATTGAAATAATTTGTTGATCAATATACTGAGTTGTAATATGTCACATCAACAGTTTGTAAAATATTTATAAAATAGTTTGTGTATGTAACATTACTCAAAATATAATTAGTAAATTATTCACCATATGTGGGTGGGTCCAATAGTTATACCCAACCATAATCATACACATCATTTTGTATTTTCTTTTTGTAATCATTTTTTATTCACTATAGTATTATTGTATTTTAAGAGATTTTATTAAGAGTTAAATACACTTCTGTCTCTCTATGACCCAACTTACACAAACGACCCTAAATACATTTATAAAAAGTTAATAAAATAAACCTCTAAGTACATTTAAGTTAGCAAAATTGACCCTAAATACACTTCTGATCAAAATTTGATAAACTTTATGCAGACATGATAATTTGACATGAGTGTTTTATAATTTCACCTATTTGTATTTCAACATCTAATGGGGGTAAAAATACAAATAGATAAAATTATAAAGCATTCATGTCTAATTTTTATGTCTAATTATCATGTCCGCATAGAAGAACTCCCAAAATTTTGTATGGAATGCTGACTTATAATGGCATTTTTTTTTTAATGTATTAACTGTATTTAAAATAGTTTGACTGTATTTTTTTAACAAAATAATACAAACACATACTCATTCCACCATTATTAACACTAAAACCAGAACAACTAAGATAGATAGACAGATACCGAGCATCTCTCTCTCCTCTGACCCGAATCAAGCAATTTTGACTTCAATAGTCTTAGGCTTTTTTTCGACACCGACAGCTTCTCACTTTAAAAACTGTATAAATAATGAGTATGTCATTACATTTGAGCATTCTGGCAAAAAAATTAGCTAAAATTGTATTTAAGGTCACTTCTGTTAATTTAAATGTATTTGGAGGTTTCTTTTATTAATTTTTATAGTTGAGGATTGCTTGTGTAAGTTGAGTCATAATTTGAGGGACCAAAATATATTTAACCCTTTTATTAATGATAATTTTAATATTTTTTTATTTTTATTAATAATTAATTTGATAATTCACCATTTTTATAAATTAAAACTTCATCATAACATGTGCAGAACACCTAAAAACTTGTTTGTCCCTTTCGAAAATAATGTCCCTCTGGAGAAAGTGTTTTTTCTATATTAATATGAGTTGTAAAGAATTCGTTTCAAGTAACAAAGCAATTTCTTGTAGGAGCCAAACACCAATCAACTCCAACCAAGAGCAAAATGCAGTTCAGTTCTATGTGAGGCTAAATTCAAGATTTACGCAATTACATTTTCATTTCTTTTTGTTTTGGAAAATACGAACTACCTGAATTATAAAATAAGTAAGCAGTTCGGACTCAATCCGTACTCGTTCGATTAAAAGTTTGATTTGAGTTCGACTCGAAATATAAATGATTCAAATATGAGCAATTTTTAAAATTCAATAAATTACTCAAACTTCCTCAAATTGTAATTTTCTATTGATATTCGGATCAGATTGGTTCAAAAAGTTCGAACTGTTCGGGATAAATTCGAGCGATTCGAGATCGTGCTCGACTCGGTAACTAAACGAACCTCAATCAAACCTTATTTTATACTCGATAAATTTTGTGAACCAAATATGAGTAATTCAATACTTGGCTCAACTCGTTTCATTTACACCCTTAGAATTGCCTAGTAAGAAATAATATTCTCAAGAGTAAAATACAAAATTGACCATTGTATTCTTAGTATATTTGGATATTGTGCCACTTTTTGTTGGTCAATACAGAACAAACTATCACAATATTATCAAGAGTAAAAAGGCAATGATAACATGTAAATAAGTCAAACTAAGACTAAAAAATTCACTTCGAACAAACCATCACAATATTCTCAAGAGTAAAAAGGCAATGATGACATGTAAATAAGTCAAACTAAGACTAAAAAATTCACTTCTATTAAGATTCGAACTCAAAACATTAATTTCATAACTTTAACCAATGTCCAACCAAGCTACGTGATGTAGTTGTAATAAAGCAACATAAATTATATTTATACAAGTTTCTCCATTTAAACCAAAAAAAAAAGATAAACAAGTTGGTAAGTAAGTTTTGGCTTGTATTGATTTATTGGGGGAGTTTTAAGTTTATGTTGATAATCATAAGATTTTTAAAAAAAAATTAATTGCATTTACTGAATACTATAATGAACTGTATATTTTGATATTTTGATCTTTCTTAACATACTAAAACAAGAGACGCATCAACTGTGACGTCCCCAAAATTAGGTATACATCACCCATTTTGGGTCGCCAAATACATGGTACAGAATTCAAATACAACTTATTAATACAACTGTCGTGTACAATACGACAAAACATAAACTGTGAGTTTGAATACAAATATTATCTACTAGAGATTATACAAACTCAAAAGGAGTCCTCATTACAATTATTATCACACTATTTCACAGAATAGTGAGGACTACTAATGTTATCCTCTGGACCATCAATCCGTTCCCCGACTCGTCTTAGCTATATTCTCATTTCCTGAAGAGAACAGTGAAAGGAAGGGTGAGCTCAACTAGCCCAGTAAGAAATATTATGACTAAGATAATGCAGAATAAATTATCATTAGTCTCCAACAATGTTAAACCGATAAAATATAATAGACCTCAAGTTTAATCAGCAATGAACAAGCAATCCATTAAAAGAGTCAAGTAGAAAATAAAATCTACTATCTTTTATGATTAAAAAGGTTTTTCATCATTTATTATCATTTGAGACTCAAATTTAATAAATATTTCACATCATCGAATCACCCCTCGCACTACTACCAAGATATTCTTTAGTATCAATTACCACAATTATCCATGCACTACGGGCCAAGAATATTTGTGTATTCATTAATGGTTATGATCATGCCAACAACTTGTCCATCAATGCACTACGCAGCCAATGAGAACTTTTACCACATCATTTGTAACATTACTGTCCATGATTACACCGAATAATCCTCGGTCATAATCATACCAAGTCCATCTATGCACTACAGTGCCACGATGACTTTCAACAAAATATAAACATGAGGATGATGACAATGATATAAGAATTCAATAAAACAAGTTCAAGAATTATTTTATCCGGAATTATTAACGTCCCAAATTGTCAACATGATCTTTGCTTTTGTAGAGTAAAATTCAAGAATGATCGTAAGAATATTTTCATGAAAAGATCTTTGGATGAAACGCAAATATCAAGGATATTCTACTAATTTCATGGAGTATAAAGTCAAAACTTTAACCGATTGAGTATAATAAAGAATGGAATAACAAAAGAAATCACCATGCACGCGGTACTGATAGACATATTATTCCAACAGTATAATAATAACGGAACCAGTCGTGCAAAATTTGCACGCATGGGATGTTCTAACGAGAATAATAAAGATGGAACCAGTCCGTGTAAAACACATGCATGTGGATGTTCCAATAGAATAATAATAAGATTTTAACCGTGTCCGTGTAAAACACACGATGTGATGTTCCAACGGAATAATAATAAGATTTTAACCGTGTCCGGTGTAACACACGATGTGGATGTTCCAACGGAATAATAATAAAGATTTTAACCGAGTCCTGTAAAACACATGTATAATGATGATGTTCCAATAGAATAATAGAAGAATGTCACCAAGTATAAGGTAGATCATGATATCGAGTTATTCCAATGAATAATAAAAATGGAATAACAACAGCTTCTCTTCATGAATAAGAAAGAATAACACCCTTACGAGTACAACAAATAATATTCCCTACCTTAGAAGAAAATCTTTGGATATATAAGTAGTGAAGTAGCGAATACTTTCTTCTTTCTCTATATAGTTTATCTCTAGAGTTTGGTGAATTCGTAAGAAAATAATGAATGAATGAGCTTCTATTTATAGAAAAATAGAATGCATAAGAATTCTAACTTCATGAGCAATTAAAGAGATTGATTTACTTTTAATCTGACGATCCATATTTAAAGCAAAATCTTTTAAATAAAATATAATATATTCTATTTATAATCTAATAAAACGAATAACTTTATAAAAGATTTTACTATGCAAATACTATGCAGACACTATGCAACACTATGCATAATAGAATATAATATATTCTATTTATAGAATAACTTTATAAAAGTATTCTGCTTTATATAAAAGATTTTCTCAGATATTACATTAATAATACCAACAAAACCGAAAGTGACTTATCACTTAAGCATCAATAATTAATACCGTGTGCTACTTATGCAACCACGCCAGTATTCAGATTTTTTTTACAATGGTGTTTCAACAGTTAATGGTAAAACTTCCGATGTTATTTTCATAAAGTATTTTCGTCGTTTTCTCAATCCGACAATAATTCCGTTGTGGGGTCCACCAATGATTGTGCCGTTGTACGAATATTCCCTATTAAAACGAATATTCCTCGACCAATCAAATATTATATAACAACTTGCGTACTTTGCAAAATTTATAAATATTACCCACAACTATTATATCAATTTCACTCCATAATATTCAAAAATAATATTTATAGAAAATTCATCTTTATTCAAAAAGTTGGGATTTTACATCAACCAAATCTATATTTATCTAATTTATTTATTGATTAAGAATTATACTAATAATATGTATTTCAATTGACACAAAATTTCTTAAGATTAAAGGTAATATATAGCTAGAGGCCAATAAAAAAAAAGAATTTCTCATATTCTTTGTCTTAATTCAGCTGATTCAAAATCTTGTATATTAAGTTACAGTATTATAATGCAATTTTTAACTCAACTGATTCAAAATCTTGTATATTAAGTTATAGTATTATAATGCAATTTTTAACTTATTTACTAGTTTTAGTTTATACATTTTATTCATCAAGTTGAAGAATACTATTTGCCGCACCTTTATTAAAACATCTTAATTATTATAAAAATAAAATATTATTTTTGGCCAAATAAAGTTGAAAATATTTACTTAAAATATCTAATATTAACCTTTTCTTTTTTAATTGCAATAAAAATATTAATTAGACGTACTCAATTTATAATAAAAAAGCTTGTATAAATAAAATTTATGTTGTTATAATGCATCTTAGTTAGACGCTTACTTAAAGTTATGAAGTTGAGATTTTGAGTTCAAATCTTGACGAAAGAGAATGTTTTAGTCGCTTACTTTACATGTTATGGAGTAATTGATAGTCAATGTCACATAGAGTTTGTTCAGTATTGACCAACAAAAAGAGACACAATATCCAAATATTATTAAGAGTACAATAGCAAGTTTTAAGTACATTTTACTCATATTATCAAATATTAAAAAGGATCTCCAAATATTAAACACAATTATATCCCAAACTATCCATGGTCTTCTTAAAAAATATCACCAAACACTAATTCCACCCATATTTCTACAAGTAATTTCTTCTCCTGGACTCCCGTATCTGCAGGATTTGTTTTTAATAATAGATGGAAGTCTTGCACAATTTGAGTTTACTAAAACTGGGATGGATGCCAATGGCTGACTAGGCAAAGCCCAAATACTTCAATTGATCATAAAATGTTCTGCAGGAGTAAAACCTTGCTAATCTCATGATGCCTATGTTGCCAACGCCAAAATTACATACCGGTTCAAGTGTTATCTGTCAAATCTGTTTGCACTTTACATCTGCAACAATATGGCGAATGTGTGGCGCATACCATTTCACTCTCTCCACATGTTCCACCGAAACCTTCCAGTTATACCCTGCAAAGTATCAAAATTTGAAGGTGTCAATGACGGAGATACTTTTATGGTTATATTGTCAAAACTGCTGCTCGTAGTGGAATACTATGGATGAAAAATGTTATAAGCATGCACATTGTAGATAATACCTTCAGATGTAGCAATTTCATTGATGGATTTTGCAACATGTTCGCTCCACAAAACCTCCTCCGAGTCCTTCACGTTACCATGCACATGTAAGATCCCGCCCTTACTCCTGCATTTTCAGTGATACCAGGGAAAGTTACAGATATATAAAGAGAGAGAAAGAGACCAGGCAGATAATAAAAATGTGGGGAGAGACATTAAAGAGGATAACCCAATGTTTAGCAGACAACATTTGCTTGATACAAGAAATGAAAAAGAAAAAATAAGAAGAAACAACTTAAGAAAGAAATTTTAAATTTCAGGAACAAAAAAAAGAAGAAAGAATAGATTTTGAAGTTCTCAGATTTTGGCTAATCATCACATACAATGTTCTATAAGTTAAGAAGGTACAAGCTTTTATTGGAAATTCGCACTAAATTTAGGAGATCAAGCCCAGCATTACAATCTATTAAAAAGTAGGAAATCAAACCTTAATGCCCTTACAGCAGCAACCCAACTACCCTTGCTTGTTGGCAGGAGACCAAGACAGACTCGATCAGCAACTCCCTGAAAAAAGAAAAAAGAAAAAGGTGAAACCACTTGTGTAAACTTCCTCTTCTGATCGTATCAATGTATAAACAACATAATATCATATTGTGCTGCTCTTAAAGGCCTGGATTAATTCTACTCATTATAAGCATAATATTAGTCACATCAAGGTCATGTCATTAGCAGTGAGGTTGGGAATATTAGAGACGGAGAGTTTCAGTAATCATTGCCACTTTCGAATACATAAGGTTTGGACGTGAAACTGATAAAAGCTTCCATGCATTACAGAAAGGGAAGGACTAACATGAAAAACCACCCAAGTCTGTTCACACCTAAACCTGAATTTAAAATCTTTGCGTTTGATACCTATAGCACTCCGACTTCCACTTTATGGAACTAAATCCTTCTGAACAGGCCTATACCGGTTGATCATGACCTTTCATATGTATATCAAGTATTTTCTATCTCCTCTAACATGTCAGTATTGCAAGACTGTAATCAGAGGTTTCCTCAGCCAAATCATCAAGGGAAAAAATGCAGTACTAAAGGAAGTCAATTTGGAACTATAAATGATGGATTTAGAACATTTTGATTTAACAATCTACGACAGATGCACATGAAAGAATCAAAATAGAATTATAAATACCAATAAATGATGAAAGTTCATATGCCTACTTTAGGAGCTGTAACTCGATTATCTCCTTCAAGTACCACGCAACGATCAGCTACAAAATTAGCATGCAGATTATGTTGGAGTGCCTCAACAGCATGGGGATTCCACTCACAAGCATACACCATTTTGCATTGGCCCTGAACAACCCACATTATCAGCTCATAGTATTGCAACAAAAAGAACAAAATTAAGGCACTTTATATGTACAATTAAAGTCTAAAAATACGATTACATTAGTTTCATAGGCAAGAGGTCATCCCCCCAAGGCACAAATTGCATGCTCAAACTAGTACTTTTGTCAAGAAGCTTGTAAAAAATGAAAAATGAATGTCAAACATGAAATTCATAATTAACATATTAATAAGTGTTTTTTTTTGTAGATTTCAGTAGACAATAGGTATGGGTCCAACCCATGCCACACCTCTTTGTCCTATTTTACTATTACTCTAATTTGTTGAACAGATTATGAAATGATTCTCATGCAGATTTGGTGGGCAGACCTTGTAACATACGCAAGAAAACCTCATATCTTAATCAACAGAACACGACTTTCACCCTCAAGAAGAGTATATAAGTTTCCTATGAGGTTCAGCAAAGTAATACTCAGAAATATAGGAAAAATTAATTACCAAGGCAAATATAATAATGAGAACATATTAAAAGGAACCCCATCTTAAAACATTACATAGTTGAGACAAATACCAAAAGGACAATCACATTATACCTGACGAGGAATGGCAACAAAAAATATCCAATTCCAGCAAACAAATCCACAATAACTTCATCTGCACAGTCCAAACGGGCCATACGAAGCTTCTCAGAAAGATTGCCCCAAGAGAACATGCACTTTGTAGCATCAAAAGAATAGAGAATTCCATTTTCGCGATGACCTACCCAGCCATTATCTCCAACAAGAATCTCCAAAGTACTGTCCCTTGTTCCATTATTCGCAACCCGGCCCTAGAGATTAAGCATACTCATGTAATGGATAGGGAATCCACCGATAATATATATAAATATATGCACACAGACACACACACACACACGTATATGTGTGTTTGTGTGGAATATCCATTCTTACTACTCCCTCCCTTCCACAAAAAGAGTCTCATTTGTAAAAAAATTTGTTCCATTCTCTTTTTGTTGATAATAATACATAATGTCCTTAAGTTTAACATCAAAATTTCCCTTTCATGCCACCAGTACTAAAGTAAACACTCATTACATTCACAGAGAGTTAAATCAATTTTTGATGCTTGTACTGGGTCACGACTTACATACTGGTTCTTAAACTGAAAAAAAGTTACAAGCACATGTTTGTACTTAAATTTTGTTTCAAAGTAGTACCAGTACTAACAAAAATATTTCATTCCATCAAAAAAACTAACAGTCCTAACGGAAAAATCATGCGTGGATTTTGTGCCTCTGTGGCTCCAACATGGAACTGATGTGGATGCTGATATGGGTATGTGGGTCCATGTGAATTAAGAGAGAGAAACTGCTATATTACAAATGAATTGGGTCAAACATGACCCATTCCATTTTCTTTGACTTTTAAGATCAAAATCTTAAGGTTTTAACTTTTCCAAAGATTCTTCACAACCCAAAATCTGCATTTTCTTCTTTCTTTTTATTCCCTCAAGATTTGCCATTAGCGTCATGAGCAGGAAAAATAAAGGGAGAAAAGGTAATGTGTTTTTGTGTTGATTTGGTAATAAATGCGAGTATTTTTGTGATGATTTTGTAATATTTTCTTGACTAAAATTTCTTTAAAAATGGGTGATAGAGGAGGTGGAGGGATATATTTCATGTTTTTGGAGTTTTGCATACTGTGTGTCCTAACAGGATTGAAATTTTTTTTGATCAAGAATGTGAAAAGCACTAAAACATTTATGTTAGATCTTTTTGGGAGAAAGCAATTGGGTCTTCGAACTGACCCGATTTTTTTTAATCGAAAACTTCAATCCTAACGATTGAATCAAAAAGCTTTGAACTTTTTCAACTTTTGTTAATCGTTTACGGATAAATATTTAACTCCAAGATAAATATGAATCCTTAAAGTTCGCAATTTTTGTAAATGGGACTCTTTATGTGGAACAGAAGGAGTACTTCATAGATATTATATATGACTGCTAAGTCGCATATTATTAATAGGATACAAATCCAAATCAGGCCAATTCTTATGGGAATTTTTGAAATACATTTTACGGCAACATACTGGCATAAGCTGTGGCATTGTAAATGCATATATCACATACTCCAGTTATTATACATGTGCACAAACAGATTCTCAACAAATCCATACTGGTAGGATTCAATGAATTTGCTCAGGGAAAAGTTTTATTCAAGCACCTTAATGGAATAAGAATCAACAAGCTAGTGCGACACACTAGAGACATTTTGTATATATGTTCTTACTTTTTTCTTTTCTTTTTTTACTAAAAGTATATTTTTCTTACTTGTCGAGCAAGGCGTCGAGTACCAAGTGATTCTGCAATAGTAGGCCAAAGATCCTTCGCAATTGAGTCCCATACTGGATCTTTAAACGACGTCGCTGGAAGCACAACTATATCCCCTAGTCGTTCCCATCTGAAGTAGAGAAGAAAAGATGTAAATCTGAATTGTACAGTACTGTAGTAGGCAAACTTTACCAAATTGGACTCTTTTTTGTGGAACAATTTTTTTTTTTTTTTTTGCAAATGAGACTCTTTTTGTGAAACTGAGTATAAGAAACAATCAAGACAATTAGGTTCAACTCACGAATTCAAATTTAAAAATGTAAGAAAGAAATCCCATAACTGTATGACGTCAATAATGCTGGCACCAAAGAAATCAAATAGGAAACACAAACCTAGTGGGTAGCTGCTCTAAAAGTTGTGCCGGAAGCCCTTGGTCATTTATCAAAGAGGTTACAGCATCACTCATTAATTTTAAGGGAGAGTTTGGAGTTTTTCTGACTTTTATAAACTCATCTGCAAGTTTAGTAGCACCACATGCCATTAGAAGGCTCAAGGCTGATGAAGATGAAATATCCTTCGATAAAATCCCCCGTCCATTAACCTGTTCCAGTAGATTAAGGTAACTCAATTCTATAGCTGCATCATGCCTGTGATGTTGCTTATTTTGGTATACAGCACAAAATTTTCCCGTGACAGGAAAATAAACATGTATTCCATTTTCCTGGGAATAAACCTTTCTCTCAAAATCTAACCATCCAAACTTTTTCAATAGGTCCTTCCCAAATTTAGCATATTTTTTCTCAAGTTGTAGAACAAAATGTGATGCATCCGCTTTATGTGCACATTTTATGCCCAGTCCTTCATTCTCAAGTTTCAAGTTAGAGGCTCCATCTGATAATTGATCAATTTTATTCCGTGGAGATGCTATCAAGCCGTTTTTTGTTTCTATGGCAGCCCCATGTTGATAATTAACTTTATTCTCTCCAACTTTTGCAGTAATAGAACTGCCGGTTAAGGAAATTAGTGGAAGCAAATTCATTTTCATTGGTTCACCAAACTTTGTCCCAAAAGCATAACAAGATGCTCCACCACCAATCATTACAAGATCATCAGCAATGACAGTTGCTGTGCTACGAACGAAAAGATCTTTGCCTATAGAATTCAACATGACATGCTTCCATGAACAGGACTGCAAGTCAAGAATTGACAGCTCTTGATAATGTTGTCTGACTGGACATCCTCCTATTATGCCAATAAAATGCTTATAAACAAACATCGAGTGTGAAAATCTAGCATATGGTGTTCTTCCTGCCATATTTTCCTTCTTCCACAAGCATGTCTGAACATTGAAACTATAAAGATCCCCTAGTGCATTTTCCCCGTCATATCCTCCAAAAATAAATAGCTTTGATCCATAAGCTACCATAGAGTGGGAATGACGTGGGCATGGCCATTCCCCTTGGATACATATCTCATTCCATTCCAGATTTTGCGTGTCTAGAACATGTAATGTTGAACAGATTAAATCATCATGAATTCCACCAAAAACATATACCTTTGGCCCTACAATTGCTGCTGCATGCCGATGCCTGCAAAACAGCATTCACAGAAAGCCCATCAAAAAAAATTCACAAAGATTATAAAGAGATGCAGGGAATCAAAGGAAAAAGAAAAAACTGCTTAAGAAGATTGTGGAATTTTATCATATTGTTTACTATCTGACCAAGAAATCAGTCTTTCGATACTTTGCCTAAACAAATTTCAAACTCTCAAATATTTGGAGCTTGAATGACCACAAACATGAAAAGCATGTAAAATTTAATATGATTCTAGTAAGTAGAGCCAGCATATGAGTTCAAGTGTCATGTCCAAGAAGATGAGGACGTAGTAATACACTATAAAGTTTAAACACTGGAATAGTTTAACAGCAACTGAACCATGTACGAGCTGAGGACATCACCTAGGAGGGAATTCAGTGCCAGTACACCCTAACAGCTTCCATTGTCTCATTTCTGTGTTGAGGACCCACACATCATTCAAAATATTTAATGGGTCAGCCCTACCTCCAATAACATACATTAAATCTCCTACTAAAGAAGATGTGTGACCCAAGCGTGGAGGTGGACGCCCTTGAGTATCAACTTCTTCTAGTTTACCACAGAGTGGATCAAGTAAGAAATAATCATTTCTTCGAGCATGACTTCCCATGCCTCCAAAGCCACCAAAAATGAGAACCTTTTTGAGAGTTGCCGTATTGAATACACAAGCAGAGTGACCCCAGAGGTAAATCCTTTCAATAGGTTCACCAACAATTACCATCTGAATAGTGGAAAGACTACTGATAACAGGAACTTCTGCAGACCCTGCCAATTATTTAAAGATTCAAACTTGTAGTACATTAAACGGAAAGTCTCCTGCAATCAAACATATATCAGAATGTAACTATAATTCCATACCACAACTGCATTTGTAGCAATCAAGCTTCTAAACCCCTATTTTAGTTGCACTGACGCATATATCCGAAATGCATACAGATTTGACAGCATGTAATGGGATCGAATTGCAGTAAAGGTCTAATGAGATCAGGAATCATTTAAATGTCCCTCATATTTCAATATAGAAAGGTAGATTTGAACACCAGTATCCGTTATTATCCTAGAAATGGAGGACCTTATGATACTTCCTTTCAAGATTGATTCATTCTAAGTTTTTAACCAAGTAATCATACAAATATATAAAAATGACTACTATGGTAAAACTGTTATTTTGGCTACTTAGTCAAAATAAGATATCCCTTTATTTTAGGGATAATGTTAACCAATAGAGTTGTTAATCAGTTAGGATATTATATAACGTTACTTGAGGCATGCAATCCTGGGGACGGAGAGGATGTTGGAACACCTCTATATAGTGGGTGTAATCCCATAAGAAAAGATGCACTGAAAAATCAAGCAGTAAACTGACGCTCTCGGAGTCCCCTACAAACCCAATTACTCACTATACATATTTACTTCATTGGTATTAGAATATTATATTAATTATTAATCAAGTACTCACTATACTATATTAATTATTAATTGATTGGTCAAAATTAGATTCCTTGCCATACATACCGTGTGTGTTAATATTATAAACTGTAACCCATCATGTTTACTTTATCTTTTACTTGATCTATAATATATTGTGTTCTCTAATTGACTTTCATTCATGCGTTACGTTATTATTTTTCTTAAGTCTGCTATTACTAAAATCGGTTATTTGATTAATAATTTTTAACTTGTCTTCTTTAAACTGTCAATAGCTTCTAGTGAAAATGCATATATACAGTAATTGTTGCTTTTTACCAACTTTAGTAAAAAAATTTATTAAACCTGCACATGTGATGTAATCTGTCGTAGTTGCATTACTTTTATTTTTTTCATTTATCAATATGTTTTAACGCAGTCCTATAAAATTGAACATATTGAGATATATATTTTTCAAAGGTTATTTTGTTATAGTTCTGAAATGGCACGCAAATTGATTGCATCCGAGTTGACAAAGATCGAGCATTTGAACGGCAGCAACTATGACATGTGGAGCAAAAAAATTAAATATGGACTTATCCATGATAATGTGGATTTTGTTTTAGAAGGCGCTGCTCCTACTCTAGGCAACACTCCTACTGATGTGGAGAAAAGGGAGTACGAGCAGTGGAAAAACTGTGACAAAAAGGCGAAAAGCCTTATGTTGATGTTCAT
Source organism: Panax ginseng (assembly GCA_020205605.1). Taxonomy (NCBI): domain Eukaryota; kingdom Viridiplantae; phylum Streptophyta; class Magnoliopsida; order Apiales; family Araliaceae; genus Panax; species Panax ginseng. The sequence goes on from CM035143.1 coordinate 12,408,622, forward strand.
GGAAGACAACCTAATCAAAGTGTTCGAAGTGTATGAAACTGCAAAGAAACTTTGGGATGCACTCAAGAAAAAATATGACACCACTTCTGAAGTTAATGTGCAACTTTTGCTGCACAGGTATAACTCCTGCCAAATGGAAGAAAGCAACAGTGTCATCGAACATTGCAACAAGATGATTGTAATGGCAAAAGACTTGGCAACAGCAGGAAATGAGTTTTCAGAGAGTATGCAGATTGAAACAATTTTGAACAGCTTGCCTCGTTCTCTTGACATGGCCTCAACTTTTCTGAGATTGAATGGTAGCATCAAAAAGGTCACTGATCTTCCAGCAGCACTTGCAGTGGAGCAATACATTGTCAAATGCCCAAAAGAAACCGAGTTAAACTTGGTTCAAGAAGAAGAGCTGAATGTTTCACAAGCAAATTTTAGGAACAAGAATCAAAACAAAAATCAGAATCGATTCAAGTTGGGTCCCTCTAAAGGAAAATTTAAGGGCAAGCCACATCAAAATCAGAAAAAGGTACCTCAAGGTGCATGCTACACTGTGAAAGATATGGTCATTTTAAGGCCAACTGTCCACAAAAACAGCAAGGAAACAATGGTGATTTTAAACTCCTGGAACGAGGTGGAGTGGTGGACCTAATAACAAACGAGAGTTTTGTTGGTGTGATTGAATGCAATGCTAGCCATGTTGCCACAGACATAGATGGATGGTGGATTGACTCTGGAGCAACCCGCCATATTGCTAAGACCAAGCAGGACTTGACTGGATACAAAGAACTCAAGAAAGAAGAGCAAAGAATATTCATGGGGAACAATACTTACCTCAATGTGGTTGGTATAGGCACCTACAAATTGGATCATGGGAACAGTGTTATGGTACTCAAGAATGTAATGTATGCTCCCGGAATGAGATGTAATCTATCTCGGTTCCTGCTTTCTTGAAGAATGGCTTGGAAGTACATTTTTACAACAACAAGGTCTCAATTGGAAAGGATAAAAAAGTATTTGCTATGGGCAAATTTGAGCCCGATCATGAATTGTTCAAACTTCCTGCTGTGATGAACGTTGAAAATAATAATCATAAGATTGACTTTTCTGATTATATTTTGTCTTATAATGCTTGCATGCATTATTTATGGCATTATAGATTGGGACATCCACGAAAATCCAAAATGGAACAAATTGTGAAAAGAAATTTGTTACCATCAATGATTGGTGTTAACAAGTCACCTTGTGAACATTGCATAAAAGGAAAAATGGCAAGAAAGCCCTTTAAAGAAGGACAAAGATCAAATGAAATTTTAGGGTTGGTGTATTCGGACATATGTGGTCCATTAAATGTTAAAACTCATGGCAATACGGAATATTGCATTACTTTTATAGATGATTATTCCAAGTTTTCTCAAGTATATCTTATATCAAGATAATCAGAAGCATTTGAATATTTTAAAAGATATAAGACAGAAGTAGAGAAACAACTTGGAAGAGACATAACTGATTGAGGTGGAGAATATAATTCCATAGAATTTGACAACTATTGCCAAGAGCAAGGAATTATAAGACATAAAATATGTCTTACACACCACAACAAAATGGTGTAGGCTCAAAGAAAAAATAGAACTTTATTAAATGTTGTAAGATACTTGTTGTCACACTCTAAACTTTCTAAATGATTTTGGGGAGAATCCCTACTTACGGCAAATTACATTTTGAATAGAACTCCTACAAAATTTGTAGAATCAACACGTTATAAAATATGGAATGGCAGAAAGCCATATTTAAGTCGTATGAGAAAATGGGGTTGCATAGCACATGTTATGATTCCATATCAGAATAGATATAAGTTTGACTTCATGACATTAAAGTGCAAGTTTGAAATGATTGAAAGTAGAGATGCTACCTTCTTAGAAAATTTATAGGAACAGGATGAAGTTTAAGAGGATACAGAACCTCTATTTGTAATACATGACGACTATTATAATGACGTTCCTCGTGATGATATTGACACACATATTGAGCCAAATCCTGTTGTGGTTAATGAACCTACAAATACAGTTGGCAACAAGAGATCAAGAGGACCACCTGCGTGGACGGATGATTATTATTTATATAATTGTGAAATATCTTGTTTCTCTCTTGACATGGATATAGAAGATCATGTAGATCCCACAACTTATTTAGAAGCGATAAAATCGCGTGAATCAAGTTTATGGTTGGATGCCATGAAAGATGAACTTGATTCAATTGAAAGAAATAAAGTGTGGGAATTATGGGACTTACCAAGAAATAGAAAGTCCATTGGATGCAAGTGTATTTTGAAACGAAAATACTTGGCTGATGGGTGAATTGATAAGTTCAAGGCCCGTTTGGTTGCCAAGGGTTTTACTGAAAAACCAGGAGTAGATTATCAAGAGACCAGTGGCAAAATTTTCATCCATACGAATTATGTTAGATATAATGTCTTATCTTGATTTGGAACTGTTCCAAATGGAAGTTCAGACAGCTTTCTCAATGGAGAATTGAGAGAAGACATATACATGGAACAACCTAAAGGTTTGCAGGTGAAAGGACATGAAGATAAGGTTTATAAGCTAAAGAAATCATTGTATGGACTTAAACAGACATCCAGACAATGGTATCTCAAATTTTATGAGGCTGTTGTTCAACTTGGTTTTGTCACTAATAATCTAGACAATTGTGTCTACACTTTGAAAAGTGGGAGTTCGTTTACTATATTGTCATTATATGTTGATGACATACCGTTGGCTGGAAATAACATGGATATGTTAAACAAAACCAAGTTAGAACTTGGTGCAAAAAATTGAAATGAAAGATATGGGTGAGGCATCTTGTGTTCTAGGAATACAAATCATACCGGATAGAAAATCTAGAACATTGAGCCTAAATCAAGAAAGGTATTTGTGTAAAGTACTTAATCGTTTTGGAATGCAAAATTGTATTCCGACGCCGACCCCATTGGTGATGGGAAAACGATTAACACAGAACAAGTGTCCTGAAGAGGGACAAAGGCCACTAGACATGCCATATGCGCAAGCAGTTGGAAGTTTGATGTATGCTATGTTGTGCACCCGACCTGACTTGGCATATCCAGTGAGTCTAGTTAGCAGATACCAAAGTAATCCTGGTCCAGCACATTGGGAAGTTGTAAAGAGGATTATGAAGTACCTAAAGGGTACATTGCACCACAAGTTGGTTTATCAAGCGGACGCACTTGAAGTCCTTGGTTACTCCGATGCGGATTTCGGAGGTGATAAAATGATGGGAAGTTGACTTCTGGACATTTATTTAGTTTTGCTGGAGCTGCTGTTTGTTGGGTAGCAAAAAACAAGGGTGTGTTGCAAGATACACACAAGAGGCATAATATATAGCCTGTAGTATGGCTGAGTAATATATAGCCTGTAGGATGGCTGCTACTCATACAGCCTGGATAAGAGTTTCTTGCTAGATTTAAATCTCAATTTAATTGATGGGCCCATTAAGAGTTATTGTGATAATCAGGCAGCTATTAGTTTGATTTATAGTGGTGCAAATAGTTCGAAAGGACAACACATTTAAATACAATATCATTATAATCATGATATTGTAGTGGAAAAGGAAGAGGTGAAAGTAACTTGCATTCCTACCACTGATATGATTGCAGAACCTTTGACAAAGGGTATTCCAGCTGAAACATTTATTAAACATGTTGGTTTGTTTGATGGGACTTAGAAATATCTAAGTAAAAGGTATTTCTAGAATAACTCTGATGAATGATTGAGAAGAACTTTTAGCACATACACCTCGCGGATAGTGGGAATGCACTTGCAATTAGATTGTGCATCTCACGGATAGTAGGAGTGCACTATTATTTTTACATCTCGCATTTTATTTAATGAATTTTGGCTACGCAGCCAAGTGGGAGATGTTATTTTGGCTACTTAGTCGAAATAAGATATCCCTTTATTTTAGGGATAATGTTAACAGATAGAGTTGTTAATCAGTTAGGATATTATATAACGTGAGGCGTGCAATCGTGGGGACGGAGAGGACGTTGGAACGTCTCTATATAGTGGGTGTAATCCCATAAGAAAAGATACGCTGAAAAATCAGGCAAAACTTACGCTCTCGGAGTCCCCTCCAAACCCATGAGATTATATTTGAGAAGAAATTTTAGCACGTACACCTCGCGGATAGTGGGAGTGCACTTGCAATTAGATTGTGTATCTCACCGATAGTGGGAGTGCACTATTATTTTTACATCTCGCAGTTTATTTAACAAATTTTGGCTATGCAGCCAAGTGGGAGATGCTATTTTGGCTACTTAGCCGAAAAAAGATATCCCTTTATTTTAGGGATAATGCTAACAGATAGAGTTGTTAATCAGTTAGGATAATATATAACGTTACTTGAGGCGTGCAATCGTGGGGACGGAGAGGACGTTGGAACGCCTCTATATAGTGGGTGTAATCCCATAAGAAAAGATAAGCTAAAAAATCAAGCAGAAAGCTGACGCTCTTGGAGTCCCAAGTGCCCTCCAAACCCAATTACTCACTATACGTATTTACTTCAAAAACAAGCATATGACAGAATGTGTACACCTGTTGATATAGTAAAAATGGACAAGCTGAACTCTACAAGTTCAATAACTCAACGAAAAGTTTCACACAAACATCCTATGACCCTAATTATAAGAAGAAAAAGTAATACAACAGTACAATAAAATTCAAGTTTATTGACGAATAGGTAGAGTTGCACAAAAGGCCTGAGGCCTGCGGATTGGCCTTGATCTGGCCTAGGCCTGGTCTGAAAAAGCCCGGCCTGAAGGCCCCAAAGAGGCCTTATTTTTTAGCATGTGATCTGGCCTGACCTAGTCTGGAAAAAAGCCTGAGCCTGGCCTGGCCTGGCCTGCGGTTTAGAACGGCCTGGCCTGCATGCCTAGTCACCAGCAACCAACACCAAGCCAAACCCCACTTCTGTACGGCCCAACCCAAAAAAAAAGTTAACACCCTCTTGCCCAGCCTAAATAAAATAAGCTATCCATCAACCCAACCCAACCCAACCCAACTTCTGTACAAATTTAAGCTAGCAACCCTAAGAATTAAAAAGGCTGCCTCCAACCCAATCCCATTAGATCAAAACCCCACAGGAAATTTCCACTCTCTGATTCACCTCCATCAGACTGAGTAGGATCTACAACTGGCAATGACATGCCCTGACCAAGAAAATCCACTGCCCATACTCTATAATCACGTCCTAGATCCTTCAGCTGCTTCTCATAGTGAAATGAACCAACAACCAAAAACCAGAAGGAAGAGAACTGCTGAGGGAATTAATATTTTCAGAGCCCGATGTTTCATAATGAACATTGAAATTGGGTTTCCATTCCCAGAAACAACTTCTAATTGCCACACCACTATCACCATCTGGTTCCTCTGGCAAACCTGGAATCAAAACCTTAGGTACCAAGACCCCATCGTTAGAAGGCTGAGGGTGGACTAAGGATGTTGGGCCTTGGCTTGGACCTGGACCGGCCTGACCTGCAGGCTCACTCAGATCACCATTTCAGTCGGTAAGACTTTAACTTAATCAATCGGTCAATTAGTCTGGCGGGCAGTTTGGCAAGGCCGAGCCGAGATAACTGTTTGTGAAACTCTACGAATAGGTTAGAAACCTATGCATTTAGTGTTTATCAACTTGAATTATTGTGAGTTCTCGAGTATTTTTCTTTGTACTTTTTATGTTTTCTGTCATTTTGCAGGAAAAGGGGCAATGATGAGCTTAGATGCTAAAAAGGGAGAAAGATTGGAAAATTAGGCATTCTGACATAGTGGCGCGAGGCGTGCTGTACTTGAACTAGAGATGGCGCGGGTCACGCCGGAAGGCTCAAGCTACTGATCACTTGGCGAGGGGCACGTTGTTTGTTGAAGGAAGTTGGCGCGGGGCGCATCGGTCTGACGAATTTGGCTAATCTTGTAATTGTCTCCATAATTCCAAAGTTGATTCACATAAGGAGTTCTACTTACCTAATGTACTAGGGTTGTGCTAGAGGATATAAATATTGTGTTTTGGTTAAGTTTAAGAGGACTTTTGACTGCAATTAATCGGGAGCCGTAGAGGAGACTTGGAGATTTCATTGGAGAGCACGCCAAGACAGAGATTGAAGCTTTCGAGAGTGGAGTCCCTCGGCAAAGCTTTTCTTCTTCTCTTTAATTGATTATCTGTACTTGAGATATTATTTGATTTTAATCTTTCAGTTTTATTATGATGATGAACTAAATTTTAATTAGGGTTACAATGGAACCTTTTGCAATACAATAATTCAATTATCATTATTTTCACTTGTTGATCTTATTGAGTTAATTATTATATTTTGTGCGTAATTAAATAATTGTTTGGTCAATAGTTAATCTGATATCTTTGATGGAATTGAAAGAGGAAATCTTAGATTAGATTTGAATATAATAACTCATGAATTTGTTGATTCTTTTCAGAATAACATAACAATATATGAGATGAAAATACTTGTATGTTATGCATAACCTTGTTAGAAGTTTGTGCTTAATAAATCTGTTTTAAGTGTCTTGCATGAAAATAGCAAAATAACTGAAATAGATCTTTTTATTGATGTTAATAAACTGATAGGCAGTCCTAGTTAGCAACTCATTGGATTAATAAAGTGGGAATAAGATAAGGCAATCATTGCGACGCAATTGAGGAAATTGTATTCCTATGTCTTAATCGTATGGTGATCAATACTTGTTAGTTAATTTAGTTTTATTTTATTTATTTTTAATCAAATCAATTTCACAAATCAATTGAGGTCACTGTTTAAGTGGATTTAAATTGGTAAAAGTTAGAGTAATTGTTAGTAATTATTCTCTCTGGGTTCGACAACCTTTCTTATCTCTATATTACTTGATTAACATATATTCATAACTCAGCTAAATAATAATAATAATAATAATAATAATAATAATAATAATAATAATAATTTACCACAATTGCTGTCATACTCTTCGTCCCTTTTCGAAATCACATCTTCCTGCAGATAGTTACTCAAAGAATCTAAGCAAGATTCAGACTTTTTAGCCTCAACACATTCTGAATCAACACTATCACCACTCTCCACATTAGTTTTGGGTTCTTGAAATCCATTGCTCAACAATGCAGTATGAAAATGATCAGTTCTTCGCCTATTGGCCTCCATTTTCTCATTGGAAATCTCAACGAGGTACTTAACATATTCAGGGGACACCATTAATTTGTGGGTATCACCCAATGGTACCTCTAATCGTATCGAACACCGAATCGCAACAATCACACGCTTGCTCACACTAGTAATCCCTGATTCCCTGAACCCACAAGAAATAGCAATCGATACCAAAGACTGAGCTGAATATATGTCTTTGCATTCCACTGCTATGATCAATGGTTCAAATCGAAAGACCAGGTCTTGTGGGGGATTGGGTGAGTGTTGAGTTGACTCGGGAGGTGGGAATAGGAGGTTGAGGACTGCATCAGGATGAACTGGGTCGTGGGATATGAAGACCCATGTACCACCTCTGGCCTTCTTCTTCGCGGCAGAGACGGCGGCGGCGGTGGGTTGAGAGAGGATGGAGATTCGGCCGGAGCAAGAACTGGTGGTGAAGAAATTGGGGTGGGAGTTGAGGGAATTGAGGGTGGGTATAATTGGGGAATCAATTGTGCCTTTAGGGGATTTGTCTGTATAATCTTCTTCGGGTGTGTTTATAGATGCTAGCGTCGCCTTCTTCCTCTTCTCAAAATCCATTCTTGACAGTCTACTTTCTCCGGCGGAACAGAGCAGTCAGGGGGTTTGTTAGGGGTTTACTAATTTCGTGGTTGAGCAGCTTGAGCTCAATTCGTGGGGTTTAACGTTTTCTTTTTCTTTTATTTATTATCAAAATGTCTTATGCAAAACACGAGATATTTTTTAAATAAAAATATTTTTAATTTTTAATTTATTTTATGTAGTGATTAAAATATATATATATTTTTTAAAATTTAAATTAACTTACTACTATTTATTTTATTTAAAAACTAATGGTTACAGATAAGATACAGTTGTCAAATAGACAAATATTCACAATTGAGTGGTACTAATATGATTCTTTTGTTATTTTTAATTTGGTATTAAGTTTTAATATATTTTCAAATTTTATATTCAAATCTTTAATCAATTTATATATGCAGTTTTAATTAAAGTTCAAAATCGAGTGAAAATTTAGAAACCTAAATATATTGTTTCTTCATATTATGTTATATAATTAATTAACTAAATAAATTTATAAAGAAAAAATTATTATAAAATAATATGTTACGATCATGATTTTAATTTTATACAATAGTTAAATTTTAATTAATAATATACAAGTAGTTATTTTTAAACATTAATTAACTTAAGGTCTCATATATGAAATAAAGTTTTTACTAAATTTTAATCGATAATATATTTTATAATATACATTATAATTATTTTATATTAATTATTATTTACTCATAATATTTTTTATATTTTTAATATATAATTATTTAGAAATATAGTCATTATGATTTTAGTTTTAAAAGTTAGCTAACTAAATTTTAATAACTAATATATAAGTTATAATTGTTTTGTAACATTAATTAACTAAATGTCTCATATATGTAATAGAATTGTTAAATAGAGTAATAATTAATATATATATATAATATAATTTTTATATTAGTTATTAGTTACTTGTACATTTAGATATTAAAGTTAAGAAAAAAAACTTAAACTAAAATACTAAATATAATTTTTAAGATAAAATCTATTATATGACTAAGTAACTATAGGACTCTTAAAAAAATTAAAATATTGTACAATAATAAGTTAATAGTAAAGTTTGTAGAACCATAAAAAGAATTTTAATTATAGTTAAATTAATTCTAACATTATAGAAAAATATAAAAAGTGTTTTACTTATAGTTAAATTTTAGACCTATATCAAAAATCAAAGATCCGAGACGAATACCAAATTATTATTATTTTTGTATATTATTATATATTTATATAAATATAGATAGATTTTTATTTTATGAACTTTTTAAAAGAATGACTTAATCACGAAAAAAAACAAATAAAATTAAAACTCTCTTGCACGTATCACTAAAAATCATGCACTTTTTTGCATTTACCTATACTCTTTAACATTTAGGTAGGTTTTGGTTCACATAATACAAATTTGATGCAATATTACAGATTATTATAATATATTTATTTGATTCATATGGGATACGTGTGGTAATTGTAATGTTATTATATTATATTTAAAATTATGTTTAATTCACTAAATATTTTATTATATGTAATGAATAAAATAAAAATTATAAGTCAAATTATATTAACGATAATCATTATTATTTTGTCTTTTACGATCTATTCTATTACGGATGTAACGACTTAGTACATCAGTTGGTGAACAATGTTTTAAAAGGCGCTAGGCAGGCGGTCGAGGGGGTCTAGGCGGGGCCGCCTATGCATGATTTTTTATTTAGAGTCAATTTTAATATTTTATCTTACATTTATCAAAACAAAACAATAATATAAAGAAAAACAATCTATAATAAAGATAATAAAAGCCTTTGTTTAAAATCCAAACACATATCCATATTGCTAATGTCAAAGTTCAAACACAAACATGCAATTGTTCAAAGTTCAAACATATTTTTAACGTATTCGTTTTATTCATAAACAAAATTGTTATTAAAAAAATAAAATTTAAAATTTCAAAAATTTAATTCAATATTAAAACTTAAGAAACTAGACATAAATTTAAGAATTATATTGAATTAAACTAAATATTACAAATATATCATTTATATAATTTGAAGTTGGTACAAGTTCAAAAAATTACAACTATAATAAAATTATCCATTTTTACTTGATATATTGTTCACTTCTTGTTGTGATTTGATATGTTACAACATGTATTATGAATATGGTAAATCATTAGAAAAATAAATATATCAAGATCTGGTTTGGGTAGTTATTAAAATTAAAAAAATCTCTCCGACTAGACCCCACCTAAGTCCCGCCTAATTTTCTGGAGGAATTTTTTTACCGCATTGGGCCTAAGTGAGGCGCTTAGGGGTCTAGCGCTTAAGCCGAGGCCTAGGGGGCTAGCGCTGGCCGAGGCGCCAGGGGAGCCTAACGCCTAAAGGGGATGCATAAACAGGACCTAGGCAGAATTTTTAGAACACTGTTGGTGAATAATAAAAAATATTCAAATTGATGTAATAGTATAATGTCTGTAATAAGTTAGGTTAATACATGTAATTAGTGAACTAAACAAAAAAATATATCAAATTAGTGTAACCGTCTATTGCATTATGGAGTTATTATATTGATTTGCCCTGAATCAAACTAAGGTCATAGCAAATAGCAATGTCTAAAAATTGACCTACTCTTAAATTAAGAATTTTTTTTCCTTAAGTCCAATTTAGGAATAAATTATACTCCTTCCGTCCTAAATTAATTATTCAGTTTTGATTTTTTAAAATCAAATTGACCATTTTTAAAACTAATCTTTTTACTATTTTTGCTAAAATATAGGTGAAGAGATTATAACCAAAAAGAAAGTATATACAATTTATTACTAATTAATGATTTTTTTAATTAAATACACAATTATAATTATAATAATATTAAAAGTCTTCTCATATAAAAAGAAGAAATAAATATTTTATTAAAAATATAAGAAACTCACACAAATTAGGAATATAATTTAGTATATAAAAGGTACTTTATGGTTTTTTTGTACGACGTCGCTTCTTATTGACCCAACGGAAACTAGAGAGAAACGCTCTCTTTTCACGGACTTGCTCGCTAGAGCTTGCCAAGAACAAACTACAAACCGAGATTAATCCTGCCATTTGCGATTGATGTATTAGGGTTCAAATTACAAAGAAATAAGAAAAGGTAAACGGGTCGACGCTTGAATATTCGAAATCTTAAAAATGTCCTCAATTTCAGGTACTCGTACAAACAGTAGGGTTTCAAAATTTTGATGTTTCTCAAACAATTCTGATTCAATTGCTCAATTGATTCGTTCGCAAGAGTCCGAGTTCTTATTTGTCTCAGGAAATTGAAGACTCTGCCTTTCGATTGTTACCTACTTTATTGCTTTGCACGCACCCGAAAATTCGAGGTGAGTTTTATGTATCTATTGTCATTGTTGCTATTTTGGTCCCGGAAACTCTAATTCTGTATATAAGAGTGTATATTATAGAATGAAGGTGGTGGATGATAATTTTAATTTTATAGCTTAAATTGTTTTTTGTATTCAAGCATTTGTTCGTCCAATTTTGTTTTAGGAATTTTAAAAAACGATAAAGAATTAGCTATTCAGTGTTTCGTTCATTATGTGTAATATGCAATATATAGGAATGATCTATAGCCACAGTTGAAAGAAACTTTATAGGCTTCCAAGTTCCAAACCATCTCTCACTGTGGTGTGGCCAAAGAATACAACCGTCGGCATTATAGTAGTTTGGAGAACATCCACATACTATACAGGGGACGGTGTCCCACTATGTCAATTATAAAAATACCCTCTTTTAGAAAATAATAATCGTCAGCCATATTATACTGCGAGCGGTTGGCATTTATGTAATATTGCCATCCGCAGTATAATATCTCGTATAGTTATCAGATATTGGAAACCTATTTATATCTTTTCATCTTTGTGATGGTGGACAAAACTGTATTGTATGCTTAACTGTCAGATTGTTTCGATTGTTATCTGTGTGGATATCATGGTGAAGTTGGTAGTCAGATTTGATGTTATTTGCTCATAGCTTACTTCTGAATGTGATTTCTTCTGCTCATAGTTTTAAACAGTTGTTAAAGGATGACTGATGTACACATCTGGTTTATAAGAGAGCACAAACTAATAAAACAATTATCGACCTTTAGTCTCATGTGTTTTTTGTTTGGTTTGTTGGTTGAATGGTGGATTTGTCCTTCTTCGGTTGAAGATCTTCTTGTATTTAGATTCAAAAATTCTTTTTGAGGGAAGGGTAGGGATTCTTTTCTGTATCAAAAGGAATTATATGATTTTTTTTTGGGATTGGTAATGAATTTTGATTTATTTGGGGGTAGAGTGTGTTTTTATTTTTATTTATTTTTGCTTCTCTTTGAACACACTCAATGGGAGCGCCTTTTTGAGGAGTTACTTTTCAGACACACGGACCTTCATAGTGATCGCAGGTGGTGCTTCTCTAAAACTTGGATTTTTTTCACTTGATTTCTGTTTGTTTTATTTTGAAATTACATTTGTCTTGTACCTGCATTATAACTCATTTTTCTCTTCTTCAATAATATCTTCTTCTTTCATATTTAAAAAATTTGTACCCTGAAATAAAAGAGAGTTCCATCACGATTAATTAATGTTTCTAATACTTCAATGATCTTCTATGCTCTTCCTTCTTGAAACACACAATAACTAGTCATTTTCTTGACCAACCTAAGTCTCTGTTTTCCTGCTCGTGCAAACCACCAATAAGCTTACTATATAAGCTTTTTCGTTACCAACTGAACTTCAAGTAAGGAGAGAAGCAAACACCTAAGGTCTTGCAACCTCCTGATACAACAAAAAAGATGATTATATATTTCTCTCTTGTTTTGCTAATATCTTTTCTACCTAAGCTGTTAATCATATGAAATATCTACTATGTTAGTCTACAAGAAAAAGAAAAAAAAAGTTAGAAGGTTTTGTGAGAATGCCAAACACCCTTGACACTTTTCCATACATGAGCTTTGCTGATTGACAATCTTGTTGCTTTTGGCATTTTGATGTTTATAGGTATTATAAGTAAAATTTTGACATTTAGTCATGTAAACATGAGTAGGATACTGCTCCACGTTTGCAGAGCTTTATTATCCTTTAAATATATTATTATATTTTGAGGGATTGATTGCTACATGAGATCATGATGGAATTGGGTTTCAGAAGAAAAAAAAGAGTGCGTACCAATCCTCATTTAAGCTTTTGGGAGCATAAATATTTTTCTCCATTTCTTCACGTTCCAAAAACAGTGCAGCCAATTTTTTCAGGTTCCCTATTTAAATACAAATTCTAGATCTTTTTCCTTTCTCCTTCCTCGTTCTGAACTCTGAACCGTAACAATCAGTTCTTCAAGAACCATAGCTGACAAACATCCTTGACCACTCTGAACCACTCCATATGATTATGTTTTTGAATTCTCCAACAGATTGGTGATGGATTATTTAATGGTGTCGTTGGAGGATTTCAGTCTTGTATATCCGATGGATTAGGGCTTCTACCATCTTCTGGCGCTTTACTTAAAAACTGGCTTTCTCAATTTAAATGGGCTACGGCAGATATGGTTTCAGTGTTTTTATTTTATTTGCAAGTACCTTATCATTACTGGTTAGCTTGTTCATCATACTCCTTCCATCAAAGAAACTTTCAATTGGTTAGGGTTAGAGCTCCTCTTACACTTAAGTACTTAATCAATCCTATGTAGCTAGTTATGGAATTACTTTTAGATCTAAATGAGACAATTGATTTTTTCTTTTTGGCAGCATATGGATTGCTGCTCAAGAAATGACATTTATATCTGGATATTTTTCTCCATTATTGCTTAGGCAATCAAGATTTTGAAATCAGGATTGCTTTCCAAATCCAGTCATTTACTTGATTCGGTGTGCTAATTGAATGATGAAAGTCTAACCCCCATTGAATTTCTTATTTGAAAATTAGTGATTCCATAATTATAGTTAAGGTTTAAATTCTATTACCATATGCTAATTAAAGCCTATAATTCAGTGTGATTGATCTGCTATGTGGTTTGTTCCAGACAAAATAAAAATAAAAATTCACCTTGGTAAAAAGGGGGAAAATGCAGACTTTGCTTGTCATTTAGTGGATGGTAGTCACTTTTGCCGCTGTAGAAGTTCATAAAATTTTAAGCACTGTGATTCACCACATATAAGATGTCTTCTGGTTCCGCTGCCCTATTAACTGATGTTGGGCACCCCAATTATCAGAATGCCCTAGCGACTGTAGCAAAATTACCCAGAATCAGTGAATGTTCCTCAGAACCTGGAGATGATGAGAAACAGGAGTATGGGGAACAGGATGAGGATGAGGACGAGGAAGAAGATTTAGATTTCAACCCCTTTTTGAAAGAAACCCCTACTATGGAAGCTTCTTCAAGCCTAAGCTCTGAAATTGAAGGGTTGGATGCCAATGTCGTTGACAGTGGGGGAAGCAATTCTGCACCCTTAGTTGCTACTTCTTTGTCAAAGGCACCCAATCAAGTGATAGATTATGATGTTGGAGATGGCAAGCATGGTGAGGAAGTTGTGCAGCAAACTACAGTTACCTCTGAAGTTGCATCCAAAACAGTTGGAGAGAAATTTCTGTCCAATGAACTTGATGAGAGAAAATCAGTTTTGATCTCTAAACCTGAACATGAAACCATTAATGAAAAGGATAATAGCTCAAGCAGCGGAACCGAGGTTGTTAATGATGTTGTGATTGGAGATTTCAACACTGCTTCACGGTCTACAAGGTCCAGTATGAATATTGATGATGAGGATGCTATTTGCAGGCGCACTAGAGCTCGCTATTCACTTGTCAGTTTCACGCTCGATGAACTTGAGACTTTTCTTCAAGAGACAGATGATGAGGGGACCTTCAAAATGTTGATGATGAAGAAGAGTACAGAAAGTTTCTAGCAGCTGTTTTACATGATGTAGATACCGATCATTCGGCTCAACTAGAAAATGAAAATATTGATGAAGAAGATGACAACGATGCAGACTTTGAGTTAGAAATTGAAGAGGCGCTTGAGAGTGATGTTGATGAAAATATAACTGGTAAGACCCAAGAACAAGACTTTGAGGCTGGTGGTCGCCGGCCTGAAACTAGGCAAAATAAACGGCAAAAAGCTTCTGGTCGGCTTAAGAAAAAAAATTCAGGACAGTTAAATAGGCCATTACGTCCCCTCTTACCAAATGTACCAGTTTTACCTTTACCTGCTGTTCATGGGAAAAATATGATGCTTGAGCGTGCTCCACACGGTCTGTTGTCTTCTGTGTGTAATGGTTTTGTGAATGGATTTACTCCTCATCAGTTAGGTCAGTTGCATTATTTAATATATGAGCATGTGCAACTTCTTATACAGGTGTTTTCTCTCTGTGTTTTTGAGCCTTCTAAAGAGCACATTGCTGCTCAAGTTCAGGGATTGATTTCAGAGATGCTTCAAAAACGCAATCAAGTATTAACAGGGAGAAGGGTACCATATCCCAGTTTCTGCTTTTGCCCTCCATTCATTCATCCATCAGTGCAAGATGAACCTCGGAACACATTGCCAACACAGAACACCTTTCAATCTTCTTCTATATATGCATCACAAAGAGACTGCTGTTTTGGAAATAATACGGTGCAACCTTCTGATATCATTCACCCTTGTAATGAAAGACGTGAATATGTTTCCAGTGGCACGGAGGGTCACTTTCAATCTACTGAAGGTCTCTTCTGGATGCCTTCCATAAATGGTCATGTACTATCTATTTTGGATGTAGCTCCACTTAATGTAGTTGGAAGCTATATGGAAGATGTTTCGAGTGGTATGTCATATTGAAGAAATTATGTTGCATTATATGTTTTCTTCTTATGTCTAGCTCAGTGTGATTATCTTAATGTTCTTCAAAATGTGTGTGGACTTATTGACAGCCGTCCAAGAATATAAGGGACGACATGTGGGAGATACTTGTGATACGTGCTTTGATAAGGAACCATTGTTCCCTTTTCAAAGTCTTCTCTCTTCTGCTGGAGTGAATGATGAAGTTTCTAGAGGTTCCCAAGCTTTGAACCTGATGCTTTCTTCACAAAGTGATCAAGGTCCTCGGAAGACGTTAGCAGGGACACTAGTTGAAAGGACCAAGAAGCAATCAGTGGCTCCGGTCCCAAAGAATATTGCCAAATTAGCCCAAGTCTTTTTTCCTCTGTTTAATCCAGCCCTATTTCCACATAAACCACCTCCTGCAACTGTTGCAAATCGAGTGCTTTTCACTGATGCAGAGGATATGTAAGTTGCATGTTCTATTATTTTCATTTGTTTGTTGACCATGTTAAGTTTGTACTAAAACCGGGGTGGGTTCACTGGTAGTTTTGATTTCAGTTTGACCTCCCAACTATTGCCTATCAACCATAACTTTTGTATCCATTAACTTGTTCTCTAAATTTGAGACTAGTCTTTCCATCCTCTGTATTTGTAATTGAATCCTGGCTGCATGTATCTTCTTTAACAAATAGTTTATTTGCAGATTTTTTCTTGAGTTGTCTATTAGTTTAGAGATATATATGTCTACAAGTCACATCATCTATGGAGATAGTTTTAGAATGCAGAAACGTCAAATTTAAATGTCTGAAATCATCAAATGATAGTCACTTCAACCATATATACTTGTGCTAGTAGAAAAGTGAACCTTTTAAACGTTGCTTTGGTTCCACTTCTCTCATTCTTAGGTGAATCTTGCTACCTTTATTTGCTTTCCTCTCCTTGGGTGTTATTGATTCAATCTAACTGTGTTTTGCAATGAGCTCAGTTATGAAATTCCAGCTTGAATATAAAGGAACTTCTCATGTTCACTTTTGATTTAATTGTAGGTTATTAGCGATGGGATTAATGGAATATAATACGGACTGGAAAGCAATCCAACAACATTTTCTTCCTTGTAAATCTAAGCATCAGGTAATTTGTGACATGCACTTGGTGTTGAAGATACTATTTAGCTCTTATTTTATAAAATATTTGAAGAATTACACATTTTACTGGCTGCTGACTATGCTTTACGTGTGTTTTAAATAGCACTTTTTTTGCTTAGTGATTCTCATACTCCAGTTTTTTGTAATATGGGGATGCTGTGAATATGGAATTAAAACTCTGCCTCTTTTCTTCTCCGTTACCATATAGTCACACTGATCTAGTTTGTGGTTTTGCTTAACAAGCTTGAAATTCCAGTTTGAGCTATGCTCTGCCACTAGCTTGCTCCTCTAGCTTATTACTAGTTGGCTATTTTATACTTCCCTGAATGAATCCATACCATATCTATTTATTTATATATATATATATATATATATATAAAGAACAAAACAGGACAGCTTTGGTTTTGTCAGCCTTGGTCTTTCGTCGTTTAACCCAAAAGTAGTCATAGATATTGTATTATTAGTATAGTTATTCAAATTTAAGTATGATTCTGTTATTACATAAATTTTATATTTCAGATTAAAAGAATTTTCTTATGATGATCATTTGACCTTATTTCTATCTAGTACTATTAATAAAATATAAGTATTATTATTGGAATTGAATTAGGATTCTTTTACTGTCTAGATATTTTAGTTTTAAAACTAAACTACTTCCTAATGAAAATAATCTTATCTAATATTACTCTATTATTACTATTATTAAGATATTTCTACTATGAATATATACAGTCACAGCCATATTGTTCAATTTTTAAGTCTAAAAACAAAAAAATAATTATTCTGTTCAATATCATATAAAAAATCTGTAAAATTACAATAAAAATCATAAAAGCATAAAATATATAATAAAGTATAAACATAATACAATCACCAATAGTATGGTTAATTATTAAGTCCAAAGTTAAAAAGTAACTATTATTTTAATTAAATATATGTATATTGTATAATTACAACAGAAAAAGCATCACTAATATAATAATTCTACAAGTAGATTTGTGCTTCTCACAGGGTAATGAACTTGTTTGGGCATAAAAACAAAGAGGCTCAAGTGTAATGGACTCCGTGCGTTGATTGTCCATTGGGCTAGAGAATGCACACCACTGATCAATATTCATGCTTATGATAAATGCATTGCACATGGTTTTGAAGTATTCTTCGTTTCTAAATACAGAAATATGTCATAATACATCAGTATAATTGTGGTAATTTATGTGATGTGCTAATTGCTTTACAGATTTTTCGTAGGCAGAAAAATCGGACATGTTCTAGAGCGCCAGAAAATCCAATAAAGGTATGTGAGTATGTGCTGTTTTTTAATCAGATAAATATATTTTTAATTCATTTGCACCTTTCTGATTGTTGTTTATACCAGCACAATTTCTTTTTGTCTTTGTTGTGATAGATTTTTCATTACATGCCGCTAGCGAACCCCCATACCTCCTCTTATGATTACAAATCATACTTTTTTCTTTAAACCCTTATTTTAAAAAATAACAACAAGTATGAGTTTGCCAGATTTTGTTTTTTCCCAGTCATCCTCTCATGGATAGCATTAAACTTCATTGAGTTTTCCTGTTATATGATTATGAAGAGTCCCTGAAGTATTTGAAGTATTCGGAAGAAATTTTTAGTATTTAATATTTATGGACATGAAAATTGTCAAGCAATGAGATGCTTTGGTTTTATATTTGGTTGGTTGCATAGATAAGCAAATTTCTCTTTATAAGCGCCTAGTTGGAATATACCATAGTACATAGACAATTTACATTGAAACAATAAGAAAGAGAACTTCTTTCCTTCTTTAACAAAGCTCTCTAAACTTTAAAAAAATAAATAAGAGGTGATCATTACTAGAACCCGAAAAAGCTGGCTCATATAGTACTCTTCCAGTTGCTCACTAGAAAACCCACCCCATGAAACAATCTTCTATTCCTTTTGTTCCAATTGTATTAAAAGAGATCATTGAAATGCTTGCTCATTCTGCCACCATAGTGTGATTGCAACAGTTTTTGCCACAGATGATTTCCTGCAGGCCATTTTGACAGTGAGATTGCAGCAATTAAAAAGCATCTTCATATATATATATATATATATATATATATATATATATATTATAAAGGGGGAAAAAAGTAACCGGTTTCTTTTGGTGTAAACATAAAAGTGAAGCTTTTTTTTTTTTTTTTTTTTGGCATTCCTGAAGACTCCAACAAGTCAGAAAAATTTACCCGCACAAGTCCCTCAAGTATACCGTAAAACTGTACTACAACTATGGACATAAAAGTAATTAAGGTGATTTGAAGTTTAACCCATATCTGGATAAGAGTCCCTCCCACTTACATTCCCTATTTTCTCTTAACTTTCACGTTTCAGTTTCTTCCAATCTTCTTATCTGAATTTACAACTGCCTCTCTCCAACAAATTTACTCAACATTAATCAATTTATTTGTCTCATCTGATTTACCATCAATACGAACCAGGCATATAATCGCAACTTTGATGGACAAATTGGTAGATTAATCAACATATTATTTGTTTTGCTTATGTAATTCCATTGATGTTTATTCAACTCATGCTTTTGCTTTTAGGATAGAAGGTGAAGATCGTGGAAAATTAATGTTCTTAGCGATCTCATGCATAAGAATGTTTGTTTAATTTATTAGATGATCATAACCGTGAGAGACAGCTTTTACGCTTTTATGTATTGGTTGCAATTCTTTTGGCAAAACTAATGAATTACCCATTGTAGTTGACAAATTTTACTGATTACATTGTCGAACTTTTAATTTTTTAAATTACCCTAGTAAACTAATTATTATTTTGAAATTGGGCTATTCTCATTATCTCGGCTCACTACCGCATTTCAACTTTTATCCGACGTGGATGTGAAAAAAAAGAAAGAAAAATCTCTTATTCTCTATTCCATCTCTTTCCCCTTCTTCCGGAGATCAAATAGATCTGCGTATTTTCTCTAAAAATTAAAATATATGAAACATACACATCTTCCTTATTCTCTTCTCTTTTTGAGGTGATTTTGTTTTTCCTTCCTTCCGCAAAACATTTTCCCTCTTTGTATAATATATATATATATATATATATAATCAATTCATAAAATCTTCATACTTATTAACAACACAACAAGAAGAAAATGAGTATCTGAGCACGTCTGAATACCCATTCCATATACTAGTACTACTCTACCAAAACCCAAATCTCCCATTAAACTTGATTATCATCATTATAATCTCGTCCATAGCCTAAACCCAAACCCCCTCCGTCTCATCTTCTTCCCAAATGCAAAACCCATACAACCCTTATCTCACCCTTCTCTCTCCATCTCCTCAGTCCTCACAAAACAAATTCAGCTCCAACCATCGCCATCTCCCACATTTGATTTCAAATCCAACGTGCTCCAAAAAGTTGATTCCGTCAACGCTGCTTTGAATGCCGCTGTTAAACTCCAATCTCCACTAAAAATCGTCGAGTCCATGCGCTACTCCCTCCTCGTCGGCGGCAAGCGCGTTCGCCACATGCTTTGCATCATCCTACGAACTAATTGAGAGACCACCCATCACCATACCCGCCACTGCTTGTGCGTTGAAATGATCCACATCAATGTCTCTCATATAACGATGATCTCTCCTTGTATGGATAATCGCATCGATCTTGGTAGCGCAAAAACTATGTTCGAAACTAATTGGGATTGAAAAGTCGAGAGTTTGCTGAGAAGTTGAATAAGGAAGCTTAGGATCAGCTTGTTGGATTTCAAGCTTTTTATTATTTTTTGGCCACATAATTAATATTTTTAATTTTTATATTTCTTTTCCAGAGCCACGTAGATAAAAAATTAATGTCTGTTTAATTTTTTTAACGGAGTGGTGCAATTATAAATTTTAATTAGTTTACTGTGGTAATTTGAAAAATTAAAAATTCGATGGTGTAATAAGTAAAACATGTCAACTAAGTGGGTAATTCATTAGTTTTGCCGATAATATATGATATGTTAAAAGTGAGAAATACATTTATCATTTTTAATCTCTATTTTTTTTCTCATTAATTAGGTTACTATTTTTTTGTAGCATTGGATTTAAGTTAGTGTTTTTAGTATTTATTTTAAATGTTTCTATTACATATTCTCTTTATTCCACAAAAGAATTTATTTAACTTTTCAATAATAATTTACGAAAATCTAAAGTTTAAAATTAATATAAATACATTTGATTTTAGTAAAATTCAAAATTACTACTCCCCCCTCCTCAAAAGGATGACTAAAGCTATAATTTTTGAGAATTTTCACAAGTAAATTTGATAGTAAGCCCCTCACATGAATATTCATGTGAGAGAGGAACTTGTGGAACTATCAAATTTACTTGTGGAAATATCAATTCTCTAATTTTTTTTTGTCCTCAAAAGGATGACTAAAGGTAAATAAAGTGAAGGGTAAGTATGTCATTTAGTGGGGTCCATTAGTATAAAAAACTAAAAGTACTTGTCACTTTATGTAATTTTTGGAGTCACTATGGATAAATTTAGAACTTTTTCACTCTATTTCCTCTACTTTATATTTTTCTTAATTTGTGTGAAAATTGTACTTTTGTCATCCTTTTGAGGACGGAGAGGGAGTATAAATTAAAGTTAATATATAACGCTTGTGTGTCGGATGCTAGTATTTAATAAGTGATAACACCATATTCTTAGTGGCATTGGCTTGGACATTCAAATGAAATTTGATCAAATACGTTGCGAGAAAGCTTGTTGATTAAATCTGATTGATAAATTTGTAAACAGATAGGCAGAAGCGGTTTTAGATTAGTTCTATTCATTAGTAACATTTAATTACCACATCATGCAGGCAGTTCGGAGGATTAAGAACTCTCCCTTGACTGCAGAAGAGACAGCACACATTCGAGAGGTACTCTATTTTGCTGTATGTGGGATCATTTATTTCAAGGATCCATTTTGTGATGCATGCGTAAGTCATCCATTATGTGCATAGCCATCTCACTCCATTATGTGAAAAATTATGCAGGGTTTGAAGATTTTTAAACTTGATTGGATGTCTGTATGGAAATTTGTTGTACCTTATAGAGATCCATCCTTGCTACCGCGGCAGTGGCGCATTGCTATTGGAACTCAAAAGTCGTATAAAGTAGACGGGCATAGAAAGGAGAAGCGACGGTTATATGAAGCAAAGAGAAGAAAATGCAAACCTGCAGCTCTTGGTAGATGGCATTCTTCATCTGAAAAAGAGGTATTCTGTTTTTTTAAGAATGAAAATCTTAAAATTCTACATGAACTAACAGTAATTGATTCAATATAATAAGTTTCAAAATATGTGTGTTGTTTCAACTTTCAATGTTTGACAAATTGAAATACAACACATATTATGCACCTAATTACTTTGGCAGATAAAGGAAATAGACTAAAATTACATTGCAATTATAAAATGGAGATGATGCTTTAGAAAAACGATATCATTTTGTAACTAAAACCAAATGCCATGAGAAAAGAATAAGGGTTTGTACTATAATATTTGGGTTTGCTTAAATAGATGATGTCAACGTTAAGACGTTGACGTGGTACTGCTGTGTTTTGATCTTCTTTTGTTATTCAGTCAAGTTATAGAAGTACCTTTATATTAACCTAATTATTTAAGTACAATACATAATTTGCCTGAAGTGTATGTAAATTATGTATTATGCATAATATGCAAGTGTATATGTATATATTGGTGTCTATGGATACATTGTGACATTGTGTGTACGCCTGCATATTTATATGTAAGTACCCTGGCATACATTGACATTGTGTACTTTCAAGTCTAAAGGAAACAGAATTACTATTCTACTACTTGTTTTAATGAATTATTTTAAGTAAATAAAAGTAAGATGGGATAGTAGATGAAATATGAATAACTGAAAACTTCTATATGCAATAATACATGTACATCGAATATGCCCAATTGCGAAGTAGCTTCATCAGGTATCAAAGCTTGGCCCGATGAGCTCTTGGTGTGCCTATTAGCTACGTTATGCCTGCTTTTTTTAAGGATAAAAGTTTCACTATATGTGTGTGTGAGCGCGCGCAGGCGTATATATGTACTTACATTTTCCCCTATTGCAGGACTCTAGCGCTGGTGGAGAAAATAACAGTGGAGAGGATTGCATAAATAATGAAAATCAAGCTTATGTTCATGAGGCATTCTTGGCAGATTGGAGGCCAGGTACCTCCAGTCTCTCTTTGGAACTACCGGCCTCAAATTTTGCAGTAAAAGACTTTCCTTCTAACTTTTTGTCACAAGGTTCTCATGCCAAAGAGCAAATGAATAATAGTGGTTCTGGAGACTTGCAACACCAAATTAATCAACCGTTAACATCTTCTTCAAATTACTCCCAGCCCCTTGCATCATCTCATTTTACTAATGCTAGAATTTGTGCATCTTCCAGTCAGCTAAATAATCCCTTTTCTGGTGCAAGTTTGAATCCCTCCAAATCCCAACCCCTTTTGCCACCATACCGAGCTCGTAGAACTAGCAGTCCCCGTACGGTGAAATTAGCCCCGGACTTGCCTCCTGTTAATCTTCCACCCTCTGTCCGTGTAATGTCAGCATCGGCTTTTAAAAACTATCAGGATGGAGCATTTAATAAGGTTTCTTGTGCTCAGGATGGTTTTGCTGGTCCTGGGAAACCAATTACGGTTCCAAAATTTCTTTATGTTTCCAATTCAGCAACTAGTAATCCAAGAAAAGTTGGACATGACAACAATAATCTAGCGACAAGCACTACTCATTTGCACCCAAAAGAATCTGTCTTCGGAAATAAGCAAGTTACGGAAAATAAAGAAGGGTCAGATCTTTATATGCATCCTTTGTTGTTTCAGCCCCCTGAGGATGGACATTTGCCATATTTTCCTTTGAATTGCAGTACTAGTGCTTCTAGCTCCTTTAATATATTCCAGAGAAATCAGCCTCTTTTGAATCTCAGTCTCTTTCATAATCCTAAACAAGCAAACTACACAGTTAATTTTTTTTTGACAAGTCTCTAAAGTCCAAGGAGAAAAGCTCACCATCATTTGGTATCGACTTCCATCCGCTTCTGCAAAGATCTGATGATATAAATAGTAACTCAGTAACTGCATGCCCAACTGCCCCGCTTTCTCCTCCTTCAGAATTATTGGGGGCCCAACATGCTCAACGTCAAGTTCCATTTGATCCTGTCCTGGCTAAGAGTGGTTCGGTGGCTACCCTTGCTACACCCTCTAGCCCTAATGGAAAGACTAATGAACTGGATTTGGATATTCACCTAAGTTTTACATCCGGAAAAGAGATATCTGGAGAAAGCAGGGACGCCGTCGAACAAAACATGACCAGGGAACCAGCTAGTGCTCAGGAGTCTGGAATCATAGAAACTCAATACACTGCAAATTCTTTAAATCATTCCATTGGATCTTCTCCAAGAACTATTCCGGCTGGAATCAACAAGAAGATTGATTCAGGTGCCCATGCATTAGTTCGATCCAACAGTGATGTTAATAGAAACAGTATTAGTAGTACAAGGAACCAGTCTCTTCCAGAGATTGTGATGGAACAGGAAGAGTTGAGTGATTCTGAGGATGAAGTTGGAGAACATGTTGAGTTCGAGTGTGAGGAGATGGCTGACTCTGAAGGAGAGGGGGGATTCGACTCTGAACAGATTGGCGCCATTGAAATTGAGGTAATTCTCGCAACCTTGTGTTATTCATCAAGTTTTTGAGCATTCGAGAGTATTGCATTTATTACAGGGAAAAGGAGTTCTGCAATTTCTCTATGCTAAGCTAAAATATTTATGTTAGAAATATATTCTTCCCTAGTTTGATTATATTGTCTAACATTTTATCTAGTGGTGCAACACCTCTTAGATTATTTATTTTTCTGAATATACAACAGCAATCAGTTTGGACTTTCATCTATGCTTAAAATAGTCAAGTTTAGGCACTCCTTGGTAAAGTGGTCAAGGTTTTAAACAGTGAACTGTGTGTATTATATTAGATGCTTGTTTGGTTAGAGGGCGTTGGGTGCGTTTAGTTTGTTTGGGAGTTCAAACGCACTCTAAAATCTTGATAAACAACTTATTTCAAACACAACTTATTTAACTCATAAACGCAGAAATGCACCAAAAGCTACTACTGCAAAAGCTAATAATCTAACAAAAACCTAGTCCTTGTCTTCACCTGCAGAGCTTATTCAGACACCCCCAAATGTGTTTCCTTCTGTTTTCCAACTTTTAAAATGACATCGTCTTATTTATTACCTAGTTACTTCTGTTCTCTACAACCCTAGGGGAGAAATAAAATTTCTACTGTTATTATTGTTATTTAGATTTCTTCTTCATAACAAGTTCTTCTGGGCATGTAGTTTATGTCATGTTAATATAGCATAGTTTGGGATTGAAGGATTTTGAAGTCCCTCATCTTTAATTTGGATCATATTGGTGTTCTCTTTTTCTCATTTATATCTTCTTTCTTTTATATTTGCCTTGCAACTATTCTGCTAAAGGTCTTTTGTTTCTTTTACCTATACCTAGGAGCTCCCTAATGTCGCAGAGGACAAAGTTCCAAGGGATGCCGATTGCAACGATCAACAACATGAACCAAAGTCCCTTCATGAACCCAAATCCAATGTTGGTTTCCGTTCAGAAGGCAGCAACGTTAAGTTGGCTATAAAGGACCAAGAGAAAGATAACCCAAGTAGTTCTTTATGCTTGAGTTTGAATTCATGTCTTCCTCCAGCTTCACAGTTTATGAAACCCAACCTTTCAGTGGCCAGAAGAAATCCAAGAGGATCTGCTGGCAAAAAGCAGGTTACATCTCGTTTGAACAGATCGTGCAAGAATACAGCACCAAGTACCAAACATGTCACACCACATAAGCATGGTGCAGACATGCTGCAACAACCTAATTTGGATTCTGTTGATGTCACCCCTGCTAGGAAACCCAGGAAACGTGCACGGAGAGCTAATTCTAGCTTAAATGCAGATCAAGCCAAAAAAGGAGATGAAAGTTGCAGTACTGGTCCGGGTGTAGAGTCTGTAGACATCTCTAATCCTGTAAATAACAATGATTGCAGCTAATAGTAGTCTGTTCTACTAGACACCGGGCTTGTTCTAAAATGACCTTGATTATGGCTTTCTTGGATGTGGCATGTACAAGGAAGGATGTCAAGTAAATCCATGGCCGTCTCCTTCTACATATTACATATTACCAAGGGCTATAAGGGGGGTTGGTTAAATTTTTGAACTTGACCAAGAACATTGGCATGGGTTCTATTTGTCGAATTAATTTAGTTGTACATATGAATTTGAATACATCCTTAGTAATTGTAAATCAATGTTTATGAAATCCTTTTATGGTGTTTCTTTAGACAAATATATCACTTGTTGCATTACTCTCAAAACTATATCTGATGAAATATTTTGTAGAATTGTACTCAGTTAACTATTAGCTGAACAAGTCATATTAGCTTAACTACAAATTTCTTAAGTTTGACTTGAAATGTGAGTGTGACAATATTTGCAGAAGCTTTTGATTTCCCCATTTGAGCTAGTTTTTCCGGTAGGTTTTACAGTGACTGACAAGTATAAAACAATTTGAGCATTTCAGCTAGTTGTTACCATAGTGGACTACAAGGGAAGACGATTTATTTATTTTTTAAGTTAAAGTTTGTATGAGAATGAAGTTAACTTTATTATTCAAATTCATTCTCAGGAAAATGAAAATCTTACTTAATTTTTCTTAAAAAACTTTTGAGCTATCAGTCACCAAATTTGAACTTGAGTTGATTCGAAATCAATGAAAATGTCGTTCAAAAATATTATTATATATAAAATTTACTTGATAAGTCGTTTTTAAGCTTATTCGTGCTTTGCAAGGTTATTAAGCTTGTTTTTTTCCAATCTAGAGCGTCTATTTACTCGAATAGTATCATAATAAACATTTGTTATTTTTTAATTTTTATACCAAAAAGAATTATAAAATATGTATTGAGTACGAAGTGCCTTTGACTCAGTGGATTAACTAGCAAAAATAAATAAATATATATATATATACACAAGATACTAAATCTTAAATCTTTAGTATGTGAAAAAAATATTTAAAAGTGAAACAGACTGTCATTTGGCAATTGGGATGATAGAGTATTTAATAGATACGGCATCGTTTTGTTTTGTCTCCTCAGCAGCTCAAGATTTGCGTTGTATCATGTATGTCATCCTTTCTAACCACTAGGGTTTATGTATACGTTTTCCCACCTTCCCTTTTCTTTTCAAAAGTTTTAAACTTCACAAATCTTTCGTTTACGAAGATTTTGGTCTCTATATTTCCTCTATGTTCCAACTCTGATACTTTCTCCCGTTCGTTTTTTCTCGCATACAAGGGTTTATTGCTGAGATTCAACTGTTTATTTTGAAGGGTAGAGCCTTTGATGAGTTGGGTCTTGTTTAATCTATATGATTTTGAGCTTGTTTTCATCCAAAAGAAGTCATCTCTTTGCTCGTGGCCTTCACGTAGGTAAGAAATTCATAAACCCCAGTTCTGAAGATATTGTTTTTAAGGCAATTTGTGTGAATTTAAGGCAAAAGAAATGGCAAATCTTGGAGAAAGTGTCTTCAAATCTCACGAATTCAATAGTGAGCCGTGTGGTTCGCGAGTTTCGAAGCTCGCCAGCGCTGGCTTTCGAGTTTTTCGAAAGGGTTGGGGAGTACAAAAGCATTTCACACTCATTAGAGTGCTGTTGTACTGTGATTCATTTGATGGTAAGTTGTAAGAGATACGATGATGCATTGTTATTGATGAAAGATTTGATGCAAGCAAAAGGGTATTCCCATTTGGAGGTTTTGGGAGCATTGCTTGATGGTTATGATGCTAGTTTTTCCTGTTTGGGTGTGTTTGATGCATTGGTTAGGGCTTGTACACAAATTGGGGCTATTGAGGGTGCTTATGAGGTTATTAAGAAGTTGGAATTAGAGGGGTTTGGGGTTTCAATTCACGCGTGGAATAACTTCTTGAATAATCTTTTGAAGATTGACGAGGTTGGTAGGTTTTGGAAAGTGTATAATGAAATGATTTCGTATGGATATTTTGAAAATGTGAATACTTTTAATTTGATGATTTATGCTCATTGTATGGAAAGTAAATTGTTTGAAGCGATTTCGGTGTTTTACCAAATGTTGAAGGGTGGTGTTATACCTAATGTTGTTGCCTTTAACATGATTATAGATGGAGCTTGCAAGATGGGTGACATTGAGTTGGCATTGAAGCTTGTTAGGAAGATGGGAGTCATGTCTAGGGGATTTGTTACACCCAATTCGGTTACATACAATTGTCTAATTAATGGTTATTGCAAATTAGGGGGTTTAGCAATTGCAGAAGAAGTTGGGCATGAAATGATCAAGATGGGTATTGAACCTAATGTAAGGACATATGCAACTTTGATTGATGGGTATTCTAGGAATGGGCGTATGGAGGAGGCATTTAGGCTTTGTGAGAATATGGTGGAAAATGGTTTGATGCCTAATGTTGTTGTTTATAATTCACTTATTTATTGGCTTTACATGGAAGAAGATATTGTAGGAGCTTCTTTGTTATTGTCTGACATGATCAAGAAGTGTATTTTCCCTGACCAATTCACTTACTCTATTCTCATAGAGGGGCTCTGCAGAAACGGATATATGAATGAAGCTCTTAAATGTTGTAAATGGATGGTAGAAAAGAATCTTGTGGAAGATGCCGTCTTTTACAATGTTCTCATTAAATATATGTGCAAAAGCCAAAATGGATTGAGGGCCAAGCAACTGCTTGGCAGTATGTTCATACGTGGCTTGATTCCGGACATTGTTACATATGGCACTCTGATTGATGCATATTGCAAGGAAGGGGAAATAGGAAATGCTGTTCAAGTTTACAATGATATGGTAACAGCAGATAAAGAACCCAACTTGGTAATCTATAATTCCATTTTAAATGGTTTATGCAAGGAGACTTCCATTGATTTAGTGGAGCTTATGCTAGATAAGTTAAAGAAGTTGGGGTTACTTGATGTTGTAACATTTAACACCATACTGAATGGGTATTGTAGCGGTGGACAGATAGAAGTGGCATTGGATTTCTTTGTGAAAATGAAGAAGGAAGGGATATCAGCGAACAGAGTTACTTACAATATACTGATAAACTTCATGTGTAAGTTTAAGTTGATTGAAGAAGCGAAGGAACTTATGAAGGCGATGGTAATTCAGGACATTGCTCCAGATTGTATTACATACACAACGCTTTTAACAAATATCAGCAAGAATGGTAGTGCTAAGGAAGTGATTGAATTGCATGACTACATGGTGCTTCAAGGAGCAATTCCTGATAGTCAAACATACAAGGCCATTGTTAGTCCTCTTCTGAGAGAGGAAAGTGCCGGTTCTGTTTGAGCTTCAGTAGGTGGGACTGTTCATGCATCCCCACAATTCACAAGTAGTGATAACTACTTTGTAAAGTTCTAAATTTTGGTGCATTGAATGTGGGTGAGACCTTGTGGAAATATCAATTTCCCTTTTGGAAATATCAATTCCCTAAATGAATCCAGTATGGGAATCTTCAAGTTCAACCAATTTTTCAGTGTACCAGAAATTTCAAATTAGCATAAATGGTAAAAATTGGAGTGCAAATTTATTTTCCTAAATAAAATGCCACAAGGGCTTACTTGAATTTGTTTGAAGAGTTTGTCTAAACTACAAATTAAGTGCTAGTAGCTGAAAACAGGGGATATAAAGTAAAAATAAGAGTATCCTTCTCGCATTGCGGCATATTCCATCAGTGGAACTGTGAAAGGATAGGCAGAATGACAAGTAAACAACTAGACTAATTAATGAGTTCAGATTTACTCTGCCCCGATTATCTCGTTTACTGTCTCATCTCTTTTATTAAATGTCTTTATTTGTTTACAAAATTAACGATGAAAATATAAATAAAAGTATTTATGATAGCAATACATAAAATGGGACAGGAGAGACCAGAAATGAGACAGTAAATTTGGACTCGGTCATTAAGAGCCCTCTCATCACACATGCTCAATGATATTAACATCAACTGATTATATGTTGAAAATTACAGTTAAGGCACCAAATTCCATTTGCAATTTACAAATCAAAACTTGCTTTCACACCCTCAAATCTTTTAACCTTCAAAATCCTTATCCCAAAACCTCATCCAAACACTCCCTCCACCTCTCATTTGTCCCTACTCCATACCAATAAAACACCTCCCATACAAACTATACATAACCATCACCATCATAAAGATAAGACTGAACAAAAAACACAAAAACAAACCAAACCCACATATCTTCTTCTCTTCGATTGCCAATTTTTTTGCAGAAGGCACAAAACGATGGCTTGCTCAAATCTAACCATGTGGGTATCTTCAAAACCTTCCCTTTCTGACTCTTCCCCATTGTCTTTCAGTTCTTGTCTCAACCCTCTTCAACTTTCAAACCATAATTCAACCATTTCCAACCCCTCAAGATCATCATCAGTGGCTCCAATTCACTGCAATCTTCGCGAGCTTCGTGAGCGTATAGGCTCAGTAAAAAATACCCAAAAGATTACCGAAGCTATGAAGCTTGTTGCTGCTGCAAAAGTGAGAAGAGCACAAGAAGCTGTAGTCAATGCAAGGCCATTTTCAGAAACACTTGTGGAAGTCCTTTACAGCATCAACGAGCAGCTCCAAACAGAAGACATTGATGTTCCACTTACCAAAGTTAGGCCTGTAAAAAAGGTAGCTTTGGTGGTTGTCACAGGCGATCGCGGTCTGTGTGGCGGTTTCAACAATGCAGTCATCAAAAAAGCAGAAGCCAGGATCAGGGAATTAAAAGCACTTAATATTGAATACACTGTTATTAGTGTTGGTAAAAAGGGTAACTCGTATTTTCAGCGTAGACCTTATATACCAGTAGATAAATTTCTCGAAGGGAGCAATCTTCCAACAGCAAAAGAAGCTCAGGCAATAGCAGATGATGTTTTTTCACTATTTGTGAGTGAAGAAGTAGACAAAGTTGAGCTTTTGTACACGAAATTCGTGTCGTTAGTTAAGTCTGATCCTGTGATTCATACCTTGCTACCCTTGTCACCGAAGGGAGAAATTTGTGACATAAATGGGACTTGTGTTGATGCAGCAGAAGATGAGTTCTTCAGGTTAACAACCAAAGAAGGAAAATTGACTGTGGAGAGAGATGTTGTGAGGGCTGAAACTGCTGAATTTTCGCCTGTTTTGCAATTTGAGCAAGACCCTGTTCAAATTCTTGATGCTTTATTGCCTCTTTATTTGAACAGCCAAATTTTAAGGTCATTGCAGGAATCACTAGCGAGTGAGCTTGCTGCTAGGATGAGCGCCATGAGCAGTGCAACTGATAATGCAAAAGAACTGAAGAAGAACTTATCACAAATTTACAATAGGCAGCGCCAGGCTAAAATTACAGGGGAGATATTGGAGATTGTTGCTGGAGCAGATGCTTTAGTCTAACAAGTATATATAGTTCTCTCTCTTTTCTTTCCTCATGTAATTTTTGTGGGTAATTATTGTTCATTTAATTATGCTTGTTTTAATAACAATTAAGCAGAGTAGACACTTTCTAGTTGTAGTTCTCGGTTGTTTACAAACTTTGTGTATGATGAGGACTGAATGTATTTCGGGACATAAGCATTTTACTCATCTTTATATATATTAATTGTACCTATCAAAGAAAAAATAAATACAACCTTGTAGCTAAATTATCTGATACATACATATTATAACATATATATATGTGTGTGTGTGTTAAGGGTCTTTTTTGTTGCCGGGCTTTGGATCGACCGCTGGGACTTTGGACCTGCACAAGTAACAAACCGATGTAACCCGACATTGTCATTGAGGAAACGTCTCCGGCGTGAGAGGATGAGTGTTAACAATGGAGGTTGCAGGAGTTAGAGAGAGAAAGCTACCTTGTGCAAGAGGCTATTTATAGAAGGAGTTTGGTGCCAAAAGTTGGCGCCCAAAGGCATCTACATGGCCACATGTCCTCTGGCATGTGTCGTTATGTCTGTGATGGTTGGTGAGATGGTCTTTGTTATTCTCAAAAGCACAAAAAGATTTAGAAGGGGGAATATATTTTTTAAAACTTTTGGTTTAGGGAATTATTATCAATGTTAAATTAAACAAGTTATTTTAATGATTAAACACAACAGAATGATGTTTTGAAAAATCCCTTCAAAGATTAATAAAAAATCACAGTTCTAAATTTAATGTAACAGAATATAGACAAGTCACAGAGATAAAACGTAGAGTGCAGAAAGTAAGTGCAATAAAGTAAATGACACAAAGATTTTTAAGAGATTTGGAGCACAAAAGTCTACTAGTCCTCTCTTCTAGACCGCGAGTTGGGATATTCCACTAAGGAAGGATAATCACTCAGAGTACTGTTCACAAAGAACTGTTTTACAACTGATTCACTAAGAATCACTCAAGTCACACATACTTGGATTACACTGATCACTAAGATCACAATTACAAAGGAATTGAATGATTTGAAGCGCTGCTAAGTAACGTTAAACCTTAGTAGCATATAAGATTTATAAATCGTAGATTGAGTAGACTATGAGCTTAGACAAGCAGCACTTCGACTTAATCAAATTTTCTCTTTTTGTTTTATTTGATTGTTTGAAGTTGCTCGCCTTTTATAACTTCACATTGGGATCTTCCCGTTGTGATTTGATTGTTATTCCATTCTAACTTGGACATCTGTCGATATCTAATTATTTGACTTTGAAATGCTGTCGGCTAGGACCACTTTAGATTTTTTTTTCATCGTACTCTACCAAGTGCAGATGTAGCCACGTGTTTTTGTCCTTAGCAGATATATACGACATTGTCATAACCTGTCAGAAGAGATGAATTCTATGATTCTGCTTAATCGCAAAGTTATATATTCGATAGTAGAGTGACTTGCCCTTGAAGGCTCGACTCTAAGATCTAAATGCTCTGCGATACTTCTTATTTTTCAACTCTACGATCATTCAAACTTAGCTTTTGAATAATACATTTACATTAAAGAATGGATCAACCTAACAAATTTGATTCATACACCAAGTCATTTTACATAAATTGTCTTTCTGAGGACTTTACAAAAGCTAATGTTTTTACAAATATACATTAAGTTCTTATTTCATCATCAAATCAAATATATGCAATAATCTCTCTCTATTTGATTATGTGATAGGCACGGTCATTGATGAGTGTGTTGTACATTAAATACTTTGCAAATGTTGGTCGGCCATTTGGGTTGACACTTCGGTAAGAATCGAAGTTCGGTAGCCGAAGACTGGGATGTAGTTTTATTATTATGCTGACGATGTTATATCCTATCAATATATATATATATATATATATATATATATATATATATATAACAGGATCGAGTTTAGGAGTCCTAACATCAAAAACGGATAAATTTTTATTTTATTTTTAAAACAACTAATTTTTTTTAAATATTTTATGGAACTGAAATTTTTTCATAATATAATATTTTGGACGTGATTTGGATACCTATACCAAAAAATATATGTATAGTCCAAGCAATGACTGCATGCATATGTTTTGTTATATGTATCCAAATCACACCCAAAACACTGTATTATGTAAAAATTCAAGTTCCATAATTTTATTTTTTTTAGTTGTTTTAAAAAAAAAAAACAAAAAAAAAAAGATCCGAATTTTGGTCCGGTCCGGGAGTCCGGACCTGATCCAGCCTCTTCTCTCTCTCTCTTTCTCTCTCTCTCTATATATATAATTTCAAATAATAGATTATGGAAAAAGTACATATTCATTATTAAAACAGAGAAATGGGATTTCGCCAGAAAAGAAAGAAGAATGCTTAGGAAGCTGCAAGCATCAAGTTCCACTATTTTTGAGAGAAGTTTGAACCAAGATCAAACGGAATAGATAAGCTACGCTAACCCTATTCCCTATTACTATCTTTTTGCCTATTCTCTTTTATTAGTAAATTTAAAAGAAATAGGTGAATCAATAGTTCAAGACAATTTGAATTTAATTTGAATGGAGTGTCATTTAAGTCTTATTATGAACTTCCAACTAGAAAACTATGAAGTAGTGAAATCTGAACAAAAGATATGGTAAAACAAGATGATCTTGTTCAAAAGATATAGTAAGTAATTTTATTAGAATCTAAATGTAATAAACATAAGTTTTGTAGATATATTTAATGACTCACTAAGTTTTGATTTTTTAATAAATAATATAATACAAATGTGATGTTTAAGAGAGTATTGATACAACATAAGACTATTATGTTTAGGTATTGTTAACGTCAAGATCTTTTGCCACGTCCCAATCACGTAAGACGTCCTGATCCTGCACAGTAAACACGATAAGACACCAAAAGCTTGACGGCTGGACCGTCGGGGGATAGCTCAGGCGTGAGAGTCAGTATCGGTGTTCACAAGGTTAACAATGGAGGATGTAATGTCTAGTGTAATGAGAGAGAGATAGATGTTCTCAGTTGTGTGTGTGTGAATATGAATGTGAACGTACCTGGTTGTGAAGACTTGGTTGATAGGGTATACTTTCTTGCCCGGTTTACCGTGCCACCTACTACTAACTGACACAGTCCCCTTGATCTAATGGGTTCTGCCGACTGTATGCAGTCTATCTACTACCTTTTGTCCTTTGTTTATCTTACCACCGGCTATAATCCCATCCACATTAATGCATGGCGGTGTCTCGGTCAATCATCATGCTTTTCATCATTAAAAGTCAAAGTAATAGATATTAAAAGATCTAATGGGTTAGTCTAATGAACTCAGGCAGGTTTTATAGAGTTCGATAGAAATAATATGGTGACTAGGCCCAATGACTTTCAAGGCTCAATAATGGAGGCCCAATAAACTAGTTAAATAAATGAGCCCAATTCATTCGGCCCAAATAGGAGAAATATCATGACCCAACATTGCCCCCTAATTTTTTATTAAACAGAATTTTTAATAGAAAACTATAAATGGTCCATGATATTAGAATTCACTAAAGGCCCATAACATGAATCAATTGAGACATACCCGATTTGGTCCATAAGATGAGATAGAGGATGGCTGAACGTCCAATGTGAAAAGCCCAGTCAAGAAAGGATTGAAATTGAAAAAGATGGACTAAAAACCGGGAACCCAACCGAGAAGCCCAATCTGATAAAATATCTAAGGCTTGATCTGGACGCTTCCCATTCGAATTCTCATCATTGCCAGAGATTAAATGTGCATATACAGTAACTTTCGTGTAAAATCGATTATAAAAGGTAAACTTTACCAATTTTGACGATTTTACCTGCCAATTTGAACATTGAACCTTTGAGCTTTCTTCTTATCTCCAGAACTTCTTTCCCTCTCTCTGCGAAATCTCAAAAATGGTGGTCCTGAAACCAACCAGAGTTCTCCTCTCCTAATGACTCCCATTAACACTGTTTCCCCCAATCCAAACCTTGATCAAGAGGGTTCGAGTTCAAATCCCCAGTCCACAGCAACCATGGGGAAGAATCCACCCTTGATACCTTCTCTGCCACCTACCGACTTCTTTAAGGATGGGGAACAGTTTCCTCATGCCAATACCCCCTCTACTGTTACGGAAGCTGAGATACGTATCCTCCGGACTCGCTATCAGATTCTGGATATGTACGCAATAAGGGCTCCAGTTCCCGAGGAACGCATGTACCATCGACCGGATGGTTGGGTTGCCATGCCAGTTACTTTTCTCGAAAAGGGAATTCGCCTACCCCTCCATGCCTTCGTCATTACCCTCCTAGGGTTTATAGGAGTGGGATTTGCCCAGTTGGTTCCTAATTCCTATATCCACATTCTGGTATTCATTGCCTTCTGTCACGAACTAGGGATTCCCCAATCTGTCGACATCTTCTTCACCCTCTTCTCAGCCGGTAAATCCCAAGAACGAGGTTTCAAAATGTTGAGCAAACAGTCTCCTCGACCCAACGCCAGATTTGAGAAGAGACCCCTGATGGATACCCCTTCAAACAACAAGGGTTGGCACGAAAAATAGTTTTTTGTTACAGGACCCGAAATCTCTTCTCTTCCTGATTGGGCTATCTCTGATCGGATCTCTGCTGACTTTGGAGATATCCCCGAAGAGCGTGTGAAGGAAATGGCAGATTTTTTGAAGAAGATTCCTCCGAAGAAATGGAGTTTTGCACTTCTGACTAAGCAAGCCTGGTTATATGACCATAAATGTAAGTTTCGAATAACTTTGTAACACAGTTTTTTTGAGGTATTAAGTGACATGGGTTTTGATACATGGTTATTTGCAGTGTCTTTGATCAAACCAACTTCTTCAGAAGTAAAAGAGTTGGAAGATTTCTTAGCTGGGAAAACCGTGGATGCAAGTGAAGAACCTCCATTGAAGAATCTCCCGAGTGATCCCTCATTCTGATCCACCCATTTTCTTTTCTTCGGATGACGAACCCCAAACTGATGAACCCATTGTTGTTGAAGAATCTCTTAAGCCCATTCAGCCAGAAACAACCCTTGAAAGTGACCCAGAAATAATTACAGAAGCAATTCCACAAGCAAACCCTTCATCCAACCCTAATTACAGTACCTTCCTCTCTGTTCCAATTAAGAGAAGCCTACTTGACATACCTCTACACGATCGGGCGAAGGTCCTCCGTGTTAAGAAGGCGAGGACAAAGATTACCCCTTAATCATTGATGAGCTTGAGTTCCTCCGTCCTCGATGACATCCCTCCAGCACAGTTCCACAAAATTCAAGCGCTGATGATGAAATTGGTGAATCATCCCCATCTTACCTCGAAAAAAGAATCAACCATCAGACAGCCATCCAGGTTCATCCTCTGCTCCCTCACCAGTCCACGAACCTAATCCTGTTCGATCTCCCTCTCCGAAAAATATATATACAGATCCGCCACCAACTCGCGATCAGCCTGCGCCTTCTCCTCTAAGACAGTCAACTTTCGAATTTCTGTATGATGCTATGGCCTCTCCAACCATGTGGCCTCGATTTAATGCCAACTTCCCCTTTCAATTATTTGATGCTTTCGTCCATGACACCGATGACCATCGATTTGGTAATAGTTCAAACATGGATCTGCTCAAGGAAGGCATGAGTTATCTGGCGAAGGTAAAGTGGTTTTCTCTGCAATTTCCGTATTTATCTTCATATTTAGACATTTGAAATTGGTTAAATAATGCTAAATATGCGTAGGAGAATGCTGTATTTGGATGCTTGCATTCAAAGTCTATCGTCTGAAAGCCAAGAAGAGGCAATGAGAAAGGAGAATGCCATCCTCAAAGTCTGCTTCTGCTCTCGGAAAGGACTCAACGTGAGGCGTTCTTCACACAAATGAGGGTCTTCAAGGAGTTGGCCCGGACCAAAGAAGATGTGAAGACATCCAATGAAGAATCAAGTCAACTAAAGCACAATATGAGGAGATCGTCAAGATGAACGTTGATTTGGTTCGGAGGAAGCGAAATAAGGATGAAGAAGATCAAAGAGTTAAAGGTTGATGCTAAGATCTTGACTAAAAACGATCCAAAAGCTAGAGCTAGCGAAACTTCGACATCCGAATAAGCGTCGAAGCTTGAAGAAGAAATCAGAGAACTCAAGGCTCTTCGGGACCTTGGGCCTCCTCTAACCGATGACCTTCGCAAGCAGATCTGTGAAGAGTATCGGAAATCGGATGAGATTAATGGAGAGATCATGAAGATATATTCTGAAAGCTATGAGCTCTGCCGGAGTCGTGGCAAGGAGAAGTTGATTACAGCTAACGTGGATCCATCTTTGCTCAACTCTTCAGATGGCGAGGATGATGCATGAAGTGAATACTCTTGTCTTTCCTGGATTTTATTTAAGAATATTTGTGAAAATTTCTGTTATTTTGGAAATTGTTTAAGGATTTTGTTTTAAAAACTTTTATCAGGACTTCTATTATTCTGAAATTATGTTGGAATTTATGTTTCTGCACAATAGGTTTATCGTTATGTACGAATCAGATTAATATTTATTAATGAATTTTCTACTGGTTACGTCCTGACTTTGGCATAATGTTTTTCGTTTCTTGTCAACGATTCAGTACCAATGGACTCGAATGAACTGAGCTTAGATTGTGAATTAGTTAAGGCATATAACAGTTAAGAATGAAATGAAGTGAACTAAATTTAATGGATAGAATTTAATGAACTGAATTGAATGAACTGAACTCAACACTTGAACAAAATAAAGTAATGTATACTTATCGTTTTCGAAGTGTGAGATCGGTCATATGTCGAGATGAATTACCGATCCTCTTTGCACCATCGAATTTTGTTTACTACTTTCGGGGTGAAACAATTATATAGGAACCAAGATATAAGGATCATGGAATTTGTCTACCACACGGGATCACAAATTCATAGGGACACTCCTGACAATAAGGTTGCCATCGAATGGCCAAATAAAGTCCCACCATACCTCCTTACTCCAAAGGTGCATTTTGTTTACCACTCATGCAGAAATCAAAATTAAGAGGATCATGGAATTTGTCTACCACACGTGGTATAACAAAACCATAAGGACACTCCTGAAGAGGCTACCATCGAATGGTCAATGAGTCCACCCCGTCCTCCTTACTTGGTGATTATTGATTTCACCCCTCGGTAAAAGCAATATAAAGGAACATAGGATTTGTCTACCACGCTGGGCAACAAATAGATAGGCTACCATCGATTGGCCAGCGAGTCCAACCATACCTCCTTACACCATTGTGAACTTAGGACAAATAAGAAGAAGATCAGTTATGAAAAAGTGAACTTTTTTAGATGGTGAACAATCATGTACAGACTTCTTGGTAAACTGACTCGATCTCTACTGGAAATATTTTTGAAGCCTGCCTGCATGCCAAGTGTTCTTTATCTCGGATCCATCTAATGCTTTTAAATGATAAGTCCCTGGCTTTGGTACTTCGATCACCTCATACGACCCTTCCCAGTTCGGCATTAACTTTCCTGTGTTTTGAGGCGTAGACGCTTCGACTTTTTCTGAGGACGAAGTCTCCTACTTCGAATCTGTGAAGTTTAACCCCTTTGTTGTAATGCTTAGTTACTCTTCGTTGATAAGCAGCCAATTTGAGCAAAGCTACCTCTCTGACTTCTTCTAGCAGATCCAAGTTGGCCTTCAGTCCTTCGTCATTGTAGATCTCTTTGAATTGGTCGACCAAGACTTGGAGATCCGATTTCGATCGACTAAGGCATCAGTACCATAGGCCAATCGAAAAGGTGAATCCCCTGTGGTGGTCCTCGGTGTAGTCCGGTAAGCCCACAAAGACGCCGAGTAGTTCTTCCGCCATCTTCCTTTAAACTTCATCCAATCTGCGGCTTGATCCAGCTTCAAGAGTCGTCTGTTGGTCACCTCGACTTGCCTGCTCGATTGTGGATGAGCCAATCAAGTCTTCTTGTCTTTGAACCCCACTCCTTCAAAAATCCTTCAAATTTTGATCCCACGAATCGTCCGCCCATTATCGATATCACCACTTTGGGAATTTCGAAGCGAAATATTACGGACTCTTTCATGAACTTCAAACATTCCTGCTCTGTTATCAACCGAAGTGGCTTCGCCTCTACCCACTTGGTCATATAATCAATTACAACTATAACGAAACTGACCTGCCCTTTCGCTTTCGGCAATGGACCCAGTATATCAACCCCCCAGACAGCAAAGGGTATAGGAGATAGAATCGAGTATAGCTCTTTTGGTGGCTGATGTGGGATCGAACTGTTGAGCTGACACTTCTCATACTTCTTTACGTACTCAATAGCTTCCTTGAAGATCGTTGGCCAGTAGTACCCTTGCTGAAGAACTTTGTACGCCAATGACTTAGCAGCCATGTGATCGCCACAGATGCCTTCATGAACCTCCCGAAGGGCATACTTAGCTTCAGACGGAACCAGGCACTTTAATAGTGGTGACGAAAAATGCCCTTCGATAAAGATCCCCATCAATAAGAACGAAGTTGGGACTCTTGTACTTGATCTTCTTTGCCAGCATCTGATCCAAAGGAAGAACGCCATCCGCCAAATATTCGATGTAGGGAGTCATCCAGCAGTTAGATCGTTCGATCTGATTCTTTGCTTCATCTTTGGATACTCGAATTTCTTTGCAAAATTTCTAAATAAACCGATCCGTTGAAGACATCTGCGCATCAGTAGTGGCCCGACTTGACGATGAATCCATCGAATGGAATTATCGTTACGCTCGATGCCCTGAAACTCATAAGAGAGAAAGTATTGAAGTCTATCTTTCAATTCTGCCAGATACTTGATCATCCTGGTCCCACGAGCTTCATAATCTCCCGACAGTTGTTTGACGACCAACTGAGAGTCACGTTAAATGATCGCCTTCGGACCTCTAGACTCTTCGCCAATCGAACTCTACTAACTAACACCTTTATACTCGGCTTTCTTTGTTTGTTGCTTTGAACCCAAATCGATGGCTCTTTGCACTTGAATCCTCGGGACTCGTCAAGATAATTCACGCCCACTAATAATCGCAGTAGAGATCCATCTGCATACAAATGGTCCCAAGCATTCGACCTGCCAAGAACTCAGAATCGCTTATTTGGACATCTCACCTACGGTAGTTCGGCAGATCTGCTTGATTGACGAAAGCACTCCACCATAAAATCGGCCAGGCCCGACCTTTAATAGCGATTCGGGGATGATATTCAATGAAAAATTGTGATAACTCCATAGTCCATGCTGCTAATCTTTCTGAGACCTCTGGCTTTCCCATCACCTTCTTCATGGGCCGATCCGTGTAGGCGACCGAGAGCCGATCTTGAAAATATTGCGAAGCTTACATAGCAATTATCAAAGCAAAAGCAAATTTTTCAATATTCGGTGCTTGGTTTCACATCTCGTAGGACATGACCGACATAATAGGCCGGATCTTTGCTCCCATCGACCTCCCGAACCAAAGATCTTGCTCCCCATCGCCAACGAACTTGCTGCAAGGTATAAATACAAAGTCTCTCTGGGCGAAGCTTCACCAATAAAGGAAGCGAAAGAAGATGATATGTCTTTATGCCTTGGAAGGCGTCTTCACACTCCGAAGTCCACTAGAACGTCTTCGCATTCTTCGGCCCCTTCAATGTATCGAAGAATGGCAAACATCTCTCTGCAGACCTCGACATAAACCTCCTCAGAGCTGCAATCCTGCCAGTCAGACGTTGGACGTCTTTGAACGACTGAGGAGTCTTCATGTCAAGAATGGCCTAGATCTTCTCCGGGTTGGCCTCGATGCCCCTCTGACTGACCAAATATCCCAGAAACTTTTCTGCACCGAGGCAGAAAGTGTATTTGGCCGGATTGAGCCTCAGCTGACGATGACGGACAGTCTGGAAGCATTCCTCCAAATCGTCCAAATGCTTCTGAACCTGCATGCTCTTCATGATCATGTCATCTACATAAACCTCCATGTTTCTCCCCAGTTGCCTGTTGAAGACGAAGTTCATCATTCTCTGGTAAGTGGCTCCAGCATTTATAAGGCCAAAGGTCATCTTCTTGCAGGCGTACACCGAACGGTGTATAATGAATGTTGTCTTCAGAATGTCCCTCTTGCACATGGATATTTGGTGATAACTTGAAAAAGCATCCATAAAGCTTAGTAATGCATACCCCGAAGTGGCATCGATGAGCTGGTCCATATGGGGCAAAGGATAAAAGTCCTTCGGACAAGCTTTATTCAGATCGGTGTAGTCGATGCAAACCCACCATTTTCCATTCTGCTTCTGCACCAACACCACATTCGCTATCCATTCCGGGTAATCAATTTCATAGATGAAGTCAGCAGCTAACAGCTTTGCAATCTCCTCATCAATGATCTTCTATCGCTCTGGTGCAAAGATCCGCCTTTTCTGTCGAACTGACTTCTTCGAGGGATCTACATCTAGTCTGTGCTCAGCTATCTTTCGGCTAACTCCAGGCATGTCCTGTGGTTCCCATGCAAAAATGTTAGCATAGCAGGGAAGGAGTTCCATGAGGTTTGTCCGAAGAGGTTCTGGTAGACCCGAACCAATCTTCACTGTCTTTTCTGGCTTTCCAGGGACTAGCTCGATCTCTTTCATCTCTCCTGCAGGAATTACCAATGGCTCCAAGCTGTTTTCAGTGAAGGGCTCGATCTCAATTGCCATGGTTTGTTTCTGTTTGCTGACCCCCACTCCGGAAGAAATAACCGCATTTCTATAACATCGTCGGGCCAGATCTAAGTCCCCTGCCACTTCTCCGACTCTATGTGCCGTGGAGAACTTGATTTTGAAGTGAGGGATGGAAGTTACCGCTTGGAGAGCTGTCAGTGTAAGCCTTTCCAATATGGCGTTGTAAGCCGAATCTACATGCACAACATAAAATTTACACATTATTTCTACCTGCCGAGGAGTCATGTAGTCAAGATCACCGGAGCTCGATGGTGCCTGCAACTCTGACCGGATCGTTGCTAAAGCCATATAAAGGAGCCTCCTGCCCGACCTCCATCTTCCGCCCATCAAGATGCATCCTCTAATAAGCATG
Organism: Panax ginseng; assembly: GCA_020205605.1. Classification (NCBI taxonomy): domain Eukaryota; kingdom Viridiplantae; phylum Streptophyta; class Magnoliopsida; order Apiales; family Araliaceae; genus Panax; species Panax ginseng. The sequence continues at coordinate 12,451,030 of CM035143.1, forward strand.
GGCATATAAAATGTCTACAGAAGACCCGTTGTCTATCATCATGCGCTTCATATCTACCGAACCCACCTGCGCTATGATCACCAACGCCCCCTCATGCGGCTCGATAGGCTCCAAAGGATAATCTGCATCGGTGAAAGAAATAACAGTCCCTGGAAAAGGTCTGTCGGCCTTCGGGGGAGCACCCGCCACGGACATGACTGAATCCAGATATCCTCTCCTCTTATTCCCTACCAACTTCCCTGTCGTCCCGCCGGTTATTACATCAACGACGTGCCTTAGCGGTGGTATTGGAATACTTTGGGCGGGTAGAACCGTTTGAACGATTCGAATAAGACGATCGAAGATTTTGTGACCTTGTTGGTCCCTCCCGCCACGCATCTTGAACAATGAAACCGTTTTGAATTTTCCTCTCTACGAAATCTTTTAAATTGCAACATTCATTAGTATCGTGACCAGCGGCTTGATGGTAGCCACAATTTTTTTGGGTATTACCCTGCCCTGGCTTGATGTGGTCACGAGGCGGCTCATAGAATGGCTGGTTCCTGATCTGATCCAAAATCACCGACCTATCCGTGTTCAGCTTGGTGTAAACCTTATTCACCTTCGAAAGGACGCAGCAGGGACGACTACTCTTCCGTCTCCGTGAGTTATTGAACTTCTTCGAGCGCCTCCTCCGCCGATCATTATATCCTCCCCTTTCTCGATCGCCATCTCATTTGGGATCATCTCGCATCCTTTAACCGTCCGAAGAAGGGCGTTTGCTATTCATAGCCTCCTCTACAATAATATATCCTTCGCTTTGTCAAAAGCTTACGCCAGTTTTTCTTGATGGTGGAACATCAACTTCTTCACCAACTTCTGGACTTTACGAGATCTAGCCCATTCTCAAACAAACCTACGGCACGGAGATCATTGAGGTCTCTGACACCGACCAACCGCTTCTCTGAACCTCTTCACATATTGACCCAAGGACTCGTTGGTGAAGAATCTGCGGACTGTCTTTAGTGAACCAGTGGGCTTCCCTCTCCTTCGGTTTCTCCCAAAGCGGGCAAGAAACTTATCACAAAGCTCGGTCCAAGAGGAAATTGAATCTGACGGCAAAGTCCCCATCCACTGCCTCGCATCTTTCCTCAATGTCGTAACAAATGTGTGACATTTGGCCGCATCAGTGAAATCATAATAGTCCATCAGCCGGTCGAACGCCTGGCTATGGTCGTAAGGGTCCCCGGACCCATCGTAACTCTTCATACGAGGCAACTTCTTGGTGATATCTGCCTTTTCCTTGAGAATATCCAAAGAAAAAGGGGATGCCTTCTTTCCCAGAGTGTCCTTCACCTGTTGAACCTCAGCCAACTTCTTTCGGAGCTCTTTCGACTCCTTTACTAAAAAATCAACACCTTCGGGCTGTGAGGAGACCTCTTTCTCCTGAACGACATTCTGCCTCTGAGTGGATCGACCTCCTCCTGCCGATCCCATTGCCCTTGTGGGGCTTCTGGATCTACTCCGGCATACAATTCTGTCCTCATAATGAGAATGGTCACGTTGATGCTCTCTTCTTCTGGTTTCTGGCACGATCTCCCTCGACCTGCTCCTTCGCCTGTCGTCGTCTCGATGATGAGAACCAACGACCACCAGTGCCTTCTTCGAGGCCACGGGAGTTCTGCTCCTCGATCTCCTTCTACCGTGAGAACGATCCCTAGGCACATGTATGGAATGCTCCGGCTCTTTCCCCTCTCGCCGTGGCATCTCCTTATGCTTACTCCGTCTTTCGGACTGAACATGGCTAGATGCTTCGTCCCTTAACTCCACCACCCGAAGCATCTGCTCGGCTATATCTTCCCTCTGCTTTAACAGGACCTCCAAAGCTTTATCTGCTTCGTCTGCCATCCTCGCCAACTTGGCAGCTTTGTCCTCCTGACCACTTCGGCGATGAGTCCTAGTCGGTGAGCCCTCTGCTCGCCCCCCGACCACGATCATGCCCTTTATCAGCATCAAAGACCAACCTCAAATCTGCTGCTCCATCGTGGATCTTGAGACGGAGATCACCCGAATTATTCTTAGAGGCAGTGCTCTCGTGAACACTTTTAGAAGGACCCAGACGATCCTTTCTTAGAAATACGAGGCGGTGGCGAGGTTCTGACCATCGCTTTGCCCCTCTGGCGTACCGTCTCTACTCCTCACCATCTTCCAAAGTAGATTAAATGGATGTGATTGAAAATTTCAATGACACTAGAACTCGCCCTCCTTCTAGCGCCAATGTTAACGCCAAGATCTTTTGCCACGTTCCAATCACGTAAGACGTCCTGATCCTGCACAGTAAACACGATAAGACACCAAAAGCTTGTGGTACCGGACCGTCGGGGATAACTTCGAGCGTGAGAGTCGATGATCGGTGTTCACAAGGTTAACAATGGAGGATGTAATGTCTAGTGTATTGAGAGAGAGATAGATGTTCTCAGTTGTGTGTGTGTGAATATGAATGTGAACGTACCTGGTTGTGAAGACTTGGTTGATAGGGTATACTCTCTTGCCCGGTTTACCGTGCCACCTACTACTAACTGACACAGCCCCCTGATCTGATGGGTTCTGCCGACTGCATGCAGTCTATCTACTACCTTTTGTCACTGTTTATGCCGCCGGCCGGCTATAATCCCATCCACATTAATGCATGGCAGGTGTCTCAGTCAACTGTCATGCTTTTTCATCATTGCAAGTCAAAGTAATAGATATTAAAAAAATCTAATGGGTTAGTCTAATGAACCGACCCGATTTTATAGAGTTAAATAGAAACAATATGGTGACTAGGCTCAATGACTTTCAAGGTTCAATAATGGAGGCCCAATAAACTAGTTAAATAAATGAGCCCAATTTATTCGGCCCAAATAAGAGAAATATCATGACCCAACAAGTATACAAGTACCAATACGCAATTCACAAGGTTAATTACACCATATCTTGGAGTTTTATATTGTAGAGAAAAAATGAGTGAGTAGTTTTTTTATAGAAGAGAAAAGAAAGAAAATAAATCATATTTGATATATAAAAAACATTTAATATATTTGAGCATAGAATATTTAGTCAGATATGTCAAGTAATTTCAACTAATTAATGAGAATCTCAAAATTCATAGTTCCTTTCAATCATATTGATACACATAATTGAACAAGTTAAAAATGTCTATTTCTGATATCACAATATCAGAAAGACAATGTCAAAAGTTGAAATTACATGTGATATTTTGATATTTTAACTTGTTATTCAAAGTATCCTTCAAATAATTATACAACTAGAAGGTTGTATTAATTCTTGTCAACTATTATTCTATTACAATTAGTTACTCTCTCCATTCTTTAATATAAGTCGTTTTAGAATTGTGCACAAGTATTAAAAAAATGATTGTATAACATTAAATATAATATCAATTATCTATATTGTTCTTGTATTGAAAAAAAATTATTATTTATTGGGCAAAAAATAGTAAGAGAACCTAAGTTATGTTTAATACTTGAGGTAATATTGGAAACTAAACAATTAATGCTTACTTGAAATTTTCAAACGACTTATATTAAGGAACAAAAAAACACTCATCGACTTATATTAATGAACTGAGGGAGTATCTGTTAATACAAGGAGCGTAGAAGTATAATTATGATTATTGTTCAATAACAAGTTAAAGGGAACAAGAAGCCCCAACTTACTAATGTTTTTGTAAAAAGATGAATGAGATTCTGTTGAATTTGCTCTCTCTAATTCTATATGATCAATATTTTGTAGAATGAATTAACTATTAAGTAGAATTAAAAAGCAGATAAACGGTTTGTAATTAATTAGTTATGGGGGGATAAAGTGTCAATTAATCTTGTCAAATTTTCATTTCCAACACTTTGTAAATGTGATGTCAAACAAATTTTCTCCTCAAAAAATAATAAAAATAAAATTCCTTTCTATCTGTAAGTGTGTTCATCAATGGAACCAATGCTCTGTTGGCAAAGCCACCAGAAATATAGCAGAGCACTGAGAACAGTACTCACGGAAGTGGTTAGCATGAAGTTTATTTTTGGGTAAGTTGGTCAATTGACCAATAGAATATTGACACGCAGGCGAGGCTCTATGTGTGTCCGTATTTTACTGGTCAATTGACCAACTTACCAAAAAAAAAAACTTCATGTTAACCGGATCCGTCCAAGGGTAAATTCTAGTGAACTTCTGAATCCTCAAAATTGTAATACCCCTGACAGAATCTAACTAAACTTCTGATTTACTTTGAAAACCAAAACTAGAAACTTAATCCACTTCCTTTAAAGACAGTTCAGACTTCAGACTTCAGACTTGGCTAAACAAATTTACTTATATTTCTTAATTATTAATCCCATGAACTGATTAATCATATTTCATGTTAACACTTAAACTGATAACTCAGCTTTAAGAGAATAAAGCTCCAAATACATCAACTGTTAGAAGAGTAATTAAGCAGTTAGAAGAGTAGATCACAAGATTATTAAAACGAAACATTAAAAGAGATTCAAGAGCATTAAATTTTTCTGAAAGAAGATGAAACTCTGTGTTATTAAAAGGAAAAATTTATGCTGTAAAGATTCCTAACTACCAGCTTCTTTTACTACTGAGTTTATCTTTTAATCCATGCATCTTTCCGGCCAAATGATTGTTCAAACTTACAGTTTCAGATAGGAGCGCTTATGGAATCAGAAATTTTCTTATGGTTCAACATTGGGGGAAAAAATTACAGTTCAGAAACACAGAAGGAAATATAAAATGAATAGAAGTTGAATCAGCAAATTGGGGAACCAAATCTATAGAGCCAATTGTTCCCACGTGACGAAATCTAATCAAATTGTAAAAACTACTACCTTAATTCACCCATGCTACTATTAAATTAGGATCTGCGCCGCCAATAGTAGCATTGATCTCACTTTTCTTCATTGAAGAACCTAACCAATCATTCCAAATTGTGTCAATTTCATCATCACCATCATCATCATACAAAGAAATTTCAATTGAAGTAGTTCTCATAAATTACATACCCAATCTTTCCAACACTTCTAACAACCATTTATATAAAAAATGAATTAGATTGAATCAATCATTAAGTCATCATAACAATAGATGTATAACATCAAGTGAGACGAATTATATGCTTCTTATTTCACATCATCTTCAACCTTTGACAGTCTGACAACAACAATTGAAAAAACAAAAAACAAAAGAGCAACAAAAAACAAGAACCCATTTTGCAAAATTTACATTGAATCAATCAATAAATCATAACAATAGATGTATAGCATCAGATTACATGAATCACATGCTTCTCAATTCACAACATCTTCAACATTTTGCCTATGTATACTAATTAACAGTCTAACAACAGACTCAATTGAAATAAATAAAAAAGAAGGGAAAAAAAAACAAGAACCCATCTCACAAAATTCTTTCTTTTAAGTCATCAAGACTGTATATCAGCAAAAATGGGCGCAACAGCCAAAAGTTTCTTCCGAGAAATGCATCGAGCTTGACCGATTCTCGAAGCAAAAGAAGGGATTTTGTCCATGGGGATTTGGGTTGTTAGGGACTGGGATGTGTATTCTGTTGAAGAGAGATTGATGAGATGCAAAGCAATCAGATTTTGTGAATTGGGTTTTCTAGATTTTGCAGTGAATTTGGAATCTCGGATTTGGGCTAAAGCTCCTGGCTTTAGATATCTATAAAATGAGGCTTCTTCTTTCTTTGATGGTGATGATGCGCAGGAGCTTGTGAATCTTGTTTTCATGGTGTCAGATGAATTTGTAGAGGGAGAGAAATAAACCCTAGAGAGATAAATGGATGAAATTGCAAAAACCCTAGAGAGATGGATAAACGGGATGAGGTTCGAAGGGTGTTTTGGGAGGGTTTAAATAAGGGGTTATAGGCGGGAATATGGCCGTTGTGGAGTTTAACACAAGAACGCGTTTTCAAGTATTTCTAATTTTTTTTTTTTAATAAGGTAAGTCAATTACTCCCTCCATTAGTACCATTTCCTAATATTAATGACCTCCGAATTTTAAAAATATGTTAATGGAATTTATGATTTATCTAAATATTACCCTATCTCTCCCGTAAAAAGGGATTTAGGGGGTGTATTTAATTAAAATTTTTAAAGACTTTTAAAGATTTTAAAAGTTTAGTTGTATTCAATCAAGACATTTAAAGAGTTTATAAAAGTTTAGTGATATTCAATTACAACTTTTTTAATGTCTTTAAAAGTCAGGTGTTATTGAATTAAGATTTTTATAAAATCTATAAAAGTATTTTGGTATTCAAAAAGTCATAGATTTTAAAGATTTCTATCAAATGGTAGACTTTGACAGACTTTAGAAGAAAATTATAACTATCAACCCATATCCAAAGTCTTATCTCATATCTAAAGATTTCTAAATACTTCCAAATAAACACAAAGGTGAATAAAACTAGTTATTAATTGGACTTTTTCTTTTATTGGGTCAAATTAGTTATTTATTTTATATGGGCTAATAAATATTAAAATGTGATGGATAAATAATTTGATAAAATTTGGGCCATAAAAATAATTGGATTTATTATAATAAGAGAATTAACAAGATATATTAATAAATAAACAAATAACTAGACCTAATCAATTGTTGTTGAGGAAAAAGCACTAGCTCGAAAAAGCTTCCAATAGAAAGAGGGAAGAGATTTGTTCAACAAAAATGAGATAAATCATGAAACTCTCATATCAGTTGTAAAGATTATGTATATATAATATATGAAAATAGAAAATATATGATGTGTATATTTTTTTTTATAGTTTTCTGCCATTTTAAACGAAGGAAATTACTGTTAATTTTTGAGACATCCTCCATATTCGTCTTCAAGTGTCTTTGGTGTATCATAGTGAAATAATGTAACATGTGGTTCTATTCCTGCATGACAAATATATATATATATATATGTATTCCTGCATGACAAATATATATGTATTTCATTGTCATATTATTTTGTGAAAAACGGAGTTTGGTATTCCTACTAAAAAGCGTACGCATATGCATAAAGTATATATAGCTCAATGAAAAGTGAGCTTAATTTTTGTATTGTGTATGTAGTTTTTAAAATTTTATTGGTATCTGAGTATCTAAATGTATCATGAAATGAGTAGAATAATGTAAACGCTTTTAACATATATAAAATCTCATGCCACAATAATATAATGAGATTTACTCTTGTTCATGAAAAAAGATGGAGATGTTGTACACATGAGCTAATTAACAATTAATATAAATTGCAAGATATATTAGAAGTATACAAAAGTCTATCACGCCTTGATAAAAAGTTTATAAAAATGCACTTATTTCATAGAGTCTATAAAAGTCATTTTAAAAAAGTCTTTAAAGTCTGTGAAAGTCATTAAAATCCCACAAATTCTATAAAAGTCTGTCACTTAAAAAAAGTCTTTAAAAATCATAATTGAATACACCCCCCTTAGGAGTGTATTCAATTAAGATTTTTAAAGACATTTTTTTTAAGTGACAAACTTTTGTAGAGTTTGTGAATTTTAATAACTTTTAAAGACTTTTTTTAAAATGACTTTTATAGACTCTATGAAATAAGTGACAAACTTTAATAGACTTTTTACCAAAATTTTAATAGACTTTTGTATACTTCTAATATATCTTGAAGCTTATATTAATTGTTAATTAGTTCATGTGTACAGCCTCTCCCTCTTTTTTCATGAACTAGAGGAAATCTCATTATTTCATTAAATTATTGTGGCATGAGATTTTATATATGTTGAAAGCATTCATATTATTCTACTAATTTCATGATAAATTTGGATACTCGAATACGAATAAAATTTTACAAACTACAGACGCAACACAAAAATTAAACTCACTTTTTATTGAAGGGTTAAATGCAAAGTCGACCACTGAACTTTTCTGATATTTGGGTTGCTAACGTGGCGAGACTTTTGAATTTTAATTTTCCAAAAACTGCCACTCCACATATTCAAACTTGCGACCTATGATTTGTAACTTTGGTTTCTTGACCGCTGGAGCAACATGAGTCAATTGTTAATTTGTGGGTTAAATGCTTATTTAGTCACTGTACTATATGTCAACTTACAAGTGAGTCACTAAACCAATTTTTTTTACAGTCAACTCACTATACCTTACTTTACTAACAAAACGTTAAAAATTCCGTAAGTTTGTTGACTTTTAACGAAAATGTCCACATCAGTTGCATACGTGTAAAAAAAAATTCTTATGTGGCACAAATCATCCTATGTGGCTTTCTTACGTGGAAATTGAGGAAATAATTTATGAAAAAATGAAAGATTTATTCTAAATAAAACAACATATGTTAAAATAAATTAGAAAAGTTAGCCAAAAGAATAAAAAAAAATAAATAAAAAATATATTTAATTATTTTTGTAATTAATACCAAATGAATTTTTATTTAATTCTTTACAAATAATTATATAAATTAGAAAAGTTTGCTAAAAAATAAGAAAATAAATAAATAAAATATGTTTAAATAATATCAAATGAATTTTTGTTTAATTATTTTCAAATATAATAATATAAATTAGAAAAGTTAGTCAAAAAAAAGAAAATAATAAAAAATATATTTAATTATTTTGTAATTAATATCAAATGAATTTCTATTTAATTCTTTACAAATATAATAAAATAAATTAGAAAAGTTAGTCAAAAAATAAAAATATATTTAATTATTTATATATCATTTAATCAAAACAAAAATTAATACTAAAAGCAGAGGTTAATCTCAAAATATTAGACACAGCAAAAAGCTCAGCTCAGTTCAAATTTGGTACCGATGCACTTACTAAATTGGCGTTGAAACAATTATTTAGCAGACATGAAAATGCTAGGCGTTTTTGGCTGGCATGACACATTTTTTTTTTTTGCAAAAAAATGATACTTGTGGGTTATTAGGCTTGAACACAAGACTTGTAAATAAATAAATAAGAGTTCAAACCCTTTAAAAGTTATATTGATTAGCAACACCCACCATTTACAATTGATTATATAGTAGAAATAAAAAAAATTCAATAGAAAGAATTAAGGTTGGAGCAATTTATTTTGTTGTTATATCAAATGATAATAATCAACACTACATTATGTAAAATATTACAATTATTATTATTATTATTATTTATTTTTATACAATCACAAAAACTTAATAGTAAAATGTTAAACTACGTACTTCAAATTTTCTTATATATCAAACACAAGCACATAATTTCATATATTTATAAATAATATATATATATATATATATATATATATATATATATATATATATATATATATATATAAATTACTGCTTACTTTACCCTTATGGAGTATTTATAAGATTGACAATATATATTTCATATTGTTTTGAGACACTATATATTTAACGTTATACGTTTGATACTCAACTCAAAATTTTAGAATTAAAATTATACTGAACTACTTTTGTTATTTCATAAAATTGAAATCAATTTTAGTTAAAATTTGGTCTCAATCCTAATTTCAAAGTTTAAGATTGAATTATCAAACATAGCAGCTTAACATGCATCGCATTGAATTATCAGTAGAATTATTATATGAAGTTATGAATAAATAGAATTATTGTTTATATTAAGCGGACAATGTTTATATGTATTAGAATTATTGTTTATTATAAATTATTTTATTATTTTTAATATTTATTATTATTACTATTTTTGGTGTAGCAAATTTTATAAAAAAAAAAAAATAGAAGAAGCCGTGTCATGTAGGCCTACTTAACCAGCTATGGCCTCATATTTTCAACCCACAAAATCCGAACCTTTTTTTACCATGGCCGCTCGGCCTTCTCGGCCACTCCCCATCGTTGCCACCTCTACAAAATATCAAACCCTAAAATATCAAAACTCCACAACTTAATCTCTTCCCCATTTACGTTAAAAACAGGGTTTCCCTCCAAACAGGGCATTGAAGGAAGGTAGCAGTGCCGATATATAGGAACAAGAATTGGAGTTTTTCTCAGGTACCCTTTAGCCAAATTCACGGCCTCATCATTATCTTCAGGTCTATTATCCCAAGAATCGCACCAAAAAATTCCCTTAGAAAACTCTTCTGCATAAGATTGGCAAGTTAGTGAGGATTTGAAGTTGTTGGGTGGATGAGGATCGCCAATTGGGGAAGCCATGGTCAACGGGAAGGCCTTCCCGGAGAAATGAACGAAGATCAGGAGGAAATGTGAAGTGGAAAATGGATTCAGTTTCTGAGAACTCGGAGTCTGTGAGGCCTTCTGATATGTGAATGTTGGAATTCTGAACTTGGTCGATGAGATTCTTGGCGTAGGCTGCGAAAGAGAAGCAAACTAATCTGCAACAGATTTGGATGAGGTCGAAATTCATTTTGTTGATTGTTCAGTCAAATGAGAGAGAAAAGTGTATGATATTTAATAAATGTAAAAAATTCATTTCAAATAAAATTTAAGGTTTATCTAAAAATTATTTTCTATTCATTATAAAAATAAGTAAAAAATTATTTCTTTTCATGTTTTTTTCTTAAATTTTTGATTTTATTTTTTAAAAAATTCTTTCATACTTCCCTTAATTTTAATTAGCATATTTTTAGTTTTATGTGTTATAATTTTCTTAATTATATTTATCTCATCACTTGATTAAATAAAAAATTATTTAATATTAATTATAAAAATAATTAAATATATTTTTTCATTTTTTTGTTTTTGTGACCAACTTTTCTAATTTATATTATACTTTAAAATATTTTTTATTTTCTTCATAAATTTTTCCCTCCAAATTCACATAGTGAAGGCCACGTAGGATAATCTTTGACACATAATCTTCTTTTTTTTACAACTCAGCAGCTTACGTGTATTTCCATTTAAAGTCAACATAATTTAACGGAATTTCTAACGTTTTGTTAGTAAAGTAAGGTATAGTGAGTTGACTGTAAGAAAAATCGGTTTAGTGACTCACTTGTAAGTTCACATATAGTACAATGACTAAAAAAGCATTTAACTTGTTAATTTATTGCAAGGATTAATATTTATATCAAAACATGAGATTTCTCTCATATATTCCTTTCTTCTCATTCACTACATATACTACAATAATAATAATAATAATAATAATAATAATAATAATAATAATAATAATAATAATAATAGTAATAATTACTTTTCTACAAAGCATTACTCATAAAATCAACCCACCAATGGAGCTTCATTTCTCCCTCAATATTGTGACGCCCCCAAAATAGGTATACATCACCTATTCTGAGTCGCCAAATACATGGTACAGAAATAAATACAACTTCAGTAATACAATTGTCATGCACAATATGACAACACATATACTGTGAGTTTAAATACAAATATTGTCTACTAGACAGTATACAAACTCAAAAGAAGTCCTCATTACAATTATTGATACACTATTTTATAAAATAGTGAGGACTACTAGAACAACTATCTTGAATCATCACTCCATACCCCGGCTAGTTCCTGCTAAATTTTCTCCTCCTAAGAAGAACAATGGAACAAAAAGGAAAAGGGTGAGCTCAAATAGCCCAATAAAGAATATTATGACTAAGATAATACACAACAAATTATCATTAGTCTTCAACAGGAAAAAATCTTATAGAACATAATAGACAACAAATTTTAGATCAACAATTGCAGCGGAAACAACAATCTATTAGAAGAGTCAAGTAGAGAATGAATTCTACTATCTTCTAAGATTTAAAAGTCCATCATCAATATTTCATCCCTGTTGTAACGCCCCCAAAATTAGGTATACATCACCCATTTTGAGTCGCCAGATACATGGTATAGAATTCAAATACAACTTAATAATACAACTGTCGTGTACAATACGACAAAACATAAACTGTGAGTTTGAATACAAATATTGTCTACAAGAGATTATACAAACTCAAAAGGAGTTCTCATTACAATTATTATCACACTATTTCACAGAATAGTGAGGACTACTAATGCACCATCTAGGACCATCACTCCATTTCCCGAATAGTCCCAGCTATATTCTCATTTCCTGAAGAGAACAGTGAAATAAATGGTGAGCTCAACTAGCCCAGTAAGAAATATTATGACTAAGATAATGCAGAATAAATTATCATTAGTCTCCAACAATGTTAAACTGATAAAATATAATAGACATCAAGTTTAACTGCGGCGAAACAAGCAATCCATCAAAAGAGTCAGTAGAAAATAAAATCTCACTGCCTTTTTATGATTAAAAAGTTTTTCATCACTTTTATCACGAGACTCATTTCAATAAATAATCCACATCATTAAATCATCCCCGCTACGAGCCAAGGATATTCTTTAGTATCACGACCACGAATTATCCATGCACTACGGGCCAAAGATAATCGTGTTTTCATCAACGGTCCTGATCATGCCATAAAACAATTCATCTTTGCTCCATTGGCCGAAGAGAATCCATAGCCATAATCATACCAAAAATTGTCCATCAATACACTACGGGCCAATGAAGACTTTTAATTTTCATATTATTTATAATATTACGGTCATGATTATACCGAATAATCCCTGGTCATAATCATACCAAGTCCATCTATGCACTACAGGCCACAAATGACTTTCAACATAACATAAACATGAGGATGATGATAATGATATAAGAATTCAATTAAACAAGTTCAAGAATTAATTTGTCTAGGAACCAATAACGTCCAAATTGTCAACATGATACTTCTTTGTAGAATAAAATTCAAGAATGCTCAGAAGAATATTTTCATAAAAAATACTGGATGAAGCGCAAATATCAAGGATATTCCACTAATTTCATGGAGTATAGAAGTCTAAATTTTAATCAACTGAGTATAATACCGAATGGAATAACAAACGATATCACCATGCATGCGGTACTTCACATGTAGGCGGTTATTCCAATGAATAATAATAATGGAACCAGTCGTAAAATTCACAATTTAGCGGGATGTTCCAATGAGAATAATAAATGCGGAATAATAAATGATGGAACCAGTCCCAGATAATAGATGACGACACGATAATACTCAATGAGAATAATAAAGACGGAATAATAAAAAAATGGAACCAGTCCCACAGATAAACATGACGGGATATTCCGACGAGTAATAAAAGATGAATAATAGAAGAATGTCACCAAGTATAGGGTAGCCCATGAATCTGATTATTCCAACGAACAATAAAGAAATGGAATAATGTAAGTTCTCTTCTTGAATACAAAAGAATAATATCCTCATCAGTAAAATAATACTTGATATAAGAGTAGTGAAGTAGCGAGAAAACTTTTCTTCTATCTCTCTATAGTCTCTCTCTATAATTTCTCTCTCTGAGTTCAATGAATTAAAAGTAAGAAAATAATGAAGGAATGAGCTTATTTATAGAAAAATGAAATGCATAAGAATTAAAACCATGAACGGTCCAAATTGATTTACTTTAATCGATTTCATTCCATATTTAAAGAAAAATCTTTTAAATAAAATATAATATATTCTATTTATATAAAAAGATTTTTACTATATCAAACACTATGCATAATAAAATATAATATATTCTATTTATAGAATAACTTTAATAAAGTATTACATTTTTATATAAAAGATGTTTCTATTTTATTACGTTAATAATACGAATAAAACAAAACTTCTAAATCAACAATAATTGAATCAAATAATGTGAGATACTTGTCAAAGAACTATTGTAGCAATAATTGAACAAAATTGGTGACTTCTCACAAAATATCAATAATCAATACCGTGCTACTTAAGCAACAACGCCATTCATTGTACTTTTACTCTTGAGTAGTTCAACAAGATCAACCAGTAAAAACTTCCGCCGTTATTTTCAATAAAATATTTTTTGTCGTTTTCTCGATCCGATAATAATTCCGTTAATAGGGTCCACCAATGATTGTGTTTGTCGTCTTAATATTATATGTTTAAAACGAATATTTCCCGAACAATCGAATATAATATGACAACTTGCATACTTTGCAAAATTTATAAATATTACCCACAACTATAACATTATATCAAATCCACACCATAATATAAAAAAAATATTTCGAGAAATTTAAATCTTTATCTATAAAATCTAGGATTTTACAATCTCCCCTCCTTATGAAATTTCGCCCTCGAAATTTACGTACGTACCTGGTATGCCGAACAGATGAGGACATTTCGTCAAATTCTAACTCTTGAGGTATAACCTTTAAGTGTAGAATATATTCCAAGATTTTAATAGGTACATCTTCATACGTTAAATTATCCGCTGTCTCGTCCGGTTCTAAATTAATAATGTGGTTCGGGTCGTCCACATATTTACGTAACATCGATACGTTAAAAACGTTATGAACACGTAACATACTTGGCAGTAAAACGAGTCTATAAGCCACAGTTCCTATTTAATCGAGGATTTCAAATGGGCCAATTAAATCAAGGGTTGAGATTTCCTCTCTTCAGCAACTCTTGCTTTTGAAATAACGCCCTCTTGAACCTTCTTCTTCACATTCATCAGCTCTGGGTGCGTAGTTTGAGCGGCTTTAACTTTATCGATTAAAGTCGATTCTACTCGTATATTCGTTATCTTCACGTGGGTCCGTATATTCGCACTCGTAAACGCATACGATCTTCTATTCAACGCGTCAGCTACCATGTTCGCTCTTTCACGGTGATATTGAATAGTAAGATCGTAATCTTCAACAGCTCGAGCCAACATCTTTGGCGCATGTTACGTTCGTTTTAAGTAAAGAAATATTTGAGGGTTTAAGAAATGGGTTTTTGTACTGGGGTCAATACAAAATTCGATTTCACGCTCTAGGGTAGGCTAAGAAGTCTTCAAGAATACGCCAAGAAATTTATTAATGATAGAAATATCATTCAAAATCATTCTCTCATCCTGAACTTGGATAAGACGTCACATTAATACCAATCTGCGCCTTCATCCTTAACACCGGATAAGACCTCAAAATAATACCTATCAACTTGCCATCTTCATTCACGACGTCGCCTACAGAAAGTCTGGCTTCGGTGCATTCCACACAAGGAAGTCAACAACAAAATGATCGGGGCTCTTTACTTATGGCTTGATATGACAATGATTGACTTTAGTGGTTTAGTTACTTTGAATTCGCATAACAGGTTGGTTAGGTGTATGAAAGCTAACAACCTTACAAAAATTATGATGAGTATTTAACCAATCGTTTCAAAAAAAACCACATCAAAGGCAAGTATTTTCAAAGAGATAAGATCGACAGGTAACGTGAAAGTGTCAATTTGAATCAAACAAGATTTATAAACAGTGGAGGTAACGAAGGTTTCTCCCAATGGAGTTTCAATAGATAAATCAAAGTTTAACTTCTCCGGAGTTAAGTACAAACATTGAACACAACTAGGTGAAATAAAAGAGTGAGTAGAACCCAGATCTAACATGGTATAGACTTCGTGAAGAGCTTATGATTAACTTACCCGTGATAATTTTATTCAGTTCCTCGTCACGAGAAAAAAAAACGCTCTCTCTTAAACTATCGGCTTTGGCTTTGTCTCGGGACATCCTTTGGCATCACTATCCCAGTTGGACTTGACTTCACCATACGACAAAATCGAGCTAGGTGACCTTCTCTTCCGCAATTAAAACACACTTTGGATTGTTGCGTACAGT
Source organism: Panax ginseng (assembly GCA_020205605.1). NCBI lineage: Eukaryota > Viridiplantae > Streptophyta > Magnoliopsida > Apiales > Araliaceae > Panax > Panax ginseng. Next base: position 12,466,753 of record CM035143.1, read on the forward strand.
TTGGACGGATGTGTCCCTCTTGTCCGCATTTGAAACATACGACCGATGGGCGTTTCTTCTTCCTTTTTTGAAGCGGGTCTTTGGTGCGACGTCTTCACGTCATTATTGAACCTTCTCTTCTTAAAATGTCCATTCTTATTATCTTGGCCATGATTACGACCGAAATGGTTACCATTCTTGGCATGATAATATCCCCACGATGGTTATCGTTGTTCATGACCGCCGCCCACCGATATGATTATTATCGTGTTGTTGGTCGTTGCCTTTTGGTTGTCTTGACTCATTATAAGCGCTCCAATAATCGAGCCCTATTCACAACATCTGAATATAAACAAAGTTTGTGAGAAATGAGGTATTGACGTATATCGGGTTTCAAACCTCGCAAAAACATTCACGTCATTTGTTCCTCATTATCGAACAATTGGGATGCAAACTGGGATAACTCCGCAAACTTAGCCTTGTACTGCGACACGGTCATATTGTTTTGCTCCAGCTTGATGAATTCTACCTCCTTCATGTGATGAATACTTTCAGGAAAGTACTTGTCGTTGAATAATTCTTGGAACTTCTCCCAAGACATCTTGAGTCGTCAGTGGGTGGATGCGTTTTACAGATTCCCACCAATGATCTCCTTCTTCACGCAACATAAAGGTGGCGAATGGAACCTTTTGCTCCTCTGAGCATTCCAAGACATCAAATATCTTGGTAATCTGTTTTATCCATGTCTCCGCCTTAAGTGGTTCGCTTTCCCAAAAACTCCGGTGGTCCCAGCTCCTTGAGTCAACGCGCATGACCAACCGTGGGTTACCATTGTTTCCACCGCATTATGGATGGAGCCGCCTTCGCTTGCGTTGTTGCATGAATTGCTCCTTAAACCGCTTAATGGTGGACCGGCCCCGAGAGTTATCGATATTTTACTGCATTTTGGATGGGGAGTCGCCTTACTTTGTTGTTGCATGAATTGCATAAAGCCTCGACCATCCCATCATTCACCATTTCATCGGTGTTATTGTTTTCATGAGGAGTATTGTCTTACAGTTGCACATTATCCCGATTATTGATGCATGGAGACTCAACGGTCTCCTGTGCTCCATTGATAATCTCAACATTCTCGGATGCCATTTTCAAACACCGCCACAAAACAAGGGGGTTAATTAACATATCACATATTATCCCTATACTTTGACCACCAATTAAATACCAAATAAACTTAGGTAGGTCATACTAACGAAGAATTCCGCTCTCCCTCCTATTTTTTTGTCTCACATCTTAGCCAGGATCATATCCTAAGCTTTGATACTCAACCGTGACGCCCCCAAAATTAGGTATACATCACCCATCTTGAGTCGCCAGGATACATGGTATGTAATTCAAATACAACTTAATAATACAACTCACGTGTACAATACGATACAAAACATAAACCGTGAGTTTGAATACAAATATTGTCTACTAGAGATTATACAAACTCAAAAGGAGTTCTCATTACAATTATTATCACACTATTTCACAGAATAGTGAGGACTACTAATGCACCATCTAGGACCATCACTCCATTCCCGAATAGTCCCAGCTATATTCTCATTTCCTGAAGAGAACAGTGAAATAAATGGTGAGCTCAACTAGCCCAATAAGAAATATTATGACTAAGATAATGCAGAATAAATTATCATTAGTCTCCAACAATGTTAAACTGATAAAATATAATAGACATCAAGTTTAACTGCAGCGGAACAAGCAATCCATCAAAAGAGTCAAGTAGAAAATAAAATCTACTGTCTTTTATGATTAAAAAAGTTTTTCATCACTTTTATCGCTGAGACTCAGCTCAATAAATAATCCACATCATTAAATCATCCCTGCACTACAGGCCAAGGATATTCTTTAGTATCACGACCACGAATTATCCATGCACTACGGGCCAAAGATAATCGTGTTTTCATCAACGGTCCTGATCATGCCATAAAACAATTCATCTTTTCTCCATTGGCCGAAGAGAATCCATAGCCATAATCATACCAAAAACTGTGCATCAATGCACTACGGGCCAATGAAGACTTTTAATTTGTACATCATTTGTAACATTACGGTCATGATTATACCGAATAATCCCTGGTCATAATCATACCAAGTCCATCTATGCACTACAGGCCACAGATGACTTTCAACATAACATAAACATGAGAATGATGACAATGATATAAGAATTAAATTAAACAAGTTCAAGAATTAATTTGTCCAGGAACCAATAACGTCCAAATTGTCAACATGATACTTCTTTGTAGAATAAAATTCAAGAATGCTCGTAAGAATATTTCCATAAAAATATTTGGATGAAGCGCAAGAAATATCAAGGATATTCCACTAATTTCATGGAGTATAGAAGTCAAAATTTTAATCAACCGAGTATAATAATACGAATGGAATAACAAAAGATATCACCATGCATGCGGTATTTCGCATGATTTAGTTATTCCAACAAAATAATAATAACGGAACCAGTCGTCGTGAAATTCACATGCACAAGATGTTCCAATGTAATAATAAATGCGGAATAATAAATGATGGAACCAGTCCCATGATAAGATGCATGTGATATTCAAGCGAAATAATAAAGACGGAATAATAAAAAAATGGAACCAGTTTCTACAGATAAAGACGAGCAGTGATATTCCGAAGTAATAATAAAGATGTAATAATAGAAGAATGTCACAAAGTATAGGGTAGCTCAGCGTACAAAGTGTTATTCCAATGTAACAATAAAGAAATGGAATAACAAAAGTTCTCTTCTTGAATACAAAAGAATAATATCCTTACCGTAAAATAATAATACTTGATATAAGAGTAGTGAAGTAGCAGAAAACTTTTCTTCTATCTCTCTATAGTCTCTCTCTATAATTTCTCTCTATAATTTCTCTCTCTGTAGTTCAAAGAATTCTTAAAAAATAATGAAGGAATGAGCTTCTATTTATAGGAAAATGGAATGCATAAGAATTAAAAACCATGAACGGTCCAAATTGATTTACTTTAATCGACGGTCCATATTTAAAGAAAAATCTTTTAAATAAAATATAATATATTCTATTTATATAAAAATTTTTACTATGTAAACACTATATCTTGAGCACTATGCATAATAAAATATAATATATTCTATTTATAGAATAACTTTAATAAAGTATTATGTTTTATATAAAAAGATTTTACTATGCAAAATACTATGCATAATAGAATATAATATATTCTATTTATAGAATAACTTTAATAAAGTATTACATTTTATATAAAGATGTTTCTATTTTATTACGTTAATAATACGAATAAAACAAAACTTCTAAATCAACAATAATTGAATCAAATAATGTGAGATACTACGTCAAAGAATTATTGTAGCAATAATTGAACAAAAGCGGTGGCTTCTCACATAAATATCAATAATCAATACCGCAGTGTGCTACTATGCAACAACGCCAGATTCTTGTACTTTTACTACCGAGTAGTTCAACAAAGATCAACCAGTAAAACTTCCATTGTTATTTTCAATAAAATATTTTGTCATTTTCTCAATCCGACAAATAATTCCGTTGTGGGGTCCACCAATGATTGTGTCTTGTCGTTAATATTTCCTGCTTAAAACGAATATTCCCCGACCAATCGAATATAATATGACAACTTGCATACTTTGCAAAATTTATAAATATTACCCACAACTATAACATTATATCAAATCCACACCATAATATAAAAAAATTATTTCGAGAAATTTAAATCTTTATCTATAAAATCTGGGATTTTGCACCTGTAACATCAATCAATATACATCATGAATCAAATATTCATCTTTGCACTACAGGCCAAAAATATTCATTAGGTAATCATTCATCTTTGCACTACAGGCCAAAGATATTCAGTAATATCATCATTTAGGATTGAGGATGATGAAAAATATCTTAAAGAAAACGAATCTAGTGAGATAAAAGAACAAATATTAGGAATTCGTATTACAGTTTATCCAAGGTCAATAATACTCCGTAATAACCAATTTTGAAGCAGAATTCAAAAATAATGATCAAAACATAGATACAATTAAAGATAGTAACCATAATAGACATCTTGGATAAGAAGAAGAAAATTTTATTTTTCGGTGAATAGTGCCGTATACGTGAATAGTGTCGTATACGTGAATAGTAATCCCGACACAAAAAGGTAGAAATTCCACAATAAAATTCATACCAATATTTCGGTATAATGATATTGAAAGAATAACATCATTATGAAGGAAATAACATCCCTTACCTCAAAATAACAACGAGATTTCCAAATTTGAAATATCGTATAAAATTTCAAGGAAACTTGCACTGATAAATAACAACTCACAAAGTATCTAAATACTCACAAAATACACTCGATAATATAGAGAGAAAGAGAAAACTAGTTTCTGGTGTGATTTTCAATTCTAACTAAGCACCCTATTTATAGGAAAATGCTTAGAACGTCATAGCAAACTAACTTGCTAACTGATGGCTTTACCTTCTACTATTCAAGCTCACCACCTTTGAAAATAAATTCCAGCACATTTTATTTCTCACCAACCAAAAGTGGGGTCCACCCATATTTTTAATAAAAATATTTAATTTCCGAAACTTCAATAATTCATAATAATATCCCTTTTATAAAAAAAATTGAATCTCGTGTGTTTTTCATAGGAAATTTAATTATCTACAACTTTGTAAGTTTAAGTTTTTCTAAATTACAAATGAAAAATGCCCAAAATCCACACACGGATGATTTTCAGCACCTCTATTCCGCCAAAAATACTGATAAAACACATCAGCATTAATTTCTTCATTTATAACCACAATAAATATATCCATCCATCATTTATATCCACAGAAAATAAGTATTTCCTTATCATATAAATCAATAATTAATTATTCTCAAATAATATTACAGAATCACAATTATGACAACCAGGCCGTACCCAGGAAAGAGGGGGCTTTCCGATAAGAATATTTCTCCTTAGTGGCGCGTAATTAGGTGACCAAACCTCTCCTTGATAGAACTTTCTAGACATTGCCAATAATACTATTTAATAATATTATTCAAATAATATAAATTATTGATCTGATAATGAAAAATCTTGCAAAGGATAATTATTGAAACAACACTAATATAAAATATCAACGCAGTTAAATTATTGAACCAATAAAATAAATATATCGAATAATTCATACCGTAACAATTATTGAGTGCCTTAACATGTAAGAATCAATAATTCAAAAATATCATGCAAAATCGTAATATTCTTTAAACGACCACGCGCGAAAAAGCGTATTTTAACCACCGGGTATTCCAACAGTGTTAATGGTAACAATTACGCCGTTATTTATAAAAACTCAAATTTATCATTTTCTTCATCCGATTTATCCGTTATGGGGCCCACATAAATGGTCATTACTGCAGCATTTAATATTCTCCGACAACAATGAATATTTTATAACCACTTGCTTATTTTGTAAAATTTGCACATTTTACCCATAACCAAAGTATTATATCAAATTAAAACCTTATTATTCACAATAATAAATAAAGAAAATTTGATTTTATTCATTAAAAAGTTGGGGTCTTACAACCTCCCCTCCTTATAAAATTTTGTCCTCGAAATTGACGTACGTACCTGGTGTTTCGAAAAGGTGAGGATACCTCGCTTTCATTTCTGATTCTAACTCACAGTTCATTTCTTCAACCACAAAACCTTAACTTGTGGTATAACCTTTGTGCGTAGGACATGCTCTTTTCTATCCAAGATTTTAACAGGTACCTCCTCGTACGTTAAATCTTCGGCTATCTCGTCTGGTTCTAACTCAATAATGTGGTTCGGGTCTTTCACATATTTATGAAGGATAGATATGTGAAAAATATTATGAACACGAGACATGCTTGGAGGTAATGCGAGTCTATAGGCCACATTTTCTATTCGGTCAAGAATCTCAAATGGACCAACAAATCTTGGATTGAGCTTTCCTCTTTTCCCAAATCTTGTAACTCCCTTCCATGGTGCAATACATAACAATACATGATCCCCAATATTAAATTCCACGTCCTTTCGATGAAGATCCACATAACTCTTTTGTCGATTCTGTGCCTTTTGTATACGTTGTCGAATTGTTTGGATCTTTTCTGTAGTTATGCGTACCAATTCTGGTCCTAACAACGTTGCTTCACCCACCTCATCCCAGCATACTGGAGAACGACATTTTCGTCCATACAATGCTTCAAATGGAGCCATGCCTATACTTTCCTGATAACTGTTGTTGTAGGAGAATTCCACCAATGGTAGGTACTTATCCCAACTTCCTTTGAAATCTAGGACACAGAGTCTTAATAGATCTTTAAGAGTTTGAATAGTCTTTTCTAATTGCCCGTCCGTTTGAGGATGGTATGCTAAACTGAATCGTAAATCCGTGCCCATAGCTTTCTGCAAGCTAACCCAAAATCGTGAAGTGAATCTTGGGTCACGATCCGAAACTATGGATACTGGCATACCATACAATCTCACAATCTCATTCACGTATATACTAACAAGACGTTCAAGGGAATAAGTCTCCCGTATAGGTAAGAAATGGGCAGACTTGGTTAATCTATCAACAATAACCTAAATCGCATCTATACTTTGAGAAAACTTGGGAAGACCCGTAACAAAATCCATACTAATGTGTTCCCACTTCCACTTCGGAATCTCAAGTGGTTGCAATGGACCCTTTGGCACTTGATGCTCTGCCTTTACACGTTGATAAGTTAAACACCTCGAGATAAACTCCGCGATCTCTCTTTTCATATTGCTCCACCAAAATGTATGCCGAAGATCATGATACATTTTGGTACTCCCAGGATGGATTATAAACGGTGTGTTGTGTGCCTCCATCATGATTCTATGCATCAAGTCAGAATTGTTAGGAACGCAAAGTCTGGAGTTAACACGAAGTATTCCTTCTTCATCGATTCTTGCTTCTGGAATAACACCTTCTTGCACTTACTTCTTCATACGCATCAGCTCCAGGTCCGTAGCTTGAGCAGCTTTAACTTTATCGATTTAAGTCGGTTCTACTCGTATGTTTGATATCATCACGTGGGTACTTGGACCCTTTACCTATATCTTCATCCTTTGCAAGTCATACAAAATGGACCTTTATGTTAAGAACATTGCACTCGTACCCGCATATGATCTTCTACTCAATGCGTCAACTACCACGTTTGCTTTACCAGGATGATATTGGATGGTATGATCATAATCTTTCAACAGCTTGAGCCAACGTCGTTGCCGCATGTTGAGTTACTTTTGGGTGAAGAAATATTTGAGGCTTTTATGATATGTATAGATCTCCACTTTCTCCTCATACAGGTAATGCCTCCAGATCTTCAACGCGAAAACGACTGCTGCCAACTCCAAATCATGGGTAGGATAATTCCTCTCATATTCTTTGAGTTATCGCGAGGCATATGCTATTACTTTCACATGTTGAATGAGAACACATCCTAACCCTTTTCCTGAAGCATCGCTGTAGATAACAAATCCATCTGAACTAGATGATATATTCAGAACAGGTGCCGAAATGAGTCTCCTCTTGAGTTCTTGAAAACTCTTTTCACAATCCTCGTTCCAACCGAATTTTGTATCTTTATAAGTCAGCTGAGTTAATGGAGTAGCGATTCGAGAAAATCCTTCCACGAATCTCCGATAATAACTAGCTAAGCCCGAAAAGTTACGTCTTACATCGACTTGGTTCCTCATAGCTTTGATTGCTTCAATCTTCGCCGGGTTAACAGATACTCCATGTTTTGACACCACGTGCCCAAGGAATGCTACTTTCTCAAGCCAGAACTCGCATTTCTTCAGCTTGGCATATAGTTTGTTATCACGAAGTCTTTGCAATACCAGCTTCAAATGGCGCTCATGATCTTCATGGCTTTTGGAATAGATGAGGATGTCATCAATAAAGACAACAACGAACTGATCCAAATATTCTTTGAACACACGGTTCATCATATCCATGAAAGAAGCATGAGCATTAGTCAATCCAAAAGACATGACTAAGAATTCATAATGCCCGTACCGAGTTCTGAAAGCAGTCTTCGGAATATCCTCAGTTTTAACCTTCAGCTGATGATATCCAGAAGAAGATCGATCTTTGGAAAGAATTGTGCTCCTTGCAACTGGTCAAACAGGTCATCAATGCGAGGTAGCGGATACCTATTCTTGATAGTGACATGGTTCAATTCCCGGTAGTCGATACAAAGTTGCATACTACCATCTTTCTTCTTTACGAATAAAACAGGATCACCCCAAGGAGATGTACTAGGACGAATGAAACCGATGTCCAACAACTCATGTAGTTGGACCTTTAACTCCTGAAGTTCAATAGGAGCCATTCGATATGGGGTTTTAGAAATGGGATTTGTACCAGGTTCAAGGTCAATAAAGAATTCAAATTCACGTTCTGGGGGTAGACCGGAAAGTTCTTCAGGAAATACGTCAGGAAATTCACTAACAATAGAAATATTATTCAAATCTGACGTGTTTTTGTTCAAGTCTGTGACATGGGCTAGGAAAGCTTGACATCCGTTTTTCAATAAATGAATAGCTTTATGGCTTGATATGACAGTGATTGACTTTAATGGTTTAGTTGTTTGAATTCGCATAATAGGTTGGTTAGGATTATGAAAACTAACAACCTTACGAAAATAATCAATTTTAGCATGATGAGTGGTTAACCAATCAATCCCTAAAATCACATCAAATGCAAGAATTTTCAATGAAATAAGATCGGTAGGTAATGTGATGGTACCAACTTGAATCAAGCAAGATTTATAAACAGTAGATGTAACAAAAATTTCTCCTAACGGAGTCTCAATAGATAAGTCAAGGTCTAATTTCTCCGGAGTCAAGTTTAAACGGTGAACACAAACAGGAGAGACACTACAAGAAAATCGGCTAATTCTGACGGCACTATGATCGACGGACTCAGTCCCTCGACGATAATATCTATTCCGACGGATTATTCAGTCGAAGATAAATCAGTGGAAAATACGTTAATTTCGACGGGTGTTCGTCGAAAATATATGTATCCTATTGGCGCCAATGTTCCCGCCAGCGCGAAACTTATTTTCGACCGAATACTATTTATTCCGACGGAACCGTTAGTCAAAGATAACTAAGTACGACGGACAATCCGTCAAAAATAAGCCTAAAACCCCTTACGTCTTCCGGCCCCCTCATTTCTCTCACTTTTTAGATCTAATATTTCTCTTTCTCTCATTTCTCTCTTACGCATTTCTCTCACTTTTCTCAGATCTAAAACCCTTACGCGTATTCTCTCGATCAATCTCAATTCTCTCAGCTCCTCCACCACCAGCGCCGTCACCACCACCAGTCCACCACCACCATACTGCCACCACCAGTCCACCACCACCATACTGCCACCACCGTACCACGTACTGCCACCACCACCACCTTCGATTCCACCACCACCACGTATTGCCACTACCACCACCACGTACTGCCACCACCACCATCACTGTCGAGCGGTTCCGGCCACCACCAGTAGCTAGACGCCACCAACACCAGGCACCACCGTCACCACCGTTACCACCACCACGACCAACACCAAGCACCACTGTCAACACCAGGCACCACCACCAGGCACCACCGTCGGTTAGTTTGCACATTAATTCAATTTCAAGGTTAGTTTTCTGCCAAGTATTAGATTTTTAGGGTTAATTTGTTGCAAATTGTGAAATTTGTGGCTTAATTTGTTTTAGGTTTAGTTTGAGTTTGAATATGAGATTAACCCAATTTGGATAATATGTTGTTGCTGTGAATTTGTTGCTGTGAATTTGCATGTGGATTGTATATTGCTGAAATTGGAATTTTGATTTTGATTTTGCTGTGAATTTGTTGCTGTGAGTTTGATTTGGAATTTGGAAATTGCAGAATATTGATATCAAATTTGGGTTCCTTATCATAATGTAACCCGATTTTAGAACCTGCTTTTTAATCTTGATATTTTTGTTATTTACTTAATGAATTTATGATGTAAATTTCATCGTAATTATGAAATTGCAGAGACTTGCATGTATATATTGTATTAATTAGTTATTAGTTTTCCAATATTAATAAATCATAAACTAAGTACCATTTACTTAGTTTCTTACTACTAAAATAAAATAAAGTAAATATAATTTAATATAGTTTATTAAATAAAATAAATTTTAAAAATAAAATAAATAACATAATATAATACAAAATAAAGTAAAATAAAATAAAAAATTAATTAAATTAATTTGAATAAAATAAAAAACTTTGATTTAATCTAATAAATAAAATACAATTTAATAAAAAATAAAATAAAATAAAAATAATAAAATAAAATTAATTTAATTTAATTTAATTTAAATAATCTTAATTAATTTAAATTAAAATAAATTTAATTAATTTAATAAAAACATTAAAAATTATATAATATATCTAATATAATACAAGATATATAAAATACAATTATTATTGAAGTACTATGTTAAATACAATTATTACAATGATTATTGAAGTACTATGTTAAATACAATTATTACAGATGCACTTTCGTCGACGACAATCGAGGAACCTAACCCCAGATCTTTGGTCGTCCACGTAAGGCCACCACTTCATTTAGCGATCTTCTGGTGGATGTCGTTTCCCAAAGATGAAGTGTTAATATATTCGTCTTATTTCTATCGCTTATTGCAAAACACAATTCACATAACACATATTGTTATACTTTTTTGTAGTATACTGGACCGGTGGCTAAGCACACCCTACATGCGATCTGTTGTGACGATCTCCCGGAAGGTGCGTGCGGTTCACCAATATCTTGCAGATGCGATGCCACTTTTATGCACTGCCTCTTGCGGGTTTCCACGTAAGTTAAGCATATTATCACTACATAGTTGTATTGGGATGACGAAATCAATTGTTCATAATTTTAAATAATCTTTTGTTATAGGTTTATTATCGCTTTGACGAAAGCATCTCTCGATTAATTTTGGCGATCTTGATTGAAACATCACGTCATTGCGAATTACTCCGGATGGTCAGATGAGATGCGATGAAGGCACTTTCAGGCGATTGTGGACCACCGGGACCACCATCGAGAGATCATCGACCCGCGATAGTCTCCGATTTAGCCTGGATGCTATGTGTCTCAGACCGGGAGGTCATGACTCCAAGAAAAAGTCCGAAGCGGCGAAGAAGAACCGTGGTCATTCGACTCAGTACACACCATCGGGTTCTCGATCGTTCGAGGAGGCGAAGACGGTAAGTCGTTGTATTTAGTTATTTATGTGTCAAGTTTTCACACAAATACTTAAGACCTGATTTATGAATGTTTGTATTAGGCATTGGGGAGGACCTTGGGCTGAGATCTTACCATGCTAAAGTTTTGGGATCGAGCCCACACGCCTAAGGACGAGCGTGCTTTGTCTCTCAGCAAACTTTAGCTATCTGGTAAAACTTATCTTACTATTTAGCTTTTAATAATATTCAATCGTAAATAAAATGATATAATTAACATACGATATCTGAAATACATTATAGACCGATTTTGAAAGCTTGGACGACGAAGCGTATAAATTGAGCTAGAGACTATTAGGAGGGTTCTGAGCCATTAGATTCCGCCACCCCTATTCCCGATATATTGTATTAGATCGGGATGAGGAGTCGAGACTATGGGTCGCGTCTCGGATCCCCTACTAGCGAAGCATTCAAAGAGATATCGAGTGTTGGGTCCGCCGAGATACCCGTGATATACACTTCCTTGAGGTAATATTTTTTATGTTTCACGAAATTATCCGAATTTATCACATTATATAAATTATTATTAGTAATTGAATTTGTATCTCTTTATAGGCTCCACCAAATAGCCAAAGATGTCCGAGAGCACATGTCTCGACCATCTCACACTGGTACAAGCTTGCTTAGATGACGATATCTTTCTACGGCTAATAGGGGCCGTGTTTGGATAGGTTCCATACCGATCCTGTCTTTCGGCGTCGTGATTGCCTTTCGATTCTTGTCTTCACCAGATTGCTCGAGATATTATAAAGAGGGCCTCTGCAGAGAATGCGGATTACCACGGGAGCGATTCGCCAGACGCTTAAATGGCGAGATGCTCCGGATGGTGATTACCTCTTGGAGGAGGCTTTTCGTCCGCCCCCACCTACTCGGTATTCTTATTGTTTATGTTTTCAATTAAGGCTAGTTTGTTAATTCTCACATATATATATATACTTGACTAATGATTTATATTTTGATTCTATCAAACAGGTGGCGATGGCGGCAGCAGACTGAAATGACGAAAGGCGAAAGACGAGGTCGAAAAACCTTACACCACTAGAAAGCGTACGTTGCTCTCCTCCTACCATGCATGATTGCACTTTTACTAGTTTATAGTTCATTTATATAGTTTGTAGTTCATTTGTATAGTTTATAGAACTTTTGTATAGTTTGTAGAACTTTTGTATATATTGTAGAACTTTTGTATATATTGTATTGTCTAATTGCGTCTGTACAACTATTGTAAATTATATTGTTCAGCATTTATAGAACATTAGCTTATATTTGTAATTGGTTAGCATATAATACGTTTTGGTGGATATTTGAATGTGAATGTGAATGATAATGAGTTGAAGATTACGTTTTAGTGCATATTTGAATGTGAGATACAGGTTTATATTACTGTGTATTGGGTTGTGACAAAGTTACGGTACATTAATGGGTTTAAACACACGAAACCGAACTTTTAAAATCAGATTAAAAAAAAAAAAGTAGTTACTTCCGACGGAATAAGGTAGTTACGACGGAAATTCCCTCGGAGATAACAAAAAACAATTTTTAATAATTGTCGAACTATTCTAATTTCAGTCGTAAATACTACATCTTCGACGGAACTACATCCGTCGTAACTATACTATATCCGATTTTACATTCCATGAATTTTAATAAGTAGGCATTTTTTAATAATTTTTTGGCTTATTTTAGTTTTCAGTCGTAAATAATATAATTCTGAGAGAATACATCCGTCGGACATAAACCCACTTTATCTGACGGAAATTTTCGTCGTAAATATTCTGTCAAAAATAATGTATATCCGATGAATATCAGTCGGAAATAAGTGCGTCGAACATGCTTTATATCCGACAGAATTCTCGACGGAAATTAATTTCGATGCGATTATTTACGACCATTTTTTCGACGGGATTTTTCGTTGGAAATAACTTATGTACGACGGAATAGAACTATGTTCGACGGAATATTCCGTCGGAATTAGCCGGTTTTCTTGTAGTGAGATAAAAGAATGGGTAGAACCGGTATCTAATAAGGTATAAACTTCACAAGAGTTTATGATTAGCTTACCCGTGATCACCTCGTTTGGGTTCCTAGCGTTTTGGGCAGTCACGACAAACGCCCTTTCAGGAACCACCGACTTTGACTTGTTCGGGACAGCCTTTGGAGTCACCATCCCCGTTGAACTTGGTTTCGCAACTAGACAATCTCTAGCTATATGACCTTCCTTTCCAATGTTATAACACACCTTGGATTGTTGTGGGCAGTTTGGGCTGATGTGTCCCTCTTTCCCACATTTATAACAAACGACCGATGGTCGTTCTCCTCTCCTAGAAATAGTTGATGTTTGTGCTGACGTCTTCACGTTATCATTGTTGTACCTTCTTCTTTTGAAATCTCCTCCCGACTCGCTTCTTCTATTTTCATGGCCACGATTACAACCAGAGTGGTTACTGCTTTTGTCCAAATGTTTTCCTCCCCGCTAGTTGTCATTGCTCCGATGACCGCTGCCACCGGTATGACCCTGGTTCTGGTCCCTCGGTTGAACATACTCATTATCTCACTCTACTAATTGCGCCTTGCTTACAACATAAAATTTATGAGATATAAGATATTGCCGAATCTCAGGTTTTAGACCTCTCAGAAACATCCTCGTCATTCGTTCCTCATTCTCTACCAAATGAGGTGCAAACCTGGATAAATCTGCGAACTTCGCCTCGTACTGGGACACCGTCATGTTGTTTTGTTCTAGTCTGATAAACTCTACCTCTTTCATATTACGAATACTTTCAGGAAAGTACTTATCATTGAATAGTTTCTAAAATATTTCCCAAGACATATTGAGTACGGCAGGCTGGGTACGCTTCACAGACTCCCACTAGTAGTCTGCCTCACCACGGAACATAAAGGTGGCGAATGGAACGTTCTGTTCCTCCGTGCATCCCAAGACATCGAACATCTTGGTAGTTTGTTTAACCAACGTCTCTGCCTTGATCGGATCTGGCTTTCCAATAAATTATGGTGGTCCCAACTCTTTGAACTGATTGGTCAGGATGACAAGTCGCTTACATCATTTCCACTTTAGTATTTTGTACACGAGTCTCCCTCGTCTGATTTTGCATGAACTGCAAAAAGCTTCTAAACATCCCATCATTCATCATTTGTTCGGTAGTGTTGTTTACAGGAGGAATATTGCATTCCTATTGCACGTTCCCCTGGGTGGTGATTAAAGGTGTTTCCACGTCTCATTCACTCCATTGTTAATATTTCCAGCTGCCATTCTCAAATACTGCCACAAAACAAGGGTTAATTGACATGTCATATATTATCCTTATACTCTGACCGACAAAATAAATACCAAATAAACTTAGTCAGGTCATACTAGCGAAGGAATTCCCCGTCTCTCCCTTCCTAGTTCTTGTCTCACATCTCAGTCAGGGATCATATCCCTAAGCTTTGATACCAACTGTGACGCCCCCAAAATAGGTATACATCACCTATTCTGAGTTGCCAAATACATGGTACAGAAACAAATACAACTTCAGTAATACAATTGTTGTGCAGAATACGACAACACATATACTGTGAGTTTGAATACAAATATTGTCTACTAGACAGTATAAAAACTCAAAAGGAGTCCTCATTATAATTATTGATACACTATTTTACAAAATAGTGAGGACTACTAGAACAACTATCTTGAATCATCACTCCATACCCCGGCCCTGTTAAATTCTCTCCTCCTGAGAAGAACAATGGAACAAAAAGGAAAAGGGTGAGCTCAACTAGCCCAGTAAAGATTATTATGACTAAGATAATATACAACAAATTATCATTAGTCTTCAACATGGAAAAATCTGATAGAACATAATAGACAACAAGTTTTAGATCAATAACTGCAGCGGAAACAACAATCCATTAGAAGAGTCAAGTAGAGAATGAATTCTACTATCTTCTAAGATTTAAAAGTCTATCATCAATATTTTATCCCTGTAGCATCAATCAATATATATCTTGAATCAAATATTCATCTTTGCACTACAGGCCAAAGATATTCATTTGTATCACCAGTTGGTCATGTTCATCTCAACACTGCTCATCTTCTTTGCACTACGCCCAAAGATATTCATTAGGTAATCATTCATCTTTGCACTACAGGCCAAAGATATTCAGTAATATCATCATTTAGGACTGAGGATGATGAAAAATATCTTAAAAAAACGAATCCAATGAGATAAAAGAACAAATATTAGGAATTCGTATTACAATTTATCCAAGGTCAATAATACTCCGTAATAACCAATTTTGAAGCAGAATTCAAAAATAATGATCAAAACATGGATACATTCAAAGATAGTAACCATAATAGACATCTTGGACAAGAAGAAGAAAATTTCATTTTTTGGTGAATAGTGCCGTATTCGTGAATAGTGCCGTATACATGAATAGTAACTCCGACACAAAAAGATAAAAATTCCACTATAAAATCCATACCAATATTTCGGTATAATGTATTGAAAGAATAAAATCATTATGAAGGAAATAACATCCCTTACCTCAAAATAACAGTACTTCCGGCTGAAATATCAGGTATAAGGCTGAAGGAAATTTGCACGGATGAATAACAACTCACAAAGTATCTAAATACTCACAAAATACGCTCGATAATATAGAGAGAGAAAGAGAGAAAACTTGTTTCTGGTGTGATTTTCAATTCTAACTAAGCACCCTATTTATAGAAAAATGCTTAGAACGCCATAGCAGACTATCCTGTTACCTGATGGCTTTACCTGCTACTATTCAACCTCACCACCTTTGAAAATAAATTCCATCACATTTTATTTCTCACCAACCAAAAGTGGGGCCCACCCATATTTTTAATAAAAATATTTAATTTCCGAAACTTCAATAATTCATAATAAATTGCCCTTTTATCAGAAAAATACGAATCTCATGTGATTTCCATAGGAAATTTAATTCTCTACAACTTTGTAAGTTTAAGTTTTTCCAAATTCTAAACGAAAAATGCCCAAAATCCACATACGGATGATTTTCAGCACCTCTATTCCGCCAAAATTACTGATAAAATACCTCAGCATTAATTCCTTCATTTATAACCACAATAAATATATCCATCCATCATTTATATCCACAGAAAATAAATATTTCCTTATCATATAAATCAATAATTAATTATTCTCAAATAATATTACAGAATCACAATTATGACAACCAGGCCGTACCCAGGAAAGAGGGGGCTTTCCGATAAGGATTTCTCTTTACTAGCGCGCAATTAGGTGACCAAACCTCTCATTGATAGAACTTTTTAGACATTGCCAATAATGTTATCTAATAATATTATTCAAATAATGTGACGCCCCCAAAATTAGGTATACATCACCCATCTTGAGTCGCCAGATACATGGTACAGAATTCAAATACAACTTAAAAATACAACTGTCGTGTACAATACGAGAAAACATAAACTGTGAGTTTGAATACAAATATTGTCTACTAGAGATTATAAAAACTCAAAAAGAGTCCTCATTACAATTATTATCACACTATTTCATTGAATAGTGAGGACTACTAATGCACCATCTAGGACCATCACTCTGTTCCCCGACTAGTCCCAAATTACGTTCTCTCATTTCCTCAAGAGAACGGTGAAAGAAAGGGTGAGCTCAACTAGCCCAAGAAGAAATATTATGACTAAGATAATGCGTAATAATTTATCGTTAGCCTTCAACAAAGTTGTTAAACCGATAAAATATAATAACTATCAAGTTTAACTGCAATGAACAAGCAATCCATTAGAAGAGTCAAGTAGGAATAAAATCTACTATCTTCTATGATTTAAAAGGTTTTTCATCACTTTTATCGGTGAGACTCGACAATAAATAATCCACATCATCGAATCACCCCCGCACTACTACTACCAAGGATATTCTTTAGTATCACGACCATAAATTATCCATGCACTATGGGCCAAGGACATTCGTGTATTCATTAATGGTCATGATCATGCCAACAATCGTCCATCAATGCACTACGGGCCAATGAGGACTTTTATCACATCATTTGTAACATTACGGTCCATGATTACAATCAATAATCCTCAGTCATAATCATACCAAGTTCATCTATGCACTACAGGTCACAGATGACTTTCAACAAAATATAAACATGAGGATGATGACAATGATATAAGAATTCAATAAAACATGTTCAAGAATTAATTTATCCAGGCCCGATAACGCTCAAATTGTCAACATGATCTTTGCTTTGTAGAGTAAAATTCAAGAATGCTCGTAAAGAATATTTCCATGAAAAGATATCGGATGAAGCGCAAATATCAAAGATATTCCACTAATTTCATGGGTATAAAGTCAAAGTTTTAACCAATCGAGTATATTAAAGAATGAAATAACAAAAGAAATCACCATGCATGCGATAGAATCGCATGTGCAAAAGTTATTCCAACATAATAATAAAGGATGGAACCAGTCCCACCGTAAGCGCATGCATGTGATATTCCGCGTAATAATAAATAATGGAACCGTGTCTTTACGCATGCATGTGATATTCCGGCGAATAATAATAAATAATGGAACCAGTCCCCAGGCGTAAACACACGACGAGATATTCCGGCTAATAATAAATAATGGAACCAGTTCTGTAAACGCATGCATGTGATATTACGACGAGAATAATAAAGAACGGAATATTAGAAGAATGTCACCATGTATAGGGTAGCTTCACGTATCTGAGTTATTCCAATGAATAATAAATAATGGAATAATGTAAGTTCTCTTCATGAGTACAATAAATAACATCCTCTACCGTAAAAGAAACCGAATATAAGAGTAGGAAGTAGCAGAATACTTTTCTATAGGTTCTCTTATAATTCTCTCTCTAGAGTTTAAGTGAATTCGTAAGAAATAATGAAGGAATGAGCTTCTATTTATAGAAGAATGGACTGCATAGTAACTAACTTATAAACGGTCCAGATTGATTTACTTTAAACGGACGATCCAGATTGGTTTACTATTAAAACTTAAAACAACGGTCCATACTGATTTACTATTAAAACTTTAAATCAACGATCCATATTGATTTACTATTATAACTTCCACCAGCGGTCCATATTGACTCACTATTATATCTTCAACCAACGGTCTAAAAAATTAGCACATCTCCTCATGGAATAATATTGTACCCAAATACCCGAATGCACAATACTAGAGTGAATAGTAACCAGGTGAATAGTAACTCATGAATAGTAACTCATGAATAGTACTCTGACATGAAAAGTATCCCGAATACCCGATTGAACAATATATCATATTATGCAGATATCTTTGTAACAATAATTGAATCAATAATATGAGAGATATGATCGTGATTCTTTCAGTAGCAATAATTGAGTATAACCGGTGACTTCTCATGTAAGCATCAATAATCAATATCGTGTGCTACTCGCTAATGCAACCACGCCAGATTCGCATTTCTTTTAACACCGGGTGTTTCAACAGCTTAACGGTAAAACTTCCGCCGTTATTTTCATAAAGGATTTTGTCGTTTTCTATCCGACAATAAATTACATTGTGGGGTCCACCAATGATTGTCTGGTTATACGGATATTCCCGACAAAAAGAATATTCCCACCCAATCGAATATTATACAACCACTTGCTTTTTTACAAAATTTGCAAATATTACCCACAACTATAACATTACATCAAATCAACACCATAATATAAAAAAAATTATTTCGAGAAAATTAAATCTTTATTCATAAAATCTGGGGTCTCACAATCTCCCTCCTTATGAAATTTCGCCCTCGAAATTTACGACGTACTGGTATCTTAAGAGAGGTGAGGATACCTTGACTTCATTTCAGATTCTAATTCTTGAGGTATAACCTTTGAGTGTTGAATACGATCCTTCTTATCCAAGATTTTAACACTCATACGTTAAATCTTTTGCTATCTCGTCCTGTTCTAAATTAATAATATGGTTCGGGTCGTCCACATATTTACGTAACATCGATACGTTAAATACTTTATGAACACGCGACATACTTGGTGGTAAAATGAGTCTATAAGCCATAGTTCCTATTCAATCAAGGATTTCAAATGGGCCAATAAAATCGAGGGTTGAGATTTCCTCTCTTCATCAATTCTTGCTTCTAGAATAATGCCCTCTTGAACCTTCTTCTTCACATTCATCAGCTCTGAGTATGTAGCTTGAGCAGCTTTAACTTTATCGATTCAAGTCTATTCTAATCGTATATTCGTTATCTTCACGTGGGTCCCTAGAGTCTTTAACTCTATCTCCATCATTTGTAAGTTATACGAAATGAGTCTTTGTGTTAACAACATCACACTCAGAACGCATACGATCTTCTACTCAACGCGTCGGCCTACCACGCTTCATTTTTCCCACGATGATATTGAATGGTACGATCTCAATCTTCAACAGCTCGAGCCAACGTCTTTGGCACATTACACATTCGTTTTAGGTGAAGAAAATATTTGAGGGTTTTAGAAATGGGTTTTGTACTAGGGTTAATACAAAATTCGATTTCACGCTCTAGGGGTAGGCTAAGAAGTCTTCAAGAATACGTTAGGAAATTTATTAACAATAGAAATACCATTCAAAACTGTGACTCTCACCCAAGACTTGGATAACACGTCACTTTGATACCTATCAACTTGCTATCGTCATTCACGACGTTGCCTTACAGAAAGTCTAGCTCCGGTGCATTCCACAGAAGAAAGTCAACAACGAAATGATCGGGGCTCTTTATTTATGGCTTGATATGACAATGATTGACTTTAGTGGTTTGGTTACTTTGAATTCGCATAACAGGTTGGTTAGGAGTACGAAAGCTAACAACCTTACGAAAAGCATAATGAATAGTTAACCAATCATTTCCAAAAATCACATCAAAGGAAAGTATTTTCAAAGAGATAAGATCGACAGGTAACGTGAAAATGTTGATTTGAACAAGATTTATAAATAGTGGAGGTAACGAAGGTTTCTCCCAACTGAGTTTAAACAGATATATCAAAGTCTAACTTCTCTGGAGTTAACTTCAAACATTGAACACAACTAGGTGTAATAAAAGAGTGAGTAGAACCCAGATTCCACACTCGGTATAGACTTCGCAAGAGTTTATGACTAACATACCCGTGATAATTTTATTCGTGTTCCTCGTCACGAAAAAAAAAACGCTCTCTCTTAAACTCTTTTTGGCTTTGTCAGGGACATCCTTTGGTGCCTCCATCCTAAATTGAACTTGTCTTGATGAACGACAAAATCGGGCTAAGTGACCTTCTCTTCCACAATTATAGCATGCTTTGGGCGGCATCGCGCGAGTTTTTGGATCGATGTGTCCTCCCTCCGCATTTGAAGCATATGATAGGTGGTCGTTCTCCTTCCTTAACAACGCTACCGGTGTTTGACGTCTTTCCATCATTGTTGAATCTCCTCTTTTTGAAATGTCCATTCTTATTGTTTTGACCATAATTACCACCAAAGTGGTTACCATTTCTGGCATATTGATTCCCTCCATGCTTATTGTCACCGCTTTGATGACTGTTATCACCGGTATAATCATTTTTCCGGCTGCTCTCTTTTGGTTGCTTTGACTCGTTATCGCGCTCCACTAACTGAGCTATATTTATAACATCTGAATACAAACACAGTTTATGAGAAATAAGATATTGACGTATCTCCGACTTCAAACCTCTTAAAAACATCCGCGTCATTCTCTCTTCATTATCAACCAAGTGGGACGCAAATCGGGACAACTCGGCAAACTTGGGCTTCGTACTGCGACACGGTCATATTGTTTTGCTCTAACTTGATAAATTCCACCTCCTTCATGTGACGAATGCTTTCGGGAAAGTACTTGTCATTGAACAGCTCTTGGAACTTCTCCCAAGACATCTTGAGTGCGTCAGGTTGGGTACATTTTACAGATTCCCACTAGTGATATGCCTTTTCACGCAACATAAAGGTGGCAAAGGGAACCTTTTGCTCCTCGGAGCATCCCAAGACATCAAATATCTTGGTGATCTGCTTTTACCACGTCTCCGCCTTAAATGGTTCTGGCTTTCCCAAAAACTTGGTGGTCCCTCCTTTGAATTGCTTAGCGGTGACCAACCGTGGGTTGCCATTGTTTCCTCTGCGTTATGAGCAGAGAGCGCCTTACACCGATGTTACATGAATTCTAAAAACCTCCTAAACTTACCGTCGTTCGTCAATTGATCAGTGTTGTTGTTTACAGGAGGATTATCGCCATCCTGTTGCTCATTGTCCTGATTATTGATCCGTGAGAATCAACGGCCTCCGTGTGCTCCATTGCTATTCTCAACATTCTCGGATGTCATTTTCGTCTTCGCCACAAAATAAAGGTTAATTGACATGTAACATATTATCCCTATATTCCACGTGAGCCAATTAAAAACCAAATAAACTTAGGTAGGTCATACTAGCGAAGGAATTCTCCGTCTCTCCCTCCTAGTTCTATTCTCACATCTTAGCCAAGGATCATATCCCTAAGCTTTGATACCAACTGTGATGCCCCCAAAATTAGGTATACATCACCCATCTTGAGTCGCCAGATACATGGTACAGAATTCAAATACAACTTAAAAATACAACTGTCGTGTACAATACGAGAAAACATAAACTGTGAGTTTGAATACAAATATTGTCTACTAGAGATTATAAAAACTCAAAAAGAGTCCTCATTACAATTATTATCACACTATTTCATTGAATAGTGAGGACTACTAATGCACCATCTAGGACCATCACTCTGTTCCCCATTAGTCCATTTCGTTCTCATTTCACAAGAGAAACGGTGAAAGAAAGGGTGAGCTCAACTAGCCCAAAGAAGAAATATTATGACTAAGATAATGCGAGAATAATTTATCGTTAGCCTTCAACAAAGGTGTTAAACCGATAAAATATAATAACTATCAAGTTTAATCTGCGTAGCGAACAAGCAATCCATTAGAAGAGTCAAGTAGGGAATAAAATCTACTATCTTCTATGATTTAAAAGGTTTTCATCACTTTTATCATTTGGGACTCGACAATAAATAATCCACATCATCGAATCACCCCTGCATCACTACTGGCGAGGATATTCTTTAGTATCACGACCACAAATTATCCATGCACTACGGGCAAGGACATTCGTGTATTCATTAATGGTCATGATCATGCCAACAATCGTCCATCAATGCACTACGGGCCAATGAGGACTTTTATCACATCATTTGTAACATTACGGTCGTGATTACACCAATAATCCTCGGTCATAATCATACCAAGTCCATCTATGCACTACAAGGCCATGAGATGACTTTCAAACAAAATATAAACATGAGGATGATGACAATGATATAAGAATTCAATAAAACAAGTTCAAGAATTAATTTATCCGAGAACCGATAACGTTCAAATTGTCAACATGATCTTTGCTTTGTAGAGTAAAATTCAAGAATGCTCGTAAGAATATTTCCATGAAAAGATCTTTGGATGAAGCGCAAATATCAAAGATATTCCACTAATTTCATGGGTATAGAAGTCAAAGTTTTAACCAACCGAGTATAATAAAGAATGAAATAACAAAAGAAATCACCATGCATGCGATAGACGCATGCGAGGCGAGTTATTCCAACATAATAATAAAGGATGAAACCAGGTCCAGCGTAAACGCATGCATACGATGATATTCCGGCGAATAATAAATAATGGAACCAGTCCGAGCGTACGCATTGCAGACGGGATATTCCGATAGAATAATAAATAATGGAACCGTGTCCGCGTAAACGCACGCATGTGATATATTAAGCGAGAATAATAAAGAACAGAATATTAGAAGAATGTCACTATGTATAGGGTAGTCCGCGTATACAAGTTATTCCAACAGAATATTAAATAATGGAATAACAGAAGTTCTCTTCATGAATACAAAAGAAATAATACCCCTTACGAGTACAACAAATAATATCCCTTACCGTAAAAGAAACTGAATATAAGTGTAGGGAAGTAGCAGAATACTTTTCTATAGTTTCTCTATAATTTCTCTCTTTAGAGTTTCAAAGAATTAAGTAAGAAATAATGAAGGAATGAGTTTCTATTTATAGGAAAATGGACCTAATAAGAACTAATTCATGAAACGGTCCAGATTGATTTACTTTTAAGCGGACGGTCCATATTGATTTACTATTAAAACTTAAAGCAACGGTCCATACTTGATTTACTATTAAAACTTTAAACCAAATGATCCATATTGATTCACTATTATAATTTTCCACCAAATGATCCCATATTGATTTACTATTATATCTTCAACCAACTATTCGAAAAATTAGCACATCTCCTCATGGAATAATATTGTACCCAAAAATGATTTGGACCGAAAAGAAATATATTTTACGGGTGATCAATAGTACCACGTGAATAGTAATTCGTGAATAGTAACTCGTGAATAGTAACTCTTGAATAGTAACTCTTGAATAGTAACTCGCGAATAGTAACTCGTGAATAGTAACTCATGAATAGTAACTCGTGAATAGTACTCCAACACGAATAATGTCCCGAATACTCGATTGAACAATACTGAGTGACTTCTCATATAAGCATCAATAATCAATACCGTGTACTACTATGCAACCACGCGTATTACTGTACTTTTAACACCGGGTATTTCAACAGTTAACGGTAAAACTTCCGCCGTTATTTTCATAAAGTATTTATGTCGTTTTCTCAATCCGACAATAATTCCTTTGCGGGATCCACCAATGATTGTGCCGTCGTATGAATATTCCCTGTTAAAACGAATATTCCCCGACCAATCGAATATTATATAACCACTTGCTTACTTTGCAAAATTTATAAATACTATCCACAACTATAACATTATATCAAATCAACACCATAATATAAAAAAAAAATTATCACTACAACAAAAAGGGTTATTTCCGACGGAATATTCCGTCGGTAATAAGCATATTCCGTTAAGGTTTATATTATTTCCGGCGGAATGTTCTATTTAGAAATTGATTAATATATATAAAGTGGTGAAATTAAGTCCGTCGACCTTTTCGATTGGGGATACTTAACCTCGACGGACGTATCATTAAAAAATATTCAGTCGAGGATACTATATGTCCGACTGAAAATATTCGGTCGATAGTATTCTGTCGGTGATAATCATGACACGTGTTAGAATGCCAAAAATAGGGAAGTTCTTATTTTCAACGGAATTTCATCGATAATAGTACTATTCCGTCGAGAATAATGATTTTTTTAATATTTAATTTGTTTTTGCAATATCCAGGGATTTAACCCACATCTTGTACCTGTACCTGTATTCCAACAACACATACCCATACACAAGCTAACAATATAACCTCCAACAGCACATACACATACACAAGCTAACAATATAACCAATAACACGAATTACAATTACCAAGGCCGACAATATGTAAAAAACCAACTAAATGATAAGTAAAAAGGTCAAAAACATCCCATTAATCTAAACTAATGTATATCAAACATCTAATTAAGCTAAATTAAACTAAATGCCAAGGTTTAAACTACATTAATACATCAAAAATAATGTAAACTACAAATTAAACGAATATAAACTAAGTAAAACTAGTAGAGCCCCCGGTATGAGGAGGATCATCGGTGAGGCGTCGTATTTTTCTGAGTATAAAATTGCCACTATCGTCGTCCATTTCGTCACCACCTGTTGATATAATATAATGCAACTCATTAGTCCATATATATGATTCAGTTAAAGATAAATAAATGAAAATTAAATTACATACAGAATATATATTTGAATTTAAAACGAATAGTATACCTAAGCGATTATGAGGTCGACTCAACATCGGCCCAAACGCGTCCCCTCGACTAAGGTAACCACCATCCGAACAATCTCGTCACAGTATCGCGCTTGCCGCCGGAGGGATACCCGTATTTCTCGGCGGTGGCACCAATTTATAACGTCCTCTGCAAGTGATGGAAAGAATCAGTACCGGGAAGGTCCCGACGATGGAACAATGGACCGATCTCAAACCTCTCCGAACACATCGAACCATAACATCGCCTAACAAAGCATCGTCTAAGTTAGCACCCGTATGTGATGGTCCCACAGGGGCTCTCGGACGCAAACGCTGGCTAGAGCTTACAAAAATAAATATAACATGAATAATATGGCAAATTTTCTTTATTCATAAACAAGAAATAAACTAAAAATATTATACCTTCTGGCAGTGTATAGACTGGTATCCTCGGTAACCCTAGCACTCGATACTGCCCCCTAGTACTAGCGGGAGTATCCTGAGATGCGACCCAGAGAGCCGTCTCCTCGTCCTAAGATAAACTAATCTCGGGCGGAGGGACGGTGGAATCTAACGTCTCAAAGATCGCCTCTAGCACTGCTCCATCCGCTTATACTGGTGTCATGATCTTCTCAAATCGCTCCTGTAATTTGATATATGTACATGTGAGTTATCTTGGTATCATCATATAAATTACGTAATATTATCATAAATAATATTTATTATAGTAAATGTATTACCCATATAGCTAGTGCTGCTGGAGACATCGTCGACCCCGAAGTAGAGCCCTTCGGCGTATGGACTCTATCCCAGAACTCCATCATAGTAGGAGGTCGGCCCAAGCTACTCTGCATGGCCTAAATCATATACATTAAATAATATCAACTTAAATTACGTAATGTTGCAGTTTAATATTAAACTAAACTAAAGATAAATACATACCGCTTTAACCTCCTGAAACGACTGCGAGCCAGAAGTATGTACAACTCGCAGCTTGCCTCGATTCTTCTTCATCTGCTCTGACTTGGTCTTGAACGCAACATCATCCCAGTACGCACACATCGCAGCCCATGCTGGATCTGATACTGCCGGCGGCTGATGATCTCGCAAAGTAGTCCCGGGCGATTCTTCTATCGCCTTGGACCGCCTCTCTGTCAGATCTCGTCAAACCAAATAAGCATAATTCTTGAGATGTGGGCAATGATAATCTGGCGTCACCATCCGCCTCGGGGATCTTATCTCAGATCTATCTATAGTATCTCTATTAAATAGACATAACATACATCTTATTAATTATTTGAAAAATATGTAAATAACATGAACCTTGATTTAATATATGTAATTCGACTTACGTGAAACTCCCGCAACACTGTCACCATGAAGCCGGCATCGTAAGCACGAAATCTTGGCTAAATCGCATCTGACCAAGAGGGAGATCGCCCGGAGTAGATGGCGTGTACGGTCGCCTTAGCGACATGATCCATAATACTAGAATACAAAATTTATTAAGAACAATTTAATTGATATCATCGCGATTGAACATATATAAGTGATAGTTGAAACCTACACAGACGAGCCGACATCAACTAGAATGACGTCAGCGTTGATTTCATGGATCGCTTAATCGATCGAGGTTAGGGCCATCGGCGACGTCGACGCCTAACATCTCAGATGTTTAATATAGTTATGACATTGTCAATGAATGTATAATATAGTTATGAAAAACACATTACTAATGCGCTAATTAGAAATCAACTCACTAAAGATCTCAAGACGACCCACCACGGGGCCGCCGCCTCGCCGTCCGGAAACCAGCCACCACCACGACCACCTCCACCGCTATGTCGAGGCATACATTGTACTCATCAAATAATGTATATATAGATACGATGACATTAATTAAATTTTATTGCAATTATTATATCTAATTTCGTTGTATAATATTTACAAAACACCAATTAGTGAAGTAGTACGTCGTCAAACCCGTCAGAATCAAAATCATTTTCATTTCCATCTTCTGATTCTGTCATTTCCTCTTCTGTATCAATTTCTTCCTCAGTATCATCTTCTACCACCACATACGGACTGACAACCACATCTTCCTCCACTTCGTCAACATCGAGTACGTTAACGACATCATCAACCACCACGTCGTCATCATCTAGCACAACGTGGCTGGGATTGCTAACTTGTTCTTGCAACGGGTCATCCGTACCATCAAATGACCGAGTCTTCGTTGTGACAACTGTATACCAGGGGGTTCTATAATTTACGACATTAGGGGCGTAGTACACTTGAGTTGCTTGGCTGGCTAACACAAATACGTCATTAGACTATAAATTCGATTTTATATCTACTGTGACGATTCTATTATGATCAACTTTAACACCCTTTGCAGTATCAAACCAGCGACACTTAAATGTAATGACCTTTTTAGCACCTGGATAATTGAGCATAACCACTTCCTTTAATCTTCCATAGTAATTGGACTCAGAATCTCCATAACAACTTCCCAACACGACAACGCCAGAGTTGACTGATGTCAATTCATTTAAGTCATCAACCTTGAATCTATACCCATTCACGATACAACCTGGAAATGAACTAACGAGTTTGTACGGGCCTAAAATGACATCTCTAAAATGCTCATAATCGTTCTCTTCTTCAACCCTTCTCTTAAACCACTGATGGAAATTGTCATTAGTGAATGCTTCCATCTGTGATGTAGTCAACCCCGGGTTAGAAGCTCACGATTCCAATTCGAATGCGCTGCGTACAATAATATGGCAATTGTTTAATTATTTGATTAAGGTAAGAAAATTCATTTTCAACTTGAAATAATACATACTTGATGTACGATTTATACTTGAGGCATATTCGTAAAGCACATATGTAGATACAATCTTTAAATCTTTATCGGTTAGGTAAGTCGTCGTCTCATGTCCAAATAGTTTGGTAGGATAAGTGAATACAACCAACTCATCAAAGACACGTTTGGGGATCGACGACGACGACCTCATTCTCGACTTAGGACGATTGTGCTTCGTTGAGACTACATCGTCAAAGTATAATGAAAGCGTAAGTTGACAAGCTCTTCCTCCCGTATAACGTTCAAATATATAACCCTCTACACGAGCTTTGTTTTTAACTTTCTATTTTTAATCGACGCATATACCTAAAATAAGACAATATATCGGCTAAAACAATATTCAGGTGATGATTATAACACAATGTAGGTGATATTACCTCTCAAAAGGATACATCCATCGATATTGCACCTGGGTCCTCCAAGCTTAAGTTCATATATAGCGGATGAATAGGCAAATGCTCCATCGAGTCAAAGAACCACGAAGGTAAGATCATTTCGAGCTTACACATTGTCAACACTATATTTTTCTCCATCTCGCCCACATCACCTGCATTCTTTATAACATGAGAGAGCAAATATCCCAAAAAAAATTTGAAAGTCACGGTAAATGCATCATTAATATTCCTCGGTAATACTTCACGAAAGGCAATTGGAATCAACTTCTGCATGAATACATGACATTCATGACTCTTGAATCCGGTAATTTTTAACTGCTCAACCTTAGTACATCGAGAGATGTTAGAAGCATAACCATCTGGTAGCTTCAATGCACTAAGCCACTTGCAAATGTTTTCAACTTGTTGCTTGGTATGACAAAATGGAGCTTTTGGTCTTGAGTTGTTATGACGGAGCCACAATTCCCGCCTGATGTTCATTTCCTCCAAGTCTTTACGTGATTTGTCATTGTCTTTTGTTTTACCACTCGCTTCTAAAGCGGTGTAAAACAAGTTCTCAACACATTTTCTCTCTCTGTGCATGACATCTATGCAATGACGGCGTGCTTAATGTGCCCCAAAGATGGCAACTCAAACCAAATGGGCGAGTGTGTCCAAATATGAGCTTTATCGTACCCAATTGCTCTCAACTTACCATGCTCCTTCCCAAAGTGTGGAAATGTCAAATCATTTAGCCATCCCAATACATCGCATTTGCCCAAATGACGACCAACAACCCCTTCTTTTTCTGCTTTTTCTATTGAATCTGTAGACATCTTTCTATAACTCGTGCTCAACAGAGCAAGAATCTTGAAAGGTTCAAAAGAAACTAGTTTTTCGCCCATAACGCAGCTTGTGTGCCTGTACATCCCCCATACAGATTGGATATGACAATTTACCATGGGTCACCAACCACCCACCATCCCAAGTGCTTGGAAAGTCGGTGATAGTCCACAACAAGGTCGCCTTCATCAAAAAAATATGTCCGATGATTTATCAAAAGTCTGAACCCTGCTTCCCCACAACATCTTAAGTTCATCGACTAACGGTCTGAAGGTACACGTTGATGTCTTTTGTAGGACTCTTATCCCCCGGTATTAGTAAAGTCAAGAAAAGATACGGATCCCTCATGCGCATTGACGGTGGAAGATTGTAAGCTACCATAATCACTGTCCAAACAGAGTATAGCTGACTAAAATTATTAAACGGACAAAATCCATCGGTAGCCATGCCAAGCCTGACATTCCTAACATCGTCAAAAAATTGTGGAAAATTAGCATCAAAATTCTTTCACTCATCTCCATCTCATCAAGTGAGTAGAATTTGACCAGGACGGCGTCCCTTGTCCTATGCTTAATGCATCTTTGGGTGTAGTAGTATCACGAAGACATGAATAGAACGCAACAACCTCACAAGAGAGAAAAGTACCGTAATATCTTCTTTGAAACATGTTTCTCCTTCCCCACGCTTTGTGATTTTGTACCAAGGCAAATTGCATATATCACATCGCACCTTATCTTTGTCCTCCCATAAGATAACATACTGATCCTCGCTCACAAGCATCGATCTTCTCATACCCAAGATTCAACCCTTAACCATCTTCTTAACTTCATAGTAACTCATGGCAAGGTATTATCCTTAGGTAAGAACTCCCGAAAATAGCAAGCAAATCATTGAATCCTCTCTCACTGCGATCATACTCATTCTTGTAGTGTAAAAGCTTCACAATCGCAGAAAAGCCCAATTGTGCTTGTCGTGTTCAGGATACAATGGGGTCCCGATTTAGATAGCATCTTGTAGAAGGCAAATCTTTGAATCATTTGACTTTTGTTGATCAAGACTTTGCTGACGCAGCTCATTTTCAAATGACCAATATTCGTAGGGCCATACACATCTACCAACATCTCCACGACGCGTCATAGTTATCTCGACCGGGTCTACAAGATCATCGATAGTTCTCTAAACTCAACTAATTCCCCGTGATGAATCCATACCGAATACCCATCCACAAACCCACGTGAATACAAGTCAAATTTCACTTCATCTAGCCTTCTTCATATCATGTTCTTACACTTGAGACACAGGCATCTCATCTTTTCGCTTCAGATCATCAAGACGTTTCTATTGCTTTGTTCATAAAAGTAGACACCCGTCACCATGCGCATCAACTAATCCCTCCCATCAATCTTTATCCTACTAAGACATCCAACTTCGATCCAGATCCATCTTTAATTGAAGAAAATACCCAATTAGATCAAGAATAATCATGAATGTGGTCCAAGCATGAAATTTAGTTTACCTAGTTTATATCTCCACTCCACGAGGGGTTAGGCTTTATCCCGCACTGGATCGTCTCCTCACTAAGTACCCGATCTTAAGCGCGCTCCTCTTATTTTCGAAATTTTCAAGAAGACACTCCCATGGTCTCCAAGTACCGAAATAGACCAAGAAAACTTAGTCTAAGTATGCACTTTCGGAGAACATGTAGAGACACCAAATTGAAAGTTCCTCAAAACTTATAAAACGCACCACAATGCATTGGCACCGACCTAAGTGAGAGATATAACATCCAGTAACAGTCCCAAACTGGGGACTATTCGACATTCACTCCTAATGAGTGAATGTCGAACAGGTTTCTAATTATTTGTATTTGTATTATACTATATTATAATATTTAATTTATTTAAATTTTACTATCTTAAATTAATTAAATGCTTTATTCAAATTAATTAAATGCTTTATTTATATTAATTTTTTTTATTATATTAATTATTTAAATTATTTAAAAATAATTAAGCAACATTTAATAATATTTAGTAAAATTAAATTAAATTAAATTTATTTATTTATTTAGATTTATTTATTATTTTTTAATATTATATTATATTAATTATTTAAATTAATTAAAATTTAATTATATTATAATAAATTAAATTAAATTATTTATTTTCAAATAAATTAAATGAAATTATTTATTTTATTTTAGTTTATTATTAATTTTATTTCATTTATTTATTAGATATAATATATTAAATTAAAATTAAATTTTTATTTGATTTTATTTGTATTACAATAAATTAATATAATTTATTTTTATTAAATTATTTTATTTTAATTAAATTATTTTATATCTATTAAATTATGTAAGTACTAATTAAGAAACTAAATAAATTTTGCTTAGATAATTTTAATATTGGGAAACATAATAAATATATACACAGTGTCTTCAAATTTTGTAAATGTTGATTAATTCTGACGGTGAAATTAAATAGAAAATTTCGTCAGAAATAACAAATATATATACTACTCAGCTATACCTAAACATAATCCAAATTTTATTAAACCCAAATTGCAACATATATATCAAACTCAAATTGCAGCAAATCCAAATCAATGGCTGACATATTGCAACATATATATCAAATTTTATCAAACCCAAATTGTAGCAAATCACAGCCAAATTGTAGTATATATATAACACCTGAAATTACAACATAGCAAACCAACACAATGGCTAACATATAAACCCTAACACATAATCAGTGGCTGACATAAACCTTATAACACAAAATCAGTTTCATATATAGAACAAAATAAATTAAACACTAACACAGCGCCAAGCCCAAAATCAATGGCTGACATATAATTAAACCCTAACCCTAACATAACTGAGTTGAAATTAGAAAATTACCACACTTGATCGAAATGTTAGAGACAAAAGTGAAGAGATACCCACTGTCACGGAATCAACCATCACATGATTTTAATCCACCCCACCATCGTCGATTCGGCCACCAATGGCGTACGATAGAAGAGAGGAGAGAGGGAGCTGGCGTTTTATGGAGGGGCGAGGGAACGAAGTAGGGAGGAGAGATGAGGGAGAAGCCGAAGAGTGAGGTAGGAGGGAGGAGGGAGAAACCGGAGAGGGAGGTAGGAGAGAGATGGGGTAGAAGTAAACTGATCGAAAGATCTGTAAGTTTATTAAAATAGATTATTTTCGACGAAAGTTCAGTCGACAATACGTCCGTCGACTTTAGTTTATTTCTGACGGATTATCAGTCGACCATAAGGCTTATTCAGTCGAGATAGTATTTCCCGGTGGCGCGAAATGTTGGCGCCTTTGGGTAGCCTTATTCTGACTGAATTCAGTCGACTTTAATATATCTCTGACTGAATTATGGTCGACTGATCGATCCGTCGGAAATATATTAATATCGACCAATTTTATTCCTTCAGAATTAATTCCGTCGATCATAACATGTTTTCTTGTAGTGTATTTCGAGAAAATTAAATCTTTATTCATAAAATCTGAGGTCTCACAATTACCGTGGTGTAAAAAAATCTCGTCAAACTAATATTTAAATATTATTCAATTTAAACAATTAATTAAGGTATGATTCTTTACATTATACTTTTGCTCAATTTTTTTAATACACATTTAACAACTCATAAGTTGAGTGATACAATTATTTAGGGTTAAATGCAAAGTCGACCACTGAACTTTTGTGATATTTGGGTATTGAGTCACTTTCTTCCGGTCAACGCAAACTGAGCCCCTTTCTATTCAAAAATTTGGACTTTAACCCCGTGACGCCATACGTAAGGCCGACCATCTTGTAATTTTACATGTAAGCATTCGACCAACTTCTTTGATTTTTTTCTAAAAAATTGTCTTTGCACGGATTTGAATTCGAAACCTCACATTTGAAACTTTAGTCATATGACCGCTGGACCAACACATGTCAACTATTAATTTCTTGCAATAATTAATATTTATATCAAAACATGAGATTTCTCCCATATATTCATTTCTTCTCATTCAGTACATACCATTAATAATAACTGTTAATATTTATATTTGTAGAACTAACCATGTCAACTGTTATTATTATTGTTATTATTACAATTATATGGACGTGGTTCTTATGTTCTTTTTAATGTACAAATTTTGTAGTGCAATTGTCATGTATATTTCTTTATAATTATTTATTTATGTAATATATTTTTAATTATTTACATTCTTCTTCTGCCTTCAATATTTTAGCCTAATCTATATAGTCTTAATTCTCCGTATAATTGTTAAATTGGAAATTTGGAAACCATCATCATAAATTAATTACGAATCCAATTCATGAGATATAACCCCCTCAGAAATTAACCATAACCTAATTAGAAAGAGGTAAACCAAAGATCAATTCGTTCATAAAATCTTGATACATAAGTATAATATAAATAAAGACACTAGATCTGGTTAAATGCAAAGTCGACCACTAAAATTTTCTGATATTTGAGTATTGAGCCCCTTTCTTCCGGTCAAACTGAGCCCCTTTCTATTCAAAAATTTGGACTTTGAATCCCCAGGCGCCACATGTGCGTTGACCTGCTGGCATGGCACACATGGCAGGTCTGACGTGGTATTTAATATTATAAATTGACACGTGTCTGCTGCTGACGTGGCAGGTCTTTTGAATTTTTTTCAAAAAATACTTCTCCTCAAATTCAAACCTACGACCTATTGTTTGAAACTTTGGTCATTTGACCACTGTAGTAACACAAGTTATTTGTTAATATCTTGAAATGATTAATATTTATATTAAAACATGAGATTTCCCCCATATATTTCTTTCTTCTCCTTCACTACATACCATAATAATAATAATAATAATAATAATAATAATAATAATAATAATAATAATAATAATAATAATAATAATAATAATAATAATAATAATAATAATAATATCATAATAATAATAGTACTAATAATAATAATAATAATAATAATAATAATAATAATAATAATAATAATAATAATAACAATGAATCTAGGAAATGGTCCTTAGAAGTAGAAGACAAAAGAGAATTAGGGCTTTATTTTCTGGTCAAGATGTGGAATTAAATAAATTTAGCTGCTGTTATGGTTGATTAATTTTGCACTATTATTGAATCAATAGTCAAATATAAGAACACAAGCATTTACATGGTTCAGCAAGTAATTGCCTAGGTCTATGCAAATCCAAATGTACCGTAATAGAAATATGGAGATACATACAAGCCCCTCACTGTTATTATTATTAGTACCGTAATCAAAATGTACCTTATTGTTATTATTATTAGTACTATTATTAATATTATTATTAGTACTATTATTATTATTATTGTTATTATTATTATTGTTATTGTTATTGTTATTGTTATTGTTATTATTATTATTATGATTGTTATTATTATTATTATTGTTATTATTATTATTCCACGGATGCTACTCCGTGGAATTTGGTATGATATCAAGTAGCATCCGTGAAATTTGGTACTCTCTCCGTTCCTAAAAGATTGTCGTTTTAGAAGAAAAAATTTATTCTAAAAAATTTGTCGTTTACAACTTTCGAGCATAATAAATTATTTACTTTCCTATATTACTCCTACCTTCTTTCATTGTCCCAAGAAATTATGTCTCTTGTATTAATAGTTTTCAACTTCTTCTAAAGAGATAATGATGAAATTTTAAATAAATTTTACTTAATAAATGATACTTTCTTAATTCGTGTATCAAAATTTTAAACAATAATTTTTTAGTAACAGAGGGAGATATACCGTGGAATTTTGTAATGATATACCGTGTAAAATTAATGAGCAGGAAGCTTCCGTGGAATTTGGTATGGATATCAAGTAGCATTGTTTTTATACCGTGTAATATGAGTTTACACTCATATGATCTGAGTGAAGTCCCCTATATATAGTTTACTGAATTTCAATTAGATCTAAGCATCTTCAATTAGTTTACTGGACTTCAATTAGATCTAAGCATCTCCTTGTTAGATCTAAGCGATCGATCTTCATATCATTGCTAGAGCTGAGCTATCTTCATTCAATGGAAACTTTGAGAGCCCAAGAAGCCTCCTCTTCTACCTCTAGATGTAGTTATGATGTGTTCTTGAGTTTTAGAGGCACAGACACTCGTAAAACCTTCACCGATCACCTCTATACAGCTTTGGTGCAAGCAGGATTTCGCACGTTTAGAGATGACGAAGGGCTAGAGCGAGGAAAACATGTCAAATCTGAGTTAAATAGAACAATTCAACAGTCGAGGCTTTCAATCATTGTGTTCTCGAAGGACTATGCATCTTCCAAATGGTGCCTGGATGAGCTGTTGATGATACTTGAATGCAAAAAGATGTCTGGGCATCTAGTTGTTCCAGTCTTCTATCACGTGGAACCATCCCATGTTTGATAGGTACGAAGAGAAATTGATGGCAAAAAATGATGATGATGATGATGAAAGTAAAAAGGAATGGATGGACAGGGTAAATGGTTGGAGGGAAGCATTGAAAGAAGTAGCAGACTTGAGTGGCATGGTCTTGCAAAACGTAGCTGATGGGTAAGTGACTAAATATCTATATTCTTATATATTAATCGGTGTCATTTACTTTTTTGCTTTTCGGAATGCTTTGTACAAGAAGAACAGAACTTTATTTGTTATCCCAAATTACCACCCTAATCTAATTGCTTCACATCACAGCATCAGTAGTACAAGAAGAAAGGACTTCTAGACTTTGCTTTACTGTTAACAATTAATTAGCTTCTGAAACTGAATTGTGTAGCTGAAGGGATATTCTTTCAATAGCATATTCTTTTCCAGGCACCTCTTGTAGCAGAAGGGATCCCTGTCCTTCTAATGATTCGTCATAATACTTACTCTACCTGGAAGCTAAATTGGTTGGTTAATTTAAATTATACTTGTAGGCTACTTGATCATATTATACTGAATATATTTAGAAGAAATACATGAAAACTAGCACATATATGATATTTTTTTTTTTGTAATAGAAAAGCTTATCAAACCGGAATTTATTAACCCAGTGATAGAGATTTTGCAATTTAATATACTCTTTCGATTTCCTATGTCTTTCCATAAGGTTTCAACTACCCTGTATTTCCTTTTTTGATTTGATAATTCCACGAGAACATTGACAAATTTAGTATACATTAATTCAACAATTTTCTTCATAACAACTAGGAACAAGTGTTTGTTAAGGGCTCGTAAAATTCATCATAACAACTAGGAACAAGTGTTTGTTAAGGGCTCGTAAAATTCATAAGTTGCATGAGGTTAAACTATTGGGTGTTGATAAATCCTTGAAGCTTTTCAGTTGGCATGCTTTTAGACAAGACCATCCCTTGGAAGAGTACAGCGACAAAGCAGTAAGGGTCGTACAACGATGCGGAGGGCTTCCATTGGCCCTTAAAGTTTTGGGGTGCTCTCTGACCGGAAAAAGTATAAATGTATGGGAAAGTGCATTACAGAAATTGGAAGCAATTCTAAAGGTTGATGTCCTAAAGATACTAAAAATCAGCTATGATTTATTGCAATATGATCAGGACAGAAATTTATTTCTGGACATCGCTTGTTTCTTTGTCGGAGAGGACAAAAGTTATATAGTTACTATATTGGATAAGTGTGGTAATTTTACAGAAGATGGAATGCAAAATCTCATTGAAAAAGGTCTCTTAATTACTAGCACAGGGAACCTGGAAATGCATCAACTAATTCAAAAGATGGGAAGAGAAATAGTTCGCCAAGAATCAACTAAGGATCCTGGAAAGCGTAGTAGACTCTGGCATCATGAGGATTCTTTTAATGTGATGAAAGGAAATGAGGTAAGAAAAATACTTGTCATGTGCATTTTATACTTATTTGGTCTCACATGCTCATAACTTGTATTTTTTCGTTCGACTTTTTCTTTCATTTCATTGTCTCATAGGGTACAGAATCAATTGAAGGACTTGCCCTTGACCTTGACGACTCTGTGAAGTCATCCTTTAGTTCTAATTATCCTAATTCATTGGGTATCAACAAGGTCACTTCACTAGTAAAACCGTATTTTAGCTTCTTGTCAAGGCCGTCAGAACATACTGCTTCAAGAGATCCAAGTGGGGTAGAGCTGTCAATCAAAGCCTTTGAAAGGATGAAACGTCTAAGACTACTCCGGCTCAAGCATGTACAATTCACCGGAAGTTATGAGCATTTTCCCAGAAATTTAGCATGGTTATCTTGGCATGAATTCCCTTTGTACTATATACCCACAGACTTACCTTTGCCAAATCTTGTTGCTCTCGACCTGCATTATAGCATGTTGGAACAAGTTTGGGATAGAACTATGGTAGGCCATCTTCTATTCCTATTAACAATTTTTAGCTAGCTTTTGATCATATGTTTAGAATTAACCACCCATTACTTGTTTTCAAAACAGGATCTTCCATCACTTCAAATCCTTGACCTCAGTCATTCTCGTAGGCTTGGTAAAATAGTTAACTTTTTTGGGATCCGCAATCTTGAGAGATTAATTCTAAAAGGTTGCGTGAGTTTGGTTGATATTTGTGAATCAATTTGCAACCTTGAAAGACTTGTTGAACTGGATCTAGAAGGTTGCAAAAAACTTGAGAAGCTTCCAAGGAATATTCGGTTGCTAGGATCTCTCGAAAAACTTGTAATGTCTGGTTGCTCAAATCTTGCTGAGTTTCAAGATGAAGGAACTATCATGAACACGTCACTAAGTTCGTCTAGAGAGCTCAAACCATGGAATTTCATTTCATGGTCAGGGTTGTTTAAACCCAAAAGAAATCCTGAAATCATCAACCTTTCTTTACCAAGCTCTTTAGTAAATTTAGACCTTACAAACTGCAATATTTTTGAAAATTCTTTTCCCTAAGGACTTGAGTCAGTTATCATTGCTAAGGGTATTGTTTTTGGACGGAAATCCGATTGAAGCCCTTCCAGAATCTATCGAAACTCTTCCAAATCTTGAGTATCTCTCTGTAAGTTCATGTAATAGACTACGATCTATGATAGGTCTGCCATGTAGTGTACGATATTTGTTGGCGTCTAAAATCACGTCGCTGGAAAGGATAACCTTTAAATCAAAACCTCAGCAGTTACAGTACTATGTGCATGATGACGGCTCAGGACCAATAGAAATACAAGGATTCTTCCGGTTAGAACCTATTGGAGCCGTTGATAGTGATTTAATAAACGATTTGGGTCTGATCAATGTAGAATCACTGGGAGACCTTGAATTATTACTTTATTATAGGTTTCCATATTCGGGAAAAATCAGGTCGCCCATCTAGGTAGGTGTTTTCTCTGTTTCTCTTTCTTCTCTCTTATCATCTTTTGTGGAATTATTTTTTGACATTATGGTTCATGTGATACAGGGATTACATGAATTTGGTTAGTACGTATATTCCTGTGAGCAAGGTTCCTGGTTGGTTCAATGATGAAAATAGGAGGTTATCGTCCTCGTTTACTGTGCCTTCACTTAATTTGAGGATCCGAGAATTTAACGTATGCGCTGTTTATGGAAAAGACTATCACTATTGGGATTTATATCCAACAATTACAAAAATTCATAACAAGACCAAGAATCTAACTTGGATATACCAACCTGTGTACTTTGGAACTCGAGTAGACGATAGAGACGGTGAAGATTTTGTATGGTTAAGCCATTGGAAGTTTGGTAATCAGTTGGAGAGTGGGGATTAAGTCACTGTTACTGTATTTTTAGGTGGAGAGCATATCCAGGTAGAGAAGATTGGAAGGCTTACAGAAATTGCAAGCAATTCTAAATGTTGATATCCTAAAGATACTAAAAATCAGCTATGATTTATTGCAAGATGACAAGGACAGAAATTTATTTCTGGACATCGCTTGTTTCTTTGTCGGAGAGGACAGAAGTTATATAGTTACTAGATTGGATAAGTGTGGTTATTTTACAGAAGTTGGAATGCAAAATCTCATTGAAAAAAGTCTCTTAATTACTGGAAGAGGGAAGCTGGAAATGCATCAACTGATTCAAGAGATGGGAAGAGAAATAGTTCGCCAAGAATCACTTGAGGATCCTGGAAAGCGTAGTAGACTTTGGCATCATGAGGATTCCTTTAATGTATTGAAAGGAAATGAGGTAAGAAAAATACTTATCATGTGCATTTTATACTTATTTGGTCTCACATGCTCATAACTTGTATTTTTTTCGTTTGACTTTTTCTTTCATTTCATTGTCTCTTAGGGTACAGAATCAATTGAAGGACTTGCCCTTGACGACTCTGTGAAGTCATCCTTTAGTTCTAATTATCCTAATTCATTGGGTTTCAACAAGGTCACTTCACTAGTAAAACCGTATTTTAGCTTCTTGTCAAGGCCGTCAGAACATACTGCTTCAAGAGGTCCAAGTGGGGTAGAGCTGTCAATCAAAGCCTTTGAAAGGATGAAACGTCTAAGACTACTCCGGCTCAAGCATGTACAATTCACCGGAAGTTATGACCATTTTCCTAGAAAGTTAGCATGGTTATCTTGGCATGAATTCCCTTTGTACTATATACCCACAGACTTACCTTTGCCAAATCTGGTTGCTCTCGACCTGCATTATAGCATGTTGGAACAAGTTTGGGATAGAACTGTGGTATGCCATCGTCTATTCCTATTAACAATTTTTAGCTAGCTTTTGATCATATGTTTAGAATTAACCACCCATTACTTGTTTTCAAAACAGGTTCTTCCATCACTTCAAATCCTTGACCTCAGTCATTCTCGTAGGCTTGGAAAAATAGTCAACCTTTCTGGGATCCGCAATCTTGAGAGATTAATTCTAAAAGGTTGCGTGAGTTTGGTTGATATTTGTGAATCAATTTGCAACCTTCAAAGACTTGTTGAACTGGATCTAGAAGGTTGCAAAAAACTTGAGAAGCTTCCAAGGAATATTCTGTTGCTAGGATCTCTCGAAACACTTGTAATGTCTGGTTGCTCAAATCTTGCTGAGTTTCAAGATGAAGGAACTATCATGAACACGTCACTAAGTTCGTCTAGAGAGCTCAAACCATGGAATGTCATTTTTTGGTCATGGTTGTTTAAACCCAAAAGAAATCCTGAAATCATCAACCTTTCTTTACCACGCTCTTTAGTAAGTTTAGAGCTTAGTAACTGCAATATTTTCGAAAATTCTTTTCCCAAGGACTTGAGTCAGTTATCCTTGCTAAGGGAATTGCTTTTGGACAAAAATTCGATTGAAGCCCTTCCAGAATCTATCGAAACTCTTCCAAATCTTGAGTATCTCTCTGTAAATTATTGTAATAGACTACGATCTATGATAGGTCTGCCATGTAGTGTACGATATTTGGATGCGGAAGATGTGACGTCGCTGGGAAGGATAACCTTTAAATCAAAACCTCAGCTGTTGAGAAACTTTGACTATGAGCTTGGCAGCTCAAGACTAACATAAGTGGAAGGATTCTTCCGGTTAGAACCTATTGGAGCCGTTGATAGTGATTTAATAAACGATTTGGGTCTGATCAATGTAGAATCACTGGGAGACCTTGAAGTAATAATTTATTATAGTTTTCCATGTTGGGAAATCAGGTGCCCCATCCAGGTAGGTGTTTTCTCTTTTTCTCTTTCTTCTCTCTTATCATCTTTTGTGGAATTATTTTTTGACATTATGGTTCATGTGATATAGGGATTACATGAATTTGGCATATTTAGTACGTATATTCCTGTGAGCAAGGTTCCTGGTTGGTTCAATGATGAAAATAGGAGGTTATCGTCCTCGTTTACTGTGCCTTCACTTAATTTGAGGATCCGAGGATTGAACGTATGCGCTGTTCATGGAAAACACTTTTTCGATTGGCAATTGAATGTATATCCAGCAATTACAAAAATCCATAACAAGACCAAGAATCTAACTTGGATATACCGTCCTGTGTACTTGGGAACTCAAGCAGATAAAGACGGTGAAGATATTGTATGGTTAAGCCATTGGAAGTTTGGTAATCAGTTGGAGGGTGGGGATGAAGTCAGTGTTAT
The DNA here is from genome assembly GCA_020205605.1 of Panax ginseng. Taxonomy (NCBI): domain Eukaryota; kingdom Viridiplantae; phylum Streptophyta; class Magnoliopsida; order Apiales; family Araliaceae; genus Panax; species Panax ginseng. Next base: position 12,508,164 of record CM035143.1, read on the forward strand.
TGTATTTATTGGTGAAGAGCTTATCCAGGTAGAGAAGATAGGTATCAATCTTGTGTATGGTGACATAGAAGATCATGTGTCTGAAAATATTGATGAGATAGAGAGTGTTGAAGTCGTTGGTGGAGACTTGACAAAATATCAGCTGAGCACAGGAGCCTACTTCCTCTCCCGCGGTACGCAAAAATATAGATCTGCCGAATTTGCACGGAGAGTATTCGGGGACAATGTAAAACTTGAAGGTGTGTTTTTTTAACTAAATTATTTTCTTATTTTCTTTCATATCTTGACGAAAAATAAATATTCTTTGGATGTAATAATTTCCTAACTTGTATGGTGGCAGAGTTACGTTGTTGGACTTGGTCAGGTCGTGACATTCTTAGTGAGACAAAGTTCTCAAATTATGGAACAGAGTAAGTACAAATTATAGTATTTATTGTTGGTAATTTTTAATGAATCTTATCAATTTTGAGTTTGAAAAAGTGTCAAATTTATTTTCAAAGGCCGGTAATGATTTTATAATTTTGAATGGGTAAATTATAATTTATGCAATATTATGTAGTTTATTAAAAATGAAATATACACCATATATATATATATATGTGTGTGTGTGTGTGCGCTCCCACTAATTTTAGTTCAACATGTTTGCAGAAGCCCTTATCTATTCGAGGAGGAGGAGGAGGAGGAGGAGGAGGAGGAGGGGAAAGACTGATGCGACTTTGATTTGTATACAAATCTTAATTGGTGGGGTTTTGATTTGGTGTTTTTTTTTGATCATATGGAGGTTTCGACCAATGAAAAAAATGGAGGAAGGAGAAAAAAGAATTTATTTTTTTTATTAACTTTTATTTTTGACACGTGTCAGCCACATCAAAAATAAATTAACATCTGTTTGTCTAGCTGACATTTTTTTTTTAACAAGAATGATATATTTGAGCTATGTTTTGTAACGTTAAATGTACTTTTAGAAAGAAAAAAATAGTTCATAATGAAAGTGAGATTTTGAGATAAATATTAGGGTATTTTTGCACCTTTGACCTATATATGTATATATTTTTGCACATATATATATATATATATATATATATATATGTTTTAGTGTTATATTTTTGAGCTACGTTTTGTATATGTATATTTTTATATATTTTGGTTTATATGTATTTTTGACCTTTGACCTACGGTTCAAGTGAATTGGATAAGGTTACGGAAATCTGTAAGGCTGGCCAGACCAATGGTTCCTCTCCACGTTTCCCAATCATAATTTATAAACTTGCTCTTTTCTTAGTACTATTCTGATACTACTGAAAAATCTTTATGTTTATCTACAAAAATTTATAAAATATTTATGTCAGATTCAAAATTAAAGATATATTTCAAATTTCTAACATTTTATTTTTAATTAACTGACTACTATTTGTTGCTACACTTTTATTTAATATTAGGGATATGTTTAAAAAAATATTTATAAAAAAATGTTATTACCTTACCATGAAATTAACTTCATGGTAAGTTGATCAATTGACTAATACAGTATTGACACAAAGACAAAAAAATCACCTCTCGACGTACATATCGATATTATATTGATCAATTGGCCAAAAATTAACTTTATAGATTTCCAAATACCTATTCCCCCCCCCTCCCTCTCTGTTAATCACACACGTACACATACAAACAAACCAACTAGGTATACTATGTGGGCGTTTGGACTTTTGTGCAATAAAAAGTTAAAAAACCACCCCACCTTTCAATTTCAGATAAGGAGGAGTATAGAAGGAGATATTTAATGAGAACTGAGATTCTTATAAATGAATGAACCCCCATCATTTTCCTTTCCTTTCTTCATTTCTATCAACCTGTTTTGAATCATAAAACCCATGTCATAAAGTTTATCATTTGTGCTCCAATATATATATATATACTAGCGATAATCCGTGTCTGAAGGCACGGCGTAACGAAAAACATCAAGCTAATCAGTAGAGTTTCCTTTGAAAATTAATATCACCACAACAATTAATACATACTCAATCATCAATACATATCCAACCACCAAAACATCGAGTTAGTCGGTACTAATTTCAAGAAATTTCGACAAAATTTCCTTTAAAAATAGATATTCAGAAAATTCTAAACCTGTCTACAAAACTTACAATCATCAATACATATCCAAACCACCAAAAAAACTATCATTCCATACCCAAAAATCATCATAACCATGTATAATTAGTTAATTTTACAAAAGACGGAATACAAAAAATACAAACGTGCAGAAAATAGAGAAACAACATATTGCATAAGACCCATTACTTTACAGCTTACACCAAATATTCTTTACAGCTTTCACCAAGTATCCTTCAATGTATACCTAAAAATATTTGAAATATAAAAATTATCAAAATATGTGAGTCAAAATAAAACAACTGTAAATTCGAAACATAAGAACCCTTATTTTACCCTGAATTGTCTAAAAAACAAATGAGCAAACACATTTGTATGTATTGGGAGGAATGATTTAGATTGATATAAGTAAGAATTTAGAGAGATTGTAACAAATTATCAATTTATTTAAGAAAAGATATGGATGAATGTAGACTTACAATCAAATAAAGTATTCTTAGTACCATTTCAACAAACAGTTCATTTGCTTGATGATTTAACTCATAAATCTGTATTGGTGGCAGTATAATGGTGTGAGAGTTTGATTTGCGAGTGTTTGATTGGTTACAATTATGTGTCTTTTTTTGCATGTATTGTGTGTTGTGTGTCTGCATGAGAAGTAGAGAAATATAGAGTCTTAGTCAGAGAGACTTTCAAACCTAGACAATTGTTTGGTCAGTGATGGGTTATCACTAAAAGGTCAACGTCAAACCACCGAAGAACAATGTCAACGTCTATCACTAAAAGGTCCTCTTCTATCTATTTTAGCAAGGTCTTGATATAGCAACTCTTTTTATTAAAAGAATCACTTTTATCCTGAATCACTTTAAATCATTTTGAATCACTTTAAATCACTTATTGTCTGTTCAAAGTAAAGTTTAATTCATAAAAGTAAAGTTTGAAATTTAAAATCACCTTATGGTGACCAAACGCACAAGCATTACTGTAGCAAATACTATAAACACATTTTACTAACATACCCTAAAACGCTTCCTTAACTGCAATGTAGATTATAGATACAAAATCTAGTGAGGCCAATTGGAAATAAGCCAATCATTTTCCCTTCAAAATCTAATTTTGTTTAGTGAAATGTTTTTTGCTTTGATGCCTCTTTTTCTTTTACCAAAATTCTTGAGTAGGATTGAAAGGTCTTAACACAACTCAAATTTCTTTAAACTAAAGTAATATAGATATTAAAACTTGAACCACGTAAATTTTGTGTCTTGTGCGATTGTTTTCTTTTAATTTTTTCTTTGCTATTGTTTTTCGTTGTGTTGTTATTCTCTAACACGTTCCTCTATTAGTTTTTGAAAGATAAAAAACTTTGCGACCTTTGACCATAACCAAAAATATTTAAGCCAATAATAATAGCAAAATATAATCTAGAATTAGCAATTCATGACAAATTCATCATTTAAGCTAAATCCCCTGTAATCATTCCACTACAAATTAAACCAAGAATACTAATAACCTATAACACTGATCAAATAAGTAACATTGGATGTATTTGCAGACACATTGTCAAAAAGATACACAGTAATACTTACCCCATATCATCAGCCAGAATGCATCCATATATATTCGCAGCACTACATAAACCTGAAATGCATGTGAATATAAAGTTAAATTGCAGTTTCTCAGTATGTGAATAAAACATTATCAGGCATAAAGGTACCCAAAACACTACATCGGATAACAGGACCGACTTAACTATCATTCATTGTTCAAACTGCAATAAATCTGGGGTTTACTCTGTAGGGACGAGTTCTACGTGGCACATGGTTTGATTGGTTTCTATTTAGGGGGGTCTAGCCAAGGGGAAACAAATTATTACCTAGGCCATACCCAGTAAACCACATCAACAAAAAGGAAATCTACAAGGCACTATTTGGAACTTGAAAAAACATGGGAAAGAAAAAAAACAAAATGCAAGTAAAAATTAAAACACAGGAAATAATGTTAGATCTAAGCACACAGGGAAGGTTTTTTTCTCAACCTCTGAGGTCTTATTGGATCTGGTGGTGATCCCGAATTAATGAAGATGAGGGAGAGACTTGAACCAATTTTGGTAGGGTTAACTTTGCGTTAACTTCGCCAATTTTGGTGGGCCTGGAGTTGATCCCAAGGTTTAAGTGAAGGCAAAGGTTTAAGTCCCAAACTACACCAAGATTATCAATAAGCCAGTAAAAACCTCCTAAACGTTGTACACTACTTAAGTTGAAAGGTTATTTTAAACCTAATATAATAAACATAATGAAGCCACGTCAAGGATACATGATATACTACACACCAGCCCATACAGATACCATGAAAGCTTAACCAAGCATAGCATAAAATATACCAAGCTACAAGTTTGTGGAGCTGCACAAACAGTGAAACTCCACCAACTCCATATGCTATTTTATATCATATACAATGTAACCATGTAAGGATATATTTACTGTTACTAATTTCCTACCATTATGAAACCTAGCCCCTAAAAATACCATAACTGTGTAAAAGAAACACAACCTTAAAAACATTAAGCTACAGCTTTGAAAATCAATAATGAGAATGTAAGAAACTATAGAAGTTCAACTTAAAAAAGGAAACCCACAAGATGACAAATATTGTATAATTCCACTTTCATTTGGGATGACAAATACTGTAGGCTTGACACAAAGGAAAGATGGGAGAGGAAATTCAACAGGTACCCTATATCTCCTCTTAAGTGGTAGTAATGCAGCTTTAATTGGCAGTCACTTTTAGGGCACACTGAAACTCACATCTAAGGACTTTTTAGTCATCAAACTCTGACGGACTAAAGTCGAGCTTCAGTGGGTATTTTTTCTCAAAATGTACAAATTAAACCAAGAATACTAATAACCTATAACACAGATCAAATAAGTAACATTGGATGTATTTGCAGACACATTGTTAAAAAGATACATAGTAATATTTACCCCATATCATCAGCCAGAATGCATCCATATATATTCGCAGCACTACATAAACCTGAAATGCATGTGAATATAAAGTTAAATTGCAGTTTCTCAGTATGTGAATAAAACACTATCAGGCATAAAGGTACCCAAAACACTACATCAGATAACAGGACCGACTTAACTGTCATTCATTGTTCAAACTGCAATAAATCTTTTAAACATGAAGGTACCCAAAACACTACATCATTCATTGTTAACAAAGCAAGACATACTCACTTACGTCGTGCCTTCAAACTGTAATAAATTGTTCACTTTAAAAATGAAGAAGAATATAAACAAGATGCAGCGTCACTATTTGGGCTCATTTTACTTGAAAAAAAGCAATACCTCAATTATGACTTATATATATCATATATATTGGGTCGTCAACGACAACGGGGAGAGAATCAAATATTTAGCTCTAAAACCCCAAGAAAAATAAAAACCATAAATTAGCTCTCTATACTTTATTTATAAACACAAACCCAACAGAAATATTGAACCCTCTCTTCTTCAAATACCCACTGAAAACTGTAGCTTAATCTAAACCCACCAGAAATTCTCAAATGTTATTCTAAATACCAAAAGACTTTAAAATTAAGAATATTCCGAACAGAAATACCTCAAAATTAAATCAAATTGTAAAATAGCTAAAGATGAAGCAGATGGAAAGATTGGGACCACTATATGAGTGATAATTGGAACCGCAAAATATATTGCAAGAAACATATCTTAAAAAACAAAACCAACAAAAAACAACTTAGGAATGCATAAAAAGACCCTTACATTGAAGATTTTTTTACTCAATATACTTAACATCAATAAAAGAATAGACAAAATAAGTAATAAATTTTATTTGAAAGATGCTTGAACACATAAAAGCACAATGGCAGTGAAAAATGGATGAAAATAGCATACCTCAAGTCCTTGGAGAAAGAAAAAAAACGCATGTTTAAGACAAAGAATAAAATTTTATAGACTTAGACCATTAGCACTGATTATTAACGGCAACACTAATCCTCAATGGGGGAAAAACAAATAAACATGATCCTACTATAAATACAAAAGCAATAATAGGCAGCATGGCTAATTTATCTATTCATTAAAAAAATATAAAAAAACTTTCACAGAAGAGGACTGGTAGTCTGGTAGTTTTCTGAAGACCAAAATTTCGACAATTCATTATATGCCCTGGTAAGCTCGAGATAAGCACTTCTCCCAAACCTTGTACCATGCGCATTCACTAAACTTTTGTAGTATTTGTTATAACAATTTTTTGCAAGCAAACAAATCCAAAGACCCATTATGTAATTTCCAATAAGGAGCTTGGCTTCATCTAGAATCATCAAATTCTGTTCCGCAGACTGTATCCAATATACAAAATAAAACAACCTTTCTCAACATACTATAATAAATTAGCATCATGAATACAGAGGACCCAAATGAATATCCAAGCACCTCTATGTCTACAAAGTTCTACAATTTACTTCATATCTGGGGTGAAGTCATGTTCATTAAGCATATATATTTCTCCAAACAAATTTGGATTCCAATAATTTTTATAGCAAGCACATTAATCAATGCTAACTTCTTAAGAAACAAAATTCGGATGATACCACTAACAAAAGTACTATAATAAACAACCAAACAAAAGGATGTTTACAAAACAATACACCAAACGAAAATAAATAAAGCTTGTATAGATGACCTAAAGATCCAGTATCACATAAAAGCGGCCCAAATATGATAGGGGCATTAATCATTACATCCAAAAGCAATTTATATATCAGAACCAAATATTGTCTGTAGACATATATCAAAAGAAAACATTCAAAGGATATCAGATTCATTTTAATAAAATGTGGGCATTGTTATTTACAAGTGATTTTGTTAGGTGCACAAGGCATCCTCACATGAATACTCAGTGGGTCTCACAACCAAGACAGCTAACAATTTTCATAGACATGTATAAAGAAAAAAAAACAGGTAATGACTGCATATACAAACTATTAAGAAACATTGGAAATTTATGATTACATACCTTTGTCACTGGAATCCTCTTCTCATCAAGCTTCTCCTTCTTGGTCTTTACACACTGCGCCTCGGCCAAAAGAGTCATCCTCCTTGCAGTCTTTGCGTATGGGTTCAACTTCAACAGAGTGTTGAGATTCTTCAAAGGGTTCCTTTTATGGATTTCCTTGTTAATAGGCTTCACCACACTCTGCCTTCCTTCTATAATAATCCTTCAACTTATCAAGACAGTTGTCTTTAAACTTAGCCAACAATTTGTTCTCTCATGTACTGTAGTCCATATTCCAATTATGAGCTATTCGAAAAAAGTAATAATAAATGAAAAATATTCAAGTGAGCCAAGAAGCATCCAAATAATGACACATAACTAAACCACAATTATCCACTATCAAATTTCTAAAATAAAGAAATGGGCACATGATACCTCAAGACAGAAATTGCAACACTAAACTACAGTTGCATCAAATTGTTATAAACATAAAACCAAACAAATTACCACTAAATTAAGTAAAATCTCAATTCATGGGGCAAAATTCAACAATTTTCTACATTAAATAAACCAATTCCAATAAACACATACGCGCATACACAATCCATAGAAGAAAATCGAGAACCAACTCAATTAAAAATTTAAATTTTATGAGGACTATTACCGTATTTTAGACGGTGGGCGTGGGATGAACATGATCATATGAAATTACGACGTAATCGGCCAAAACGACGACGTTGTTATGGATTTCCTCTGAGACACACTTCGTCCCCTCACGTAAGTAAGCTTTCGACCATATCTTCATCACTCTTACGAATTAGAAGAAGTAGCATACCACCCCTATTTCACGTTAGGTCGCTCCCCCATCCTTTCCCCATACCAAGATAATCGGCGTGGATTCTTGGACCAAGGTTAATGGGTATCGAAATGGAAGTCGATCGGCCGACTGGGTCTTGAGGAAGAGGAGAGCCAAGAGGAGAAGGTCTTAGATCTTCGTTGATCTCTGCTTTGCGTTTCTCTCTGCGTGATGGGTACATTAGGGGCTGGGTATGAGAGATTTGGGGCTGGAATTAGGGCTGGGTATGAGAGCTAAAAGATTTAGGGGAGTTGAGAGGGATCGAGTTGGCTGGATCTGAGAGATAAAGTTCTGTGTTCTTAGACGTAGAGTTTGAAATTTGAATAAGAGAGAATGACGTGAACTTGGATGATGGGACATTTGTCTATTTTCTCTCTCTCCTTTGTTTTATATTATAGATATCTATATATCTATAGAGGCCGAATCAGGTCCGGGACCAAAATCCGGACCTTTTTTTTTTTTACTTTTTTTTTAAAACTAAAAATTTTTTTATGGAACTTGAATTTTTACATAATACAGTATTTTGGGTGTCAGTCTGTACAGACATGTTTTGTTATATGTATCCAAATCACACTTAAAACACTGTATTATGTAAAAATTCAAGTTCCATAAAATATAAATAAAAAAAAAGAAAAAAAAAGGTCTGAATTTTCTCCCGTCCAGGAGTCCGGACCTGATCAATTCTCTCTCTCTCTCTCTATATATATATATATATATACGGTTCGGATCTTAAGCTCACCTCTTATCAAACTAACTTTGCTCACCCCCTTTAACGACGGACCGGAGCGACAATTCGGTCCGTCGCTATATGTAGAACCGTCATCTTAGTTTTTAGCGACGGACAACATATATAGCGACGGACCGAATCGTCGCCCGGTCCGTCGCTAAATAGGGGTGAACAAGGTGAGCATGGAAACAAATTGCTGCATCCTTTGATGGAGAGTACTCTAACCAATGAAAGGATTCAAACCACAAATATTGAAATTTTCACTTTTGTGACCCTGATTTAGTCTTTCAGTACTCTGCCAACTTAGGTTGATACGGACCCATTTTGATATAAGCTCTCCTAATTTCATCTGGTTGATTAACATGATGTTGCCATATAGGGATCCTAATCCCAAGATCCCGTTCAAGAGTACTAAGATCAATTTCAACTCTTCGAGATTTGGAAAGGGGTGGTTGGTGATTTGAGATATCAACATTAGATGGAGAATGTCCTCACTAGTTGATGCACTTTCTCTTGGTTTAAAGAAAGAAAAAAAAGTTTTCTCTCTTACTTCCTTGACTTTCCATTGTGACTTATTCAAATTGAAAATCCCCAAAACCTAAAAATTCAGAAATTACCTTCAAAGTTCAAATTAAAATTCTCTAAAGTCAAAATCTAAAAATAAAGTTTAAAAATTACCTTCAAATGATCCACTCTTTGGCGTCGTTGGCGAGCCTTGCTTTTGAGTTCCGAAGAAGCGTTGCAAGGCAGCAACAATGGGAGCTGGAGTGGAGGACGCGTTTGCAAGGCTGTAAAAATTGGAGCTAGAGTGGAGGACGCGTTTGCAAGGCTGTAATGCAACAATTGGAGCTGGTGGACCATGGACATACCATTTGGATTTAGTCATTTGGGCTCTCTATTTGTTGGGTTAATTGGGTATTATGTATTCAATATTGGGTTGGGCTATTGAAGATATATAAGTACTAAATATTTGTCAAAAATTTCATCCGGGTTACAGCCCACCCCAGTCGAAGTATGTCTCTGTCCCTGAACACAATAAATCAACGGAGAACAATATTTTACATAACTAGTTTGATTTTAACATGATTTTCTTAATCGTAATGATGTATATTGAACAAAATCCAAATAAAATCCAAAGGTTCAAACTACATAAACCAGTAATACTCCACATTTTTCATGACCATGCATGCCTGCATATTCTCAAGTAGTCTTCTCTCATAAGTCATATATATGGAGTCTGACTTTACTACGTACATTGATACAGTCCTGTAATTTGGCCTAAGCTGAATAGTTGAAAATGTTGTACGTACATATGTACTCCAGATGAAACTTAATTACTTACTACCACAACATTAAATATTATTATGGAGTGAGTGTACCTTTTATTCAACCACAAATAATGCATGATGTTACAGTGACTGCTCAACTGAATCCACACTAATCTGTTTCAAATAAATGACTTTGTAATTAGTTGATAGGGAAAACCAAAATAATAAATATATGTACATCAGATTACTCTCTCCTTCTGGAATGCACTATAAAAAGAGAAAAAATTGGAGTGAAGTAATTTATAGGTTATAGGTGGGCCTCCACCCCACTTGTTTCTTCTTTCCTTTTATAGTGCATTCGGGATCATAGATTCAATGTTCGAAAAAGCTAAAATCGGTACGAGGCGTTTTTCTCTGGGCTATGCGAGGCGTAAGCCTTGAGGCGGAGCGAGGCGTAAGCCTTGAGGTGGAGCGACGCGGAAGCCTTGATTTAAAGACATAAAAGTCCCCAAAAAATTATGAAAAAATACTAATTAAATCATAAAATAATTCATCATTACAATTAAGGTCATAGGAGACATAAATAACCAACGTCATAGTAATGTATCATTACAAAATATCAAAACAACATAATATCATCAAGTACTTATATAGTGATCATCCATCACTATGTAAGTAATGTATCATTTGTATCTAGCGGCTTGAATAATGGATCAAATCCTAGATCATCATCCCCATCACCATCATCACTATCATCACTAAGAGGATCCTCCATAGAATCATCATCGTATCTAATTGCTCATCATCCTCCTTATTATTGTCGGTGCTAAGATCCTCAAACTCGTGTTCTTCATCAACCAATTGCAATTCCTTCCTTTATCTATAAATAAACAAGTGAATATATATTTAATCGAAATGAATATGTTTTTTAAAGAACACTTTAAAAAGCAACTTAAGTAATGACACTAACCTTTTGACATAGTTTTTGATGGCAAAGTGTTTCTCTTTCTTTTGACTTCCTTGTTTACTACTTGTTCCCGAGTCCCTTGCCTCCAAGTGTAATCTCCTCGTCTCTTCTCCCCTACTTGTCTTCTCATTCCCACGAGTCCTTTCACCCTCCTCCATATCATCATTCCCGTAAGTCGGTCCGATATATTTTCATCATTTCCCCATGATCCACTCACTATCGGAAGGCACATTTTCAACAACCAATGGATCTTCTTCTTCCGAATTAATGCCTTTTTCTTGAGATCTTAGATCTTTCAATTTTTATTGTACATAATGTAAGCCAATGAGTTAAGTCTAGATGCAGAAAGTCGATTCCTTCTCTTTGTATGTATCTATATTACAAGTAATTTAGCATTAGTGACAATGTCAGGTCTCATAAAATCGTAATAAATGATTTATATGATTATATCTAATAAATACCTGATGAAAAGTACTCCAATTACGCTCACACCTCAAGATGAGCAAGTTAAACTCGAATCTTCAACGCAAAGTTTCTTAATTACGAGCTTCATCTCCATATCGCGATCCACCAATTTGGATCAATATTAAAACATATGTCGATCTTAGTGGTACACGTTTAATCAAAATGAAAGCATAACCGGACATTAATCAGCGGTACTTACAAGAACACGTTTCTTATCGTGTTTACGGCATTTGTGTAGCCAAATAACCCTTGCCTCAATCGGAATGCATCCAATTGCAAATTAGCTTTCTCTCTTTCCACAGCATTAGGAATAAGCTTGTCCATACATGAGTACAATCCCACTTTAACTTCCGCATTGGCATAGAAATTATCTTCATATTGAAACTGAGGATTCAAATAATATGCAGCAGCGTGCAAATATCGATGTAACTGATTATTCCACTTAGCATCTATTATGCTCCATATCTCTTTATAGGCCCCCTCCTCATTATCCAGTTTTTTGCAATCTCTTCTTTTGCATTGTCTATGGCACCATATAAAAAATCCCATTCCGGCCTTCTGCGAATCATCATCCTCAATACACCTACTAGAGGTTTTGTGGTCTTAATTGCATATCCCACACTAACCCAAAAAATCCTATCACTTAATATGATTTTTCTCGCCTCCTTACCTTCAGGGTTTTTTTCCCAAGAACAATTTGCCCACTCACAGATGTAAACATAGCCTCGAAAGGATGTCTCAAATCGTGCATACTACTGCGCAGTTAAATAAGCGTTAAGCAAATCTAGTGGCAAATTTGGCCGAACAAGGTCTTTATTAGTGTTTGCGCTCATTAATGCCAAGACCCATCCATGATTATATATGAAATTGCTTAACTACATAATGACATTCATCAAAAAATAATAATTCAAGTATTCATTGAATAAAAAAATTATAACCAAATAATAATAATTCAAGTATTCATTGAATAAAAAAATTATAACCAAGTAATAATAATATTAATTACCTTCTTTGCCTTTGTCAAAAGCATTTTTATGTTGAGGCAACTCTCCAAGCTTCTCAAGCATCAAATCAATGCAATCAATGCATGGCTGACGGTGTCCACCACATACGTGGCCTCTTCTCCATTAACATCCTTCCCGCCTTATAATTAGATGCATTGTCAAGTGACTACTTGAATGACAGGTCCTCTCCCACTTCCTCAACAACCTCATCAAGTAGTTTAAACATCAAAGTAGCATCTTTAATTGCATCGGATGCATCAATGATTTCAAAATCTACAGTTCCATGGGGGTTGTTTACAAGAAAGTTTATTAGTTGTCTTCCCCTAATATCTTTCCAACCATCCGACAAGATTGACACCACCGTATGTGCCCAAGTCTTTTTACCTCCTCAACAAAGGCCTTTGTAGTCTTCTCTTCCTCCTTCATATCCAAGAGCTAAGCTTCATTATGGGGTAGGGGTTTCAAAGCACGACCATAATTCTCAATAGATGAACACATATTTTTATAAATGAAGGACTATCAATGAACATTGAAGGAATCCGTTTTCAAAGAAGAATCTACCTATATCAAGACAATTGCATTCACGAGCCTCCTTTGAAAATACGGTACGCCTTGTAGTAGCATCATCATCACCAGCATCAACATCCACAACAAATCTGTCCATGGGTCCACGAACTCCCCTCTCGGAGGCACTACCCACATTTGAACCTCCCATTCCCAACGATGAATGACCACCATAATAAGACCCACTTTGTATTTTTTCAGCTTCATCTCTTTGTCTTTCCTCCTTGGAGTCCATATTTTTCTTCATATATGAAGCAAGCTCTTCCTTGACTTCGCTTGGTACTTTTTTGCAAGCCTCGACATTACTATGATTTTTCACAAGATGATTTTTCAACCTTGTAATCCCTCCTTTGCAAATTTTCTTACAAAAATTGCATTCCACATATAAATGAGCTTTATTAACTCCGAGACTACGATTACCATATTTCCATGCGGGATCTTTCTTACCCATTATCTTAATTCACTTTGTAAAGTCAGAATAAAAAAAACCAAATATATGAATACAATATATGTTAAATATATATTACTCACAGAATATATAATGAAACTTTGTTAATATATCATATATGTTATTTTGTTAATACTTAATATATAATGAAACTTAAAAAACCATAATAGGAATTAAAAAATTAACGAGAACTTAAAAAAAACCTTAATGAAATTAAATTTTTTAACGAGAAATTAAATTTGTTTAACGAAATTAAATTAAAACTATAACGAAATTAAATTTGTTTAACGAAATTAAATTTGTTTAACGAAATTAAATTAAAACTATAACGAAATTAAATTTGTTTAACGAAATTAAAATTTTTTAAACGAAATTAAAAACCTTAACAAAAATTAAAAAGTTTAATAGAAATTAAAGAAAAAAGAAAACCTAATAAGATATAGAAAAAGAAAAGCAATCGATCACGAACAACTAAGAATAAGATAAAAGAAAAAGCAATCGATCACGAGCAGGAGAAGAAAGCGATCGATCGGGAAGAGGAGAAGAAGAGGAGACGCGACTCAGAGTCATGAAAGCATCATGCAGAGAGAGATAAAAGAGGAGAAGAGGAGGCGAAGTCGATCTCGAAGAGGAGAAGAAAGAGAAGAGAAGAAGATATGATCGACGAGGAGAAGAAAGAGGAGAAGAGAAGAAAAATACATGTTCAAGTCGCGCAGAGGATGAGAGGAGAGCAGTCGAAGATACCTGTTCAAGTAAGCCCAAATGAATTTTTGCATCAAATCTGTTATTTAGGGTTTTTTTTAAGTCAATTTGAGGCGCACGCCTCGTGACGCCACGAGGCTTAAGCCTCAGCCGAAAAAGGCCCAAGCCTCACCCATTCAGAAAAAGGCGCCGCCTCATGAGAACTTTCTCTCCCTCATGACAAAGTGGCGGCGCCTCGGTAGCACACGCCTCGAGCGCTATTTTGAACCTTGCATAGATTTACTCAAAACCAAAATCGAAGAAGTTGAATTTATTATTAATAGTTCATATGGTGGTTATTTAAGGTGGCGAAGCCACATACTAGGTTGTGGGGTCAATTGACCCCACTGAAAAATCAAGATGGCTCAAGTTAGGCTAGGTTGTTTCAATATGTTCAAGGACTCAATGTTACTCTTGGGCTCAATGTGACCTTAAAATTTAAAGTTACTATCAATAGTACTCTTGGGACAGTAAATTTGAGACTTGATTCGGGCTCAAGTGGTTCCTATCAATATGTTCAAAATATTATTTAAAAACGCATACCTTTCTCATATCCGGCAATTATAATAACTTCGACATTCGTAATATTGGACTTCATGGAATGTTTTCCATTCAATGTCTGAAGAGAGAATCGAATCGGTACTTTTCGGTTTTAATCTCTCAAAATGACAATATTAGGTCTTTGCCAATTAGCTTGGAAATTAGGGTATTGGAAATTGAATTAGAAAGATCCCAGTTCAAGGGTTTTGATTTTGATAAAATTTTGATATTGGGTAGGAAAATTTTAATCAAAAATCCTAATTTCAAGATTACTAAAGGAAGCGACTAAAGGTATACGGTCATAGTTATTCTGGTATGCACGGCGATCGTGGCGTGAGTAATGACCGACTGCGCTTAAAGCGACAAGCGCGACCTCCATAGGCGTCTGTAAAGCGACAAGTCGTTCTGAATGTGCAATTTATATGTTATTTATTTTACTTAACAAGTATATTGGCAATAAAATTTTATATACATTAAAACTCAAAACATAACATTATGGAATAACATTAAAGGCATAATTATCATAATACTTATCAATAACAATCCAAAAACAACTCACTTGATATTAAAAATTAGTAAAAGAGTTGAAGAATTCAACAAACACCACATAGAAAATAGAGTTGTAACCAACCATCACAAATATGTAATCTAAAAACATCATTCAATCAAAATCATCATAAAAAAGGTCATCTCCATCTCTTCCACGAGAACTACTCTCAATCAAAGGCGTAGGTGGTGGTCTTTCTCCAAAATCATCCTCCACATCTTCATCATCATTTGGAATTCTCTCTTCTTCATCAACTTCATTATCGAATTGGAATCTATCAACCTTGATTCCCTTGAAGTTGAACCACCACCACGTCGAGTATGTCACTAGATTATTACTAGTATTAACGAGCATTCCTTGAAAGATTACGACCCTCAGCGTGTTGGATGCACCTGTTGCTCGATCAACATCATTCCTTGTAAGATCCCCCCGGGATGAACAACATCGGCATCATTATCGATCCATTCATTACCCCATTCAAAGTCATCAATGACTAATGGATCAAAATTATTGCCAAGTTCACGCCTCTTTTGAAACCTTGAGTCGATCTTTCGATTGTATTGGACATACACCAAGTCACTCAATCGTTTGTGTTCCAATCTATTCCTCTTCTTCGTATGAATCTAAAATAAATAGAACAAAAAATAATAATATTAATGATAAAATTTTAATAATAATGAATGATTTATTCCTTTTGAAATTTGAACTAACAATAGAAAGTACTTATAAACTCAAATGTAATCCAATTGCGCTCGCAACTGGAAGAAGAAGAACATAGGCCTAGAATTCTTTTTGCAAATGAGGATAGCTCAATAGCTCGTGCTCCAAAAGCATTCCACCAATCAACTAGCAAACATTTAAAAGAAATATAAATATTTTTAAAGGGAGGAAATGAAGAATGTATATAAATCATCATCATAATATATCTTATTATATATATTTTAATATACGTACGAGGATTATTTATTTTCCGTTGCCTAATCACCATTTCTCTTGCAAAAGTATCGCGAGAAGCATCATAGTTGTCGACTAGATTGCTTATCTTGTCTAGCAAATCTAACTCGGGCACCATCTTTGCAAGAACGTCATTGAAGTCATCTCGTAAAGCATTAGCAAACACCCGACGTTCCTCTTTGATATCAAAGTACTTGCCTGGATTGAGAAACAACGCAGCCCCATATAATTTTTGCTCCATTTGAATTTTCCATCGCCACTCAACAATTTCAATCACCTTCTTATACAGTCTTTGTTTGTTATCAAATGCATCTTTGATTTTTTTCTTTCTACATTTCATCGCAACAATAACTTCAAGCATAGCAGGCTTCTCATCACTATCAACAATCCTCAAGACTATAAGAAGTGGCTGTGACGCCCTATTGCAATCCTCAACAGTATGCCAAAATGTTGTTGAAATAACAGTATCACATACTTTCTTCCCCGCTTCAGTAGCCGACAACTTTGATTTTGACCAATCCTCGCTAATGAAAAAATGCCTCAATGCATCTTTATTCTTGTACAAACTCTGTGCAGGGTGAGGAAAGTCAGAGCAAATCTAATAATCATGGGTCTCACAAGATCCCTCCCATTCGTTTTCTCCTCATCGTGACCGGAGAAGGCGACCATGTCTATAAATGAATGTTGTAATTCTCCTTGCATTTGTGATTGTGGGCTAAAATTGCTTCAACTTGCTACATCCTCTAACATAAGGTCAAGGCGTTGGTAATGCAAGGGTGTCCAAAAGCAGTGTAGTCTCCTCTCCATTAGTATATTCCCATTGCCTTGTAATTAGAGGCATTATGCATGACCACAAACAACATACTCGGGGATAATTTCCTCGATCTTGCTATCAAGTAGATTTGCCAACATTATGGCATCTTGAGACCGATTTGGAGGCATTAATGTAACCCATGAAATAAGTCCCTCCGACTATTAACAAGAAAATTCAACAAGTGTCTTCCCCTCTTATCTGTCCTACCATCCGACATGAGTGAGCAGCCGTATTCCTTCCAAGCAACTTCATGTTTCTTCTTTAAGTCATCGGTTTTCTTCTTTTCCTTCTCAAGTAAAGTAACCCTCAACTCGTGATAAGTTGGAGGCTTGAAACCCGGCCCGTATTGCCCTATGGACTCAACCATTACTTCAAATCTCCTTGAATTTGCAGCATTGAATGGTATGCCACATTCGTAGAAAAAATCGGCAACGTGCATTTGGACTCTTTCCTTTTCCTCCGGTGTCCTCAACCGACTTTCAATACTCGTTTGGCTCAAAAGCTTGCTATGCCTCTCCTTTACAACTTCTTCTGAGTCTTCCTTAGAAGTGCTTCAACCGTCTTAGCTTTTGGTTGTGGAACTTGGAATTGAAATACAGTATTCTTCCTTTTAGAAGCCGTCCCAGAACTTGGGATAGTGTTAGAAGAAGTATTGGAAGCCATGCTTGGACGAGCAGATGATTGTTCTTCTTGCACTTCTACTACATCATCATCATCATCTAGCTCAAGTGGCTTGTTCCTCTTTTTACTATTCAAAGCCGCTTGCATCTCCCTCATAATTTCTGTTGTTGTTTTGGGACACTTAGCTACATCTCCATAATTTTCGGCTAGATGTTGTTTGAGCCTTTTGATGCCCGAATGACATTTCTTCCCACAGTGTACATTGCACGACATCCCTATTACTTAAATCCGACCAATATCCATATTTCCAACCCGGATCGTTCGATTTAGCTTTTCTTTTAGGGACCTTCGTTATATCATAATTATCGGCCCCCGAACTTTCCGCCATTTTTTTCCTAGTTTCTACAAAATACAATCAATCAAACAATATATTAGAGACAATTGAGACATTGACATATTTTTATTTTTACTTGTGAACAAAAAAAGAGTAAACAATAAACAACTCTCATATTACAGTGGAAAATACATATACATAAAGTGTAAAAATGATGACAATTATGAAACTTAATTAATATTCAATGCATTTTATCTATATATTGAAAAACAAATCCAACATTTTATCTATACATTGGAAAAAAAAAATCCAGTACATTGTACATACTGCATATATAAAATATAAATATATAAATTTATATATATATATATATATTTATATTTATATATATTATATAAAACAGAGAAAGAGAAGCAGAGAAATCAGCATATATTTATATAAAGCAGCATATCACGAGTTCACGAGTTCGGAACAGCAGAGAAACAGAGAAAAAGAAGAAAAGAAATCAGAGAAGAAAGAGAAGAAAAGAAAAGCGAGCGGCGAACTAACTCGGCGGTAGCCTTCGACCCATACACGAAGATCGTGCGTCGATCGTCATTACTCGTTGCTTCGTCGTCGATCGTCGTCGATCGTCGGCTCGTCGTCGTCGGTAATCGTAATCTTATTGCTTCGCTCTCTCCTCTCTCCTTCGATTCGGTTTTTCTTGACTCTGCTTCTTGATTCGCGATTAGGTCTAGGATTAGAGGCGATGATGGAAAAAGCAGCGCTTTTGATATTTTTTAAAACCCAAAAGGCCCAACAGATCATGTCGCTCGCCAACTTGTCTGCGTCATCGGAGAAAGGCGTCCATGGCGTCGCCTGTTTTTCCAAGCGCCCGACTTTCGCTCCTCAACCAAGTCGCTGTAACGACTTACTTGTTTCAGCCCGACTAGACGCCACGGCGTCGCCTAGGCGTCGCCTAGTCGACGCCTTAACAACTATGGGTACGGTGTAATCAAGATTACTAAAATCCTAATTTCAAGATTACTAATGTAGTCATGTTATACAATGAGTCCTGGGTCTAAGATTACTAAAGGAGCAGACTTTTGGGAGTTTTAATTATATAACTCAGCCTTTAGGTGGAACTCAGTAATATACTTCTTATTTTCTTTCTCCTATTTTCACTTTTTCGTGGCCGAGAGTTGTTCTTCAGGGTAATACGAAAGGACACCAACAGGAACACCAATTTCGAATATTTTAAATCACTTTTTTTTTCTTTTCAAACTAATTGTTCTTCAGGGTAATACGAAGGGACACTAATTGTTGAAGAAGTGAATCCAATTTATAGATAAAATGTTATGTTTCCGAGCAGATTTCAGATACAAAATCAAAAGAAATGTTGGGTTGAGAGGAAAAATTAAAGAGAAATTGGGTTTTGAGGGCTTTACCATTTCGTTCGAGAAGATAGGCCATTGTCGTTGCAGCTAGTAGAAGCCATTGATGAAGTTGTTGAGCTTCTTTTTCTCCTTCTTCGAAAGGGTATACAGAGACAAAGAGGGGTAGTGTAGGGGGGGGGGTTTTGATTTGGGCAGGGTTTTTTTTGTGTGAAATGAAATTTGACCTTTAGATTAAGTTAGCTGAAATCTGAGCCGTTATTGTGGTTTGTCAAGTTTTAAAGTGAGAATAGATTCAAATTTGGTTGCTCAGAAACAGGTTCAAACACTTTATAAAATAGGTTGCTAAGAAGATAAAATCCAATAAAGCATTTAAAGAATAAGGATAAAGAGTGAGGAGGCCAATAAAGCACTTAAAGAATTAGGATAACTAACCAGGAGTAATAGTAGCACACTTTACAGCAACATTGTACTTGCAGAACACAAAAGGTTAAAGCGGTCAAATAGAAAATTTAGGAAATTACAAGAAATAAATTAGGGGTTTTATTTCTACTCACCAGAAAAAAATTGTTCTCACAACCAGGCTTCTTTGGGGCCACATCATCTTGATGAACTATATCACCAGCAAACACCATCGAAGAATACAAAATCACAGCTAGCAAAACCTTTACCAGACCAAATGGGGGTACCTTTTGAGCGAGGAGAGAGAAATGAGATCTATTTACCCACCAAAAATTCTCAAATGGGTATGAGAGATTTGGGGCTGGAATTAGAGCTGGGTATAAGAGCTAAGAGATTTAGGGGAGTTGAGAGAGATCGAGGGTGTGTAAGAACAGAGAGAGAGTGATAGAGCTGGAATTAGGGCTGGGTATGAGAGCGGAGTTGAGAGAGCTCAGTGTGCGTAAGAATAAGGGTGAATGAGAGTGATAGAGCTCAGTATGAGAGAGAGAGAGTGATAGAGGGTTTGAAATTTGAATAAGGGTGAATGAGCGAGCTGCTGACGTGAATGAGGATGGGACAGTTATCTTTTTTCTCTCTCTGCTCTGTTTTATATTATAGATCTTGGAATTGAAGTTTCTTCTCTTGTGATATGAATAAGAACACAATGACACTTGATATGGTGACATGGTGTCATTCTAATAACAACGCCACTTATATTTTTATAGATAATATAATAACAACAAAGAAAAATATCTTCTCCATACCAACTAGCTCTTATGGATTCATCTAATGACGCTATCACTACTTTCTGCCAGAACTAACTTATAATGAGGTGAGAGCATCATTCCCGTCCATTCCTGCTATCCAAATGAGGCCTCATGGCCTGTGATTACACCACATAAAGGCCCTTCACTCCAATACAATTGGGTTGGATGACAGTTCATGAGGATAGTTAACTTCACTGGATAAATTCTACATAGTTACCACCCACTAACAGGTTTTAATGTCCATAAGCATCTTGTGGTTTCCTCTCCAGTCTCCAGTAAATGATAAGGATAGATGGGAAAAGGAAGTGAAAAATAACTTACTTATCTTACTACCATTGTAAGATACTTAATTATTGACATAGTTTTAATGATCAAAGATAGCCAAAAAGCAAAAAGCAGCACGAATTACAGAAAGCAATATAATAACTACTGATTACACAATAAGTGTATATACACTTCATAGGATGCAGTTAGCCCAAGAATTTTCAGGTGGCTAGCATTACCTAAAAGGCTAAAACAATCGAATAAATAGTCAATAAACAAAAATATCAACTCAGCACACAAAAAGCATATGTACAATAATTACTTGTAAATAAAACACTTATGCAGGAAATCAAAAGTAAGTAACAATTATGCAATTTAAAAAATAATAAATGGACTTACTTGAGTAGTAGCTTCAAAGACTTTTTACGGTAACTCTATCATTAGTGGCATCACGATTTAACAAGCCTAGGTCAAAATAGTTTATATCTAAATCCACATGGGGAAATATAAGATGCATCAACATTCAATCCAAGCAAAAACAAATCAATTCAATCATATAAAATCCGATAAAAATACTTCACAAAAACGAAAAATAAGTGGACGTTCAAACCTTCTCTTTAATCATTGTCCATATGATCCTCGTCATCTCATCGCCTATAATCAAAAAAGCAGCACATGATGAAGTCATAAAACATAAATATACGTGTATACATATGTCAATAGTCACCGAACATAATAAAATGAAATTACCGTCCATCTCGACGTAGGATTGTCAACTTTGACTTTATATACGACGGTGGTGGCCAAACGAAGCAGCGAACGGAGGCGTTGGAAAAGCGAGTGGAAACTGAAAGGCAGTTCTTGGAGGAGACTCCATTGAAGATCTTCGGACTTGAACTGAAATGTGTGTGTGAGAGAGAGAGAGAGGAGAACAAAATGAAAGATAGAAGGTTGAGTAAGTGCGTGTTATATCTTCAACCAAGTAACCGGGTAAAAATGCGTAAACAGATCATCAAGACATATAGACATGAGATATCGTAGATATTTTAACGGCGATGTGAGCATGATATGCAAATTAACGACAATAATTTTTTTTTATTAAGGATAGATGAAAAAGAGAGAAAACCAAGTAAAAGAAGAAACCAGTCATCCTGTTAAGTATGACAATTAAGGGATATAAAGTGATGTAACTGTAGCAAAATGGATTGACATTATAGACAATTTGTGGACTTTCTTGCTCAATCAACAACTTTATTACTCCCTCCATTCCAAAATTAGAGTCCAGAGAAAACTTTGTAAAACGACAACTTTTAAGTCAACATGTCTATTATTCCTCATTTTTACACTAATATAATAAGGTGCCTTCCAAGTTCATTGACTAAATTTGTGAGGAACCAAATCACAAGTAAGAGACAAACTTTTAAATCTCCAAATTGAAAAAAAGTAAAGTAATATAAGGTCGTCGTTTACTTCAACATTAGTACTACTTCATACAAATAAAGTTCAACCAAATAACTTAGGATTAAGGATATTGAAATTTGCAGCTACCTTTAATGCTCTATATAATTAATAGCCTTTTGCACTTGGAAGTTAACACAACAAAACTTAAGTCAAGCTAAAATTGCAAAAAAAAAATTCCAAGGAAGAAGCTATTAATGTTAGACCTCATATGAATGCCCTATATTTTTTGGGTGAACCACGTAAATCTTGTGTCTTGTGCGATTGTTTTCTTTTAATTTTTCCTTTGCTATTGTTTTTCGTTGTGTTGTTATCTCTAACACGTTTCTCTATTAGTTTTTGGAAGAAAAAAAAACTTTGAGAAATTTGACCATAACCAAAAATATTTAAGCCAATAATAATAGCAGTATAATCTAGAATTAGTAATTCATGACAAAATGAAAAACCAATTCTAACACCTTAAATTTAAGGAGGAAAGACAGCTGTGCAAATACACTTATAACAATTAAGAATCCATCAAATGCCACCACAATGATACAAAAAGCAACAACCTTTGTGAGAGGGGCTCACTTAAGATGTGATTGTGAGTTGTTTTGGAAGGAAGCCTCCAACTTTACTTTCCCCTCCCTCCAAAATAAAACTCACAACATGCTTTTGCATGTGATACTTGTTCAATGTGTGATATGTTTATTGTTATGTATGTCTTGCAAATTCAGAATAATTAACTTTTCTTATTATTGTAATTTACTGAAGTTGCAATAAACAATAGTATGAATTTCTGAAAGCTTTGTTTAGATTGTGTATTGATATCTTCTATGTGAAAATAAATTGGGAGAAAAAATAAATTGCTTAATGAAATTTTAAAGTTTTTAAATACATAAATATATATATATATATATATTTAAAAATTAACATAAACCCAAGATATGTGAAATTAATTTTCATAATACCAGGGAATACACAAAAAATGTGGAATTAATTTTCGAACACCAAACCCAAGAAATCATTTTTATTTTAAGTTTGCCAACCAAACATGAAACATCCAAAAATATAGCACATTCTCTTATAAAAAGATACATTTCCCTTAAAAACAAACAGATCCTAATATTACAGAAATAACCAATTAAAAAACAGAGTATAACAAGACTAACTCCAGTAATTAACTAATCACTGGACTTTGCTAGAAAAGATTATCAAATACCGCATGAATACTCAAAACTACTATCTGCACCCATAAAATTTAATAAACAAACCAGGGTATATATAAGTGAATTGAGGTTAGATCAATCGCCCACAGATAAAGCAATTAATAACAAAAATAGCAACAATCATAATAATAACAATTGCAATTACTAAAATGTCACTGAATCCATATCACCAAATAACACCCAAAACAAGAAACACTAATTTCCACCACCACTCAGTCATTAATTCAGAACAGACTAAAATGTAATAACAACCATCAAATTAATATCCCCCAACAGCATAATGAACAAATAAAAATTGATAAATTGAATTTCCACGACTATTATTAAGCGCATAAATCCCAAAACAGAGCACCCAAAACAATAAAAAAAAACCCAAATAGAAAATTTAGGAAATTACAAGAAATAAATTAGGGTTTATTTCTACTCACCAGAACAAAATTGTTCTCACAACCAAGCTTCTTTGGGGCCACATCATCTTGATGAACTATATCACCAAAGAAACACCAAATGAAGAACACAAAATCACAGCTAGCAAAACCTTTACCAGACCAAATGAAACTTTTTTTAGCTCCTCCATTAAAGTAAATTAAGCTTCACCCACTACAGAAGCTGAACAAAGGGTCAATTAGGTTTCTTTTTTCCGTCTCTTTTTGGTTTTGGCTATGGGGGTACCTTTTGAGCGAGGAGAGAGAAATGAGATATATTACCCACCAGAAATTCTCAAATGGTTATGAGAGATTTGGGGCTGGAATTAGGGCTGGGTATGAGAGCTAAGAGATTTAGGGGAGTTGAGAGGGATCGAGGGTGTGTAAGAACAGAGAGAGAGAGTGATAGAGCTGGAATTAGGGTTGGGTATGAGAGCAGAGTTGAGAGAGAGCTCAGTATGCGTAAGAATAAGGGTGAATGAGAGTGATAGAGGCATAGAGCTCAGTATGACAGCATGAGAGAGAGAGTGATAGAGTGTTTGAAATTTGAATAAGGGTGAATGAGCGAGCTGCGGTCCGGACCTTTTTTTTTTTTTACTTTTTTTTAAAACAACTAAAAAAATATATGAAACTTGAATTTTTACATAATACAGTGTTTTGAGTGTCGGTCTTTACAGACATATTTTGTTATATGTATTTAAATCACACCCAAAATACTGTATTATGTAAAAATTCAAGTCCCATAAAATATTAAAAAAAAAATAGTTGTTTTAAAAAAAAAGGTCCCAATTTTCTCCCGTCCAAGAGTCCGGACCTGATCAATTCTCTCTCTCTCTCTCTCTCTATATATATATATATATATATATATATATATATATATATATATATATATATACGGTCCGGATCTTAAGCTCACATCTTATCTAGCTAACTTTGCTCACCCCCTTTAACGACGGACTGGGCGACGATTCGGTCCGTCGCTATATGTAGAACCGTCGTCTTAGCTTTTAGCGACGAACAACATATATAGCGACGGACCGAATCGTCGCCTGGTCGGTCCGTCGCTAAATAAGGGTGAGCAAGGTGAGCATGGAAAACAAATTGTTGCATCCTTTGATGGAGAGTACTCTAACCAATGAAAGGATTCAAACCACAAATATTGAAATTTTTAATTTTGTGACCCTGATTTAGTCTTTCAGTACTCTGCCAACTTAGGTTGATACGGACCCATTTTGATATAAGCTCTCCTAATTTAATCTGGTTGATTAACGTGATGTTGCCATATAGGGATCCGAATCCCAAGATCCCGTTCAAGAGTACTAAGATCAATTTTAACTCTTCGAGATTTGGAAAGGGGTGGTTGGTGATTTGAGATATCAACATTAGATGGAGAATGTCTTTCACTAGTTGATGCACTTTCTCTTGGTTTAAAGAAAGAAAAAAAAGTTTTTTCTCTCTTATTTTCTTGACTTTCCATTATGACTTATTCAAATTGAAAATCTCCAAAACCTAAAAATTCAGAAATTACCTTCAAAGTTCAAATTAAAATTCTCTACAGTCAAAATCTAAAAATAAGGTATAGTTTAAAAATTACCTTCAAATGATCCACTCTCTGGTGTCGTTGGCGAGCCTTGCTTTTGAGTTCCGAGGAAGCGTTGCAAGGCAGCAACAATGGGAGCTGGAGTGGAGGACGCGTTTGCAAGGCTGTAAAAATTGGAGCTGGAGTGGAGGACGCGTTTGCAAGGCTGCAATGCAACAATTGGAGCTGGTGGACCATGGACATAGCATTTGGATTTGGTCATTTGGGTTCTCTATTTGTTGGGTTATTTGGGTATTATGTATTCAATATTGGGTTGGATTATTGAAGATATATAAGTACTAAATATTTGTCAAAAACTTCACTCGGGCTACAACCCACCCCAGTTCAAGTGTGTCTCTGTCCCTGAACACAATAAATCAACGCAGGACAATATTTTACGTAACTAGTTTGATTTTAACATGATTTTCTTAATCGTAATAATGTATATCCAACAAAATCCAAATAAAATCCAAAGGTTCAAACTACATAAACCAGTATACTCCACATTTTTCATGACCATGCATGCCTGCATATTCTCAAGTAGTCTTCACTCATAAGTCATATATATATATATGGAGTCTGACTTTACTACGTACATTGATACAGTCCTGTAATTTGGCCTAAGCTGAATAGTTGAAAATGTTGTACGTACATATGTACTCCAGCTGAAACTTAATTACTAACTACCACAACATTAATTATTATTATGGAGTGAGTGTATCTTTTATTCAACCACAAATAATGCATGATGTTACAGTGACTGCTCAACTGAATCCACACTAATCTGATTCAAGTAAATGACTTTGTAATTAGTTGATAGGGAAAACCAAAATAGTAAATATATGTATACATCAGATTTACTCACTCCTTCTCGAATGCACTATAAAAAGAAAGAAAAAATTGGAGTGAAGTAGTTTATAGGTAGGCCTCCACCCAACTTGTTTTTTTCTTCTTTCCTTTTATAGTGCATTCGGGATCATAGATTTACTCAAAACCAAAATCGAAGAAGTTGAATTAATTCTTTGTAGTACATATGGTGGTTATTTAAGGTGGCGAAGCCACATACTAGATTGTGGGGTCAATTTTAAAAATTTTATAATGTAAAGTAAATATTAAAAAATTTAAGTATTATATATAAATGCACCCTACTAAAATTTTATAAATTTTCTATTATACGGGGTCAAATTAAAAATTTATAACTTTATCAATCAAATTTTAAGCACATATGACTCATATCATCTCAATATATGTATATCTCTCTATAATATTTTAAACTAAATAATAATCTAATTTATATTATTTTTAAAATAAATAATAAATTATTTACTTATGAACCGTTGTGGTTAAAAAAAGTCTATTATGATTCAATATAGTGTATATATACCATATATTATTACTTATTATATTGTCATTGTAATATAGTGTATGTATATATATATATATATATATATATATATATATATATATATATATATATATATATGGGAAATGATCCGTGAAAAACGTTAGCTATTAACATCTGTTTCAACTAACGCTAATCTAACCGTCCAATATTAGAGTTAATGACTGAGATGAATGCCCAAATTTCTGAGAGGAGTAGCGGTCAAGAATAAATATTAAAATCCTTCTGCTTTGGTCATTTAGAGGAGTAGCGGCCAAATCAAAACGTCGTCGTTGACTGGCCACTACTCCCTCTAGCGGCCAGTAGAGAGGATTTTTTAATTTGGCTCAGGCCCAAGACGCTAAAGGGAGTAGTGGCCAACAAAAAATAATTGGCCAAATTACTGATTATCTTAATTATCCTCATACATACTATTTATTAATTAGTAAAATAAAATAATAAAAAATTATAAGTATAATCAGTAATTATCCTTATACTTATTAATAAAATAAGTATGTATAAAGATAATTAATAATTATCGTCTTATGATTTTTAATTATAAATAGAAATAGTTATTGAATTTATATTATATTCCTACTCAAATATATAAACTCAATCACTATTTTTATTTATAATTAATAATCATAAGACGATAATCGATAATTATTCTTATACATACTTATTTTGTTAATAAGTATAAGGATAAGTATAAAGATAATTACCGATTATCCTTATAATTTTTATTATTTTATTTTACCGATTAATAAGTAATATGTATAAGGATAATTTGTTAATAAGTATAAGGATAAGTATAAAGATAATTACTTGATTATCCTTATAATTATTCTTATAATTTTTATTATTTTATTTTACTAATTAATAAGTAGTATGTTTGAGGATAATTAGGATAATCAGTAATTCGCCCAATTTTTTTTTTTTTGCTGATCACTACTCACTCTAGCCATTTGGGGCCCGGGCCAAATTAAAAATCCTCTCTCTCGATTTGCTAGAGGAGTAGCGTGATCAATCAATCAGCGACGGCTTGATTTTGGTTGGCTACTCCTCTCTAGCTGGCAAGCATTCATCTCATCCATTAACTCTAATATTGGACTAATAGATTAGCGTTAGTTGAAAAAAAGATAATAATTAACGCTTTCACTTGATCATTTCCCCTATATATATATATATATATATATGTGTGTGTGTGTGTGTGTGAGAGAGAGAGAGAGAGACTCGAAAGTACAAAAAATATTATAAAAAAAATGGCTCGTGGGTGCTGCCCCCAACCCCCGCCAAATTATTTATAACTTAGTAATAATTTTGACCCCACTAAAAAAAAAAATTAGCTTCGCCACTGCTTATTTAAACATTTGGCAATCTAAAATGAACCTACCTCGTTTTACAAATGTAATGATAACTAGTAATTTTTTTTCAACGTAAGTTTTCTTCTTGTAGAATTGTTAGTTTTTTGCAATGAACTCCGAGTGGGAGCAACTCAGAATCAATACTATTGGTCAATATAGGATTCTGGACACACACACACACACACACACACACACACACATATATATATATATATATATATATATATATATATATATATATATATATATATATTCACACAGCAAAAGGTTAGCTATGATGATACAGATACTCAAGACGGAGTACCCTGATGTTGATATGATGTTTATAACTATAATTAATTTTAACATTCTGTATATTATATGAGTCCGGTTCCAATCCGGACTCTCGGATTTTAATACTGCCCAGACTTTTTTTTTTTTGCTTTTTTGCTTTTTTTTTTAAACAACCAAATTTTTTTTTTAATATTTTATGGAACTTTAATTTTTTCATAATACAGTGTTTTTGGTGTGATTTGGATATGTATAACAAAACATGTCTGTACAGACATATATATATATATATATATATATATTCACATGTTGCACAGCAAATCGACAACAACATAGCACAACCCTTTACTAGAATCCTGATCATTTGATATAGAAGCCTTTTGGGTATCAGCTCGGTAGTCTTCTATTTAAGGGGAATTTTTCTTTTTAAAATGACTGCACTGTTAGTATTTAGAAGCTGTTTGATAAAACTGAAAGGTTCTGAATCTATAAGAAAATTTGAATGAAGTAAAAAATCTGAATATGAAATGAAATGATGCATTTGATAATTGTTTGTCTAAAACATCTCAATACATGTATTATTCTATTTTAAACAAAAAACTACAACAACATTCATTAATTTGGTTATCCATTTTTTTGATAAACAAAAGTCAAAACAATTTGAACATAACAAAATTTGTTTACAATAGTAAACAAGATGGATGTTGAATGTAAATTTTAATTGTCTATGTGAGAATGCAAGTAAAAATATCATTCAGCACTATTTCTTACTTATTTAGTCACAAATTTTTGGATGAATCGTTCAAACACATTTAGAGTTTAAAAATTGTTAAACAAACGATCTGAATAACTTATTCGTTCAAATTGAAACTTTTTCAGACTCATTCAGAAGTAAACAAACAACCCTTTAGTCTTGTTATATTTCAGTAAAAGGAAATTTCTGTACTCTTAAAGTAAAGCTAACCTTTTTTTTTTTGCTACATTGACACACACCGAATGTCTTATTCGTTCAAATTCAAACTTATTCAGACCCATTCAGAAGTAAACAAACAACCCCTTAGTCTAGTTATATTTCAATAAAAGGAAATTTCTGTACTCTTAAAGTAAAACACACACCCTCCTTGTTGTTACCAATGATCGAACCCTCAACCTCATAGAAACTATGAGACGAGTCATATCGCTGAGCCAAATACCATGCAATAAAAGCTAACCTTTTGTTGTGTTCTGATCTTGTTTTTGTAAGTTGTTGTTCATTATTTTATTTACAATTAATTTTGTAAACGGGTAAAGGTTATATGACATCAATACATAAGATGAGACATCAGATAAAATAAGGAATATCCAACAGGACAGTAA
The DNA here is from genome assembly GCA_020205605.1 of Panax ginseng. NCBI lineage: Eukaryota > Viridiplantae > Streptophyta > Magnoliopsida > Apiales > Araliaceae > Panax > Panax ginseng. Next base: position 12,538,037 of record CM035143.1, read on the forward strand.
ATCTTATTTTGTGGATGCAAAGGGGCAGATGACCCATTCAAGGGTTGCAATAAATAGAGGAAACTATAAATCTATAGCCACGGTTTACACTGTCGCTATACATCTATAGCGACACTTTTCATGTGAAAATATAAAAATATATTGTAAAAATATCAATTTTTAGATTGCTGCCATAGCATTTTGAGCTGTATAACATAAGCTTAAGTTTTCGGCAAAACAACTCATTTAGTCCTTGTATTTTTTCTTTAGTTACATTTTAGTCTTCATACAATTTTTATTTCATAATGTCCCTGTACTATTTTTTTTTTATGTGAACAATGTTGTCTTTTGTAGGTGCAAGAGTCATGGCATTAAAGAGAAATACTAATTCTAACATGGAATTTTGAGTTGTTTTTAGCATTTTTCCTTTTATTCCTTCTTACCAATAGTGTTATTCAAAATAAAAGTTTCATAATTAATTTTATCCAATTCCAATTTTATGTACAAAATTTTATAATTAATTATGAAATTTTTGTACTTAGAGATCATTGGATTGGATGAAATTAATTATGAAACTTTTATTCTGAATTATACTATTTGTAAGAAGGAATAAAAGGAAAAATACTAAAATAAACTCAAAATTCCATGTTGGTATTTAGTTTTTCTCATTAATGCCATGTTATTTACCTCTCACAACTATAAAGGACAACATTGTTCACACACAAAATAGTACAGAGATAATATTGAAATAGAAATTATATAAGGACTAAAATGAAACTAAAAGAAGAGTACAGGGACAATGGGTTATTTTGCCTAAGTTTTTAGTTGATATTTTCCTTCAATACAAGCTTATATTGAATTGAATTTATATAGGTTCCCTCTTTCTTTTTTGTGTTATTATTATGACGTAAATTCTTGAATCCTTCAAGTAGAGTGAAAGTTCAGAGGAAGCTTTAAAAATGTTGAAGAAAGATCTCATTAAAATAGATTTCCACAACATTCAACTTGGGTTATAATAGATTTGATTAAGACTAGAACTTAATTGGGTTATAATCATGTTCAGGTATTAAACCTATAGTTAATATTTTTTTCCCTTTCTAAATAGTGTGATGATAGCAAGAAGATAAAGAAGTAAAAACCAAATTATATATATAGATATACACTATGAATTAATCAAGGGAGACCGGCATACGGTGACCGGTCTAGTGACCAGGTAATTTTTTTTTTTACTCCCAAAATAATTATAATATTTATTGGAACTGAAATTTTTCCAAAATTCAGTAATTTAGATGTAATTTGGATACACGTAAAAAACAGAGTAATACAGTCCTAGACCGATCGCCATATACCGGTCGCCCCAGAAGAATTGATATAATATCCCTCCTCTTTTCTTAATTATTCCATTTTTAAGTTATATGTTTTCTTTGCTGTGTCATGTTGCTATCATATATTGAAATGGTGGAGTATATAGGAGCTAGGGGCAGCAGTAGTGGAAAATATATGGTAGGATTGAAATTGGGTGTGTAGGTCAAGCCTGTAAGCTCTAATTATACATGGGACATTCTGCAGTGGAGTTAAAGGTATTGTTTTCTTGTCTTACTTGTGCTGCTGTTTCTTACTACTTTATATAAATGCATATATATAGCAATTAACTCACTTTGAACTTTCAGTTTCTTTCTCACTTCTCAGGAACAGAACAGTAATTACTTGAGGGAGGTCATATGATATGGGTATGGGTACAAGTTGGCAGATGCCAAGTCATTTATAGACACACACATATAGGAGATCAGGGATCCATAACATATAGTGACTATAATAACTTATATGGCCACAAGATTTTACCTCTCATTTCAAGATCTAACGACCATTATTTAAAAACACAACTCTCTTACCGCAATACAATGTTGTTGCAAAAGACTTTCACAACACAATGTTGTTGTAAGAAACTTGTCAGATCTTGCAACACAAGATATAGTTGTTGTAAGAAACTTGTTATATATCTTGCATATGAAACTTTTTTTTTTAGTGTACAAAAAAAGATCCGCATAACAAAGTAAGAGAGCCCCTTACAGGATCCGGATCACGTATATATATATATATATATATATATATATATATATATATATATATATACATATATATATACACGGTTCCATTCTTCAGCGAACTAAAAAAAATAAATCAAAGATGAACCGGTTATAACTACAGTTTTCTGAGCTATAACGACGGTCGAACCATCACCATAACTATATTGTCGGTTTTGTATGCTATAGTGATGAAAAAAAATTTGTATAAGCCATAGCTTTTTAGTTTCTTCTTTTACTAGTTACATTTCCTTAATTTTAGTTATATATATATGAAGTTATTCATAGCTAATGTTGTATGTCGAGCGGCCATCGTCCACCATAATATGGCAGACGGTGTTTAATGTATACATCTGCTATACAATATGAAGGATGAGTGTTATAAGTTATAACACCGTTGACTATATATATATATAGTTGGTCCCCGGCCGTATATGTATATGTATAATGATAGTGTTCACTGCAAAGATTCTTGCCTTCCATCTCAGTACACTGTTAAAACAAACTCATTAATTAATTACAGAATTCTTCTGACCATAATACATGACCTTTAAAATAAAAGTTTGAACTCAATAAATGATATGATATATATTATCCCAACAACAAAATTATAACCATCCTATTACTATATGAGTTAAGTTGTTTTTAGTGCAGACCCTATACACATAATTGGAATCAAAATGTACTTCCCAAAAGAAAGAGAACTAATATGAGTTTGAGACATGATAAGCGTTTTGTGGAAAAAAGTTTGGTTTTTGGCCTTTATGAAATGGATTTAATAATGAGATCAAGAAGACCAGCATCTTGCACCAACCCTAACCCACTTTGTCAAAAAAGTGAAGGACCGAATTAAATATATAAACTACTTCAACCTAAAAGCTTTCTTGTTCCAACAAAATTCAATCATCATCACCTACTACACCACAGTATGTCTCCGATTATTTCGTCCCTAACTTACCATCTGTTAAGCTATATGATTGAGTTGCATTTGTAAAGGCTATTGAAAACCGGCTATAATTAATTAGCGCAACAACTCTCTTACGATACAAATGCAACTCATTCCTATATTTGATTAAATCACCATAATTAACTACATCTACAGATCGAAGACACTCCCTCAAAAAAGATGAGGTGAAAAAAGTTTAATTAAATGGTTTCATGATATAAACAAGTAACAGTAAAAACTAGCTATTTTGAAGAAGCCTTGAAGTTGATCAACTTATTGATGGTGGAGCTACCACTGAAAGACAGGAGCTTCCACCACTTGCTAAACAAGCCTCTTAATAATCATAAGTAAGACCTGCACACACACACACGCACACACAAAAATATATATATATATAAATATATATATATATATATATATAGCAGTAAAAACCCATGCTCTATATCATATCATAATATAAGAAATTTAAGCAAGTAATTTATTAAGAATTATAAACTTCAGTTGGCCACTAGTATATGTATATATATATACACATCCCTTACATGAAGTAAATGTTGTTGCTTGCAGTCTTCAATCTGAAATGAGATGCCATTATAATCTCAGTAAAAGCTCTGCAATCTGCAAATAGAATTCATCAACTAAGAGAGAAAGAAACAGAGAGAGTACCTTTTACTCTTTTAGGGAGAGATATTGGCAAATTAAGCATGTTAATTCATAGGTAAGTAGTAGTTATATAAACCTACGTGATATTGGCACGGCTCAATCAAAAAAAACAGAGCTCTACACTTGTAGAGCACGGCTTTCTAATTGAACCGCACCAACATCCCGTATTCTTCATTTTTCTACTACTCGTTGAACTAATCCGAAGAGCAATTTGACAAAATTCTGCAGAAATAGAAAAAAGAATAAATAGTTAGAGATGTTTAATTTTGGCATGAATATATATATATATATGTGTGTGTGTGTGTGTTTGTAACCTCCCATGTCTATATATATGAACACTAAGACACAACATATATGTATATATATAGGACTAAAAATGTGTGTATTTGTGTGTGAGAGAGAGAGGGGCGTGTTTTGGAGGAGAAGGTGGTGAGGGGGGCATTGAATTTGCCAACAACCCAACAAGGAAAAGAGGTGGGTATATTAACTCAAAAGCTAAAAAACGATGAAAAAGAAGACTGGAGCAAATCTGGAAGCTTTCGATTTATTAGCAGCATTTATTATTATGAGGTTCAGTTGCAAAAGGCCATGCTAATACCGTGACACCCTTCATTTGAATTTCAAAACCCAACCATAAAAGATTCTTGCTTTTCTATGGTAACTTATTTATTTCTTGCTACAACTTACTGCCCATATATTCATTACAAGATCGAGTCTAAAATTTTATGTCGAATTATAGTTGTGAATATATACATATAATTATATGAGATAATTCCCAAATCAAATTAGATTAAAAGGTCTCTTTTTTTGTCCCTCCCTTTTTTCTATAGCCAACAACCCTAGCCTCCAAACTTTAAGACTAAAAAAGTTGTTTGATAATTGATACGTCTAAAACATCCCGAATGACAAAATTTTATTATTTTACCCCTCTAAAAAAATTCAAAATTATTGTAAATTTATTTAATATTACTTAAAATAATAGTTACTATTTTTTTTTAATTTTTTAATTTTTTAATTTTTTAACTTCATTCAACTCAAAAAAAATAAACATTTATGTTCATTCAAATTTCGCTCTACTATCTTACCGATTCAAATATTCGACCAAAAAAACAAACGCTTTCATTTGATTCAACCATTCAAATTCAGCTCCATTCAGCTCTAAACAAACACGGAAAGGGTCTCTCATTTCTTCAAGATACCTTCTCCTACATTTTTTTGTTATCATTAACATGTTGTTTCATTCTTAGTTTCTTGTTTTATGGAGTTTGTTTTTTCTGTTTGTGGAGTTTTTGATTTTGAATCAAAGTTTCATAAATTACTTGCGTTGAATATCATTATTATTATTTTAATAACGTCTCATGATCTTAACAGCTCTCGTGCATACGTACTGTTAGTGTATCAAATTTAACTTTTTGTTTTTTCTAATTTGGAGTTAGATCTCTTATTATTCCTCATAGCGAAGTCATTTTTTTTTCTTTTTGAGAGTTTAAATTCTCTTTTCACACAAGATTGTGCCACGACCTTAGTCATGTTTGTTTATAAAAAAATATATTTAAAATTAGACTTTTATCTTAATTTAACATTATTTCGTATTATATTCATCACATTATAGAAATTAATAGTCTTTAAATAGTTTTATGAATTATTTGTTGTCATTTTTAAGACTGTATGATGGACTATATAATCCTATGATGATAAATGTAAGATTATTAACGCCCATATTTTAAGTTATCAAATAATTTTATGGAACTAATAGTTTCACATTAAGAGACTATTAGTCACTCGTCAAAATATTAAATAATTCGAAATAATATTAAATTAAAATAAATAATTTAATCTTAAACATATTTTTTACAAATAAATATGACCTTAGTATTTATAAATGGAGTATATGGGTTGACGCTAAAGCCCTAAACCCATACACCATCACTAAGGTTGTAAACGAGCCAACACAGTTCGAGTTCGATTCGGGCTCGACTCGAAAAAATACGAGCGAGACTCGGATTCGTTAATAATATGATCCAAATATGAGCATTAAAAATAGTTCAAATAAAAATATGAGTAGAATCTGAGCAAGGTTATACTCGACTCGTTTAAGATTTAAACTACTCGAATTCTTGATTGTGATTCGATACATACTCGGTTAATACATATTCGATTAGATGTTCGATACACTCTCTTATAATATATATACAAATTTAAATCAAATTAGGATAATTAGTTATTATTTTGTTTTGTTTTTAATTTTAATTGTGATTTTATATTTGTAAAGTGTAATAATAAATATATTTTCTCATTTTTAAGTCAAATAACAAATTCAATTTATAATTATATTTATTATAAAACTAGTTATTATGTGGAGACTCGAATTCGAGCTTGAATTTGAAGCTCGCGAGTAGTTTGAATAAATATTCGAGTCGAGTCGGATCGAATTCGAGTAATAAATATTCGAGTCGAGTCGAATCTGAGTAGGATTTTTCAAATATAATTCAAATTCAAGCCAAATTCGAGAACGAAATTATCATTTTGAGTAGTTCTTTGTTCGCTCTGGTTCGACTTTCGTTTACACCCTTAACCATCACCGCACAAAATCAATATCTATATGACTATTCTATAAAATTCTTGGTTTTTCCGATGGGTGTGCAACCTAGAACGGAGGCAAAAAGATTATAATCTATTTTTTTTAGTTTTTAAGTTAATAAAAAAAAAGTGAGTGAATGAGTGAGTGAGTGAGTTGAATATGATTTTGATCAAAAACGAACCGGCTATAGTGACAATTTTAAATTTATGGCAACGTTTCGAACGGTAACTATATCTCAGAAAATCGTCGCTATAATTCGGTTCGTTTCTGGTTCGTTTTTTTGGTTTGTTGGAGAAAATTTTCATATATATATATATATATATATATGCAATTAATATAAATAAATAAAAACTTGAATAAAAATTGTAAAATACGGGAGAGATGATAGAGATAAAGAGTGGGATAGAGAAAAAAATACAATTAAAAAGCGAAACAACTACAATAAAGCAGTTTTTTTTTTTGGTTTATTAACCTTTAATAAAATAGATATTGGGATATATTTTGAGGATAACGAGAAGTAGGATCTTGTTAGATGACAAATAAGCTCAGAACTCCCCAGAGCCCAAAAGTATTACAAGGCTTCCAAAATTTAGTACAGTACAATATTCTTTATCTTGCCTCCAAACGAATTGAACTGTTCGCGAACAGGTTCAGTTCGAATTTGATTAAATTGTTGAGTCGAGTCGAGTTCATGTATGGTATTAAGTTCGATTGCTTGATCGAACATATTCTCAAATAGTTCGAGTTCGATTATAGTGATTCGCGAGTAACTTATGAGATGCTAGAGTATTTATAATATTTGGCCTAATTTTATTTTAGTGCGTTGATGATGTTCGCAAACATGATGATGTTCGACTATGTTCGCGAATAGCTAACGATCCAAACTCGCACATGTGTATTAGTTCGATCGTGTTACTCGAACTGTTCGAGTTCGACTTATTGTGTTCGAGTTCAATTCAAATTCGACAAATTTCGAATCGGATCAAATCGTTTGCAACCCTAACTCTAGCTATAATGAGTCAAACTTAATTGTGTCTTTTAGCGTTCCAATTAGATGTTCTTTCTTACATAAAAAAAGTGGAGCTCACTATATGTTCATGTGCGACAGAAAACTATGTAAAAATATTAAAAAATTTATGTAAAAATATCATTTCTCTTTTTATATTTTTGTTATGCATTTAGTTAGTCACTTTGTTTCACAAAAATTGAATTATATGGGTTAAATTTATAAGTAAATTTAGTAGGACCACATTCCATAATAAGTCTCTTTCTCACGTGCATATGAATTATGGGTTATGGACCTTATGGCAGTAAATGGAGTTCCTATATTCCTTCTAAAAATTTGTATCCTTATTATTGTTAGAAGGAATATTATTCGTATTAAAGTTAATATTATTTATATTTATATTTATCTAAAATAAATACAAATATATATATATATATATATATGTGTGTGTGTGTGTGTCAATTAATATATGTATTCGTAATATCAATATATATTATATATATTGTTGAATATATATGTATACATATATAATAAATCTCTCATTTAATGTTGGTATAAAATATACGAAAGTATTAACATTAAAGAGTTATACATCTTGGCTATTTTATCATATACTATATTAAAAAATTACATAGGAATATTATATCTAGTTTTATTATTGTATTTGGTTGATCATTTCTTATTATCAATTGATTAAGGTGATTTTTTATTATTATTAATTTACCATTATGCAAGAATTGAAAAAAAAAGTGAAACTTTTAAAAAAAATATTTGCGGATACAAATATGGATATTCGAATATTTGATATATTTATTCATATTATATTGTACAAAACGAAGGCAAATAATATTTGTATATGAATATTATTTATTGAATATATAAGAATACGTTCATATTGCATATCCATCGGATATGGATACAAATACGGATATTAAAATTTATTTACATATACGAATATACATATATCGATCAAAAATATACATTTACACCCATCAATTCACATAAGAGAAAATCATATATACATATTATTAGGCGAAAAAAGTAAACATAAATATTAAATAATTAACATAAGTTGATAAAATAATTAAATAGTATTAATAATAAGATATGTGAAATGTAATAGGACACTAACTAAACAAAAAAAAGAATCGTATAAAAATATGAGGTGATTATTGTAAAAAATAATTATGATGATAAAAACATGGATGATAGAGTTGTAAAATTGAGTGAAAGATAAAAAATTACCAAGTCAATCTTTTCTTATGTTATTCCCAAATTTCGTAGCATATATATATCACGATTTTTTTATATATATATCATTATATAATTGATATATTTTCCGTCACATATGATAAAAAAATCGACTTTATATACTATAATGATCCAAAAAAAATCGTCGTTATAACTCGCGTTAGATTCTTGAAAAATCATTTCTTTTCATTTATACTAAAAAAAATAGACTATATATATATATTATGTTATTTATTTTTAAGAAAATGATATACATGTCCATAAAGATTAGCTTTTAGATCAGCGGTTGAACGGTGAGATGGATTGGTCGACAATGTCGGTCCTTAAAACGACAGCGTAATGTGTTTGTCGCAATCAACTCAGACTATTCCGTTATCAGAATCGCCTTACAACTGGGCAACCCCAATCATCTCCCTTTCCTTATCGATTTCGTGTTCGAATCGGAAAGTTTAATCAATCAAATGATCTCTTAATAAAATTCCCCTTTTTTCTCAACTATATATATATACCGATACCATTCCCAAACCCTTTCATTCTTTTTCTTGATTTTGACAGATTGAGAATTTCTCATCTTTGATCAAACCCAATTCACCAAAGAGAAAATTCGATCTATTCATTCTCTTTGGTATATGCCCTTTTACGTTAATCCCTCAATTTTCTTTTCATTATTTGTGATTTGCGTGTATAATTCTAATATATGTTTGTATATGTAACTTTTATTTATTTTGTTTGTTTGTGGATGTTTGAAATTTGCAGAGAGAAACCGAAGCGTGAGTCTTACGATGGCGAAGAGCACCTTTAAACAGGATTATCCTTTGGGTATAATTTATGTTATGACAACCTTTTTCTTCATTTTCTTTGATACCCATATATCTGTTGTATTATATTTTGTGCAAATTGATTTGGGTATGGATGGATTCTTGGTTTGATGATTAATTCTTGTTACTATATGTATTGATATGGTATAAAATTATGGATTATTTGTTGATATGTTATTGAATTAGAAGATTGCGGGATTTTTATACTCTAAAAAGATTAGAATTTGTGTAAGCCCTTTGAGTGTTTTAAATGAGATTTCTTCAATTAATTTATGGACCCTTTTGTTTTTGTTGTAACTTTGTAGCAATATACTACTCAAAAAATGTAATCTTTTGTTGAGTTGCACGAAATTAAATGGTTTCTTGTTTAGAATTAATTGGATATTTGGGATCAGATAGAAGGCAACAACCATTTGTTTAAAGTTTATGTAGTTAACAACACAGATGCTTTGTTGGTGTAGTGAAAATTGCATGTTTCTTGTTTGACATTTGTATTTGGTTGCACATCCATAATATCTAACATTTTTATTTGAAAAACTTTCTAGTACTCTAGGCAATTGCTCCATGGAGTCTTTCAGTTATTCCACAGTTTTGTAGAAATAGATTTCAGTTGGCACCATGTTATACATACTTTTCTTCCATGGTCGTTAAATCATAGGCAAGGCCTGCAGGTATTAATCATGCCTCATGGATCATGGAGTGAAAGAGTTTCCAATACCTATGCCAGCTTGTGAATAATAGAGCCCTGCTTGTATATTTGGAGTTTGAACCTTCTAAGCATTATTTGCATCTGATTGTAAATATTATTCTCATTCTATTTTATCCCAGTTGAATCAAGTTTTCCTTTCCTAGATCTTTCTTAGGGAGAACCATGTTTTTTCAATAATAGGTTTCCTTAGTTTATTACTTTGGCATTATATTGTTGTATCTGATAATAGAGTAAGATCTTGTGTACATCTATGTTTCATGCCTATTAATTTGTTTTTGAGTGTTATTTATATATTTCAGAAAAGAGGCAGGCAGAATCTACTCGCATCAGAGAGAAGTACCCTGATAGAATACCTGTAAGAAGATTCTGTTTGTTGTATGCATAAATATAATTGCCTGTGTTTTATTTACTGGTTTGATCAGTATCTAACATCTGAATTACCTGTGCAGGTGATTGTGGAGAAGTCTGAGAAAAGTGATATTCCTGACATTGATAAGAAGAAGTATCTGTCATTTACCCTTCTTTACTCGCATATTTCCTATATATTAATATTAATTGTATACTTGTTTCTATTTTTATGTACACCTATTTAAGAATAATTCTCAGTATTTAGTCTACTATATATGTATGTTAGCCATGTTCAGATCTCTACAAAAGATTTTGCCTCTCAGATTATCAGGAATAGTCTTATGACTATTTTTTTGGCAATCATATGAGTATTTTCTTTCATTAATACTTCTTTTCTCTCTTGAACATTTGATTTGATAGATAAATTTCTTTTTGCACTTTGTTTTGGAAAATCTTTTGGCACTCTTTCTTTCAATATTGGCTTTATAACATTACTTGCTACTTTATATGATTACTTTTAAAGCCAGCCTTCAGATATATTATACTGGAATTTAATTTCGATTATGCCTCTGTTGGGCTTCTGGTCAAAAGGGGATAACTTGTATTTGTGACAGCTGTTTAGCTGGTTGATACTGCTGGTAGGTGGAAGGTAGAAGGTAGAGAGGTTGAAGGCTATGCTCACCAAGGGACAGGCATCTGGTTTTTTATTGAGAGACGTAATGTTGTGAAAATGGACTAAATATTTTTTCAACACTATCGTACGTTAAAGAACATTGCTTTTAGGATATGAATGTAACTACAATAATTCATTTTTAGTGACCAACAATATATTCATTTGTGGAGAGTAGAGTCTAAGCGAGTTGGAATGCCCTCAATTTATGCATAGACATTAAGCATAGAGTAGATCAGGAATTGCCCTCTTTCTATGGAATAATATAATATATCACTGTACTTTTGAATGGTTTAATCTGAATGGTCTTGATAAAATATCATCTCTACTATTAGTAACAAATTTATGGATTTTCTTCATAATAACTATTTAGTAATATTGCATGTTTGAATGATGATTGGTTTGCATTCCTTTATATTGAGTTCCGTAAAAGGTTTAATTTTTGGAGTGTACTTTAACAGAGACTCTTTTCTCATCATTTCATATTGTTATACTATCATCTTTCTCTCTTGTTGTTTGTAGATACCTTGTCCCAGCTGATTTGAATGTTGGACAGTTTGTTTATGTTGTCCGAAAGAGGATCAAGCTTAGCGCTGAGAAGGCTATATTTATCTTTGTCAAAAACATGTTACCTCCAACAGGTGAGTTGAAATAACTCATTACTTGACTTCACTGTTTTATATTTTATTTTATGTCTTAAGCTGATTTATTATTACTTCGGTTATTACAGCTGCTTTGATGTCTGGAATCTACGATGAGCACAAGGATGAAGATGGCTTCCTTTACGTTACATACAGTGGTGAGAACACATTTGGGGCCCTGGGGGTGTAGTAACATCAATATTCATAATAAAAACTTGTGTAAATCCTTAGTTACTCCCATTTGAAGTTGTATAGGCTTGACCTTCTTTCCCTGCTAATTTACCATTGATTTTAACTTGATATTGTTGGGAGAACTTTAAATGTAGTGCTCAACAGATTTCATTTCATGAATGAATTTGAATATTAATAGCTCTTCAATTCCTTTTGATGTTTTTGGTAATTTTGATAGATATGCCCCGTTTATATCACTACGTCTTATGTTTTTGGTCAAAACCGGTGGTGGAAAATATGTATATTATGCTGTGTATAAATGCATGAAAGTTCTCTGAGTGATTTAGATTTTTAATTGCCAAAGCTACCCTTTAAAATTTAAGACAATTGTGGGTATGAGTTGTCTAATATCTGTATTGGAATGAGTCCACCTTAAATTAAAGGACTGAATTTAAACTATTGTGGTTTGTATTAATAGAAGTTTACGGTGAAAACAAATTGTCTTGATGAATCTGGCGTTTCAAACAACAGTTTTGTATGAATTTGTTATATTTAATCGTTGTAAGAGCTTTCTTTTGAGCTTTTCTTCTGGTATTTGTTCTTGATCCATTTGATGCCCGTCGATGTTCCCTTCTTCAACTTTTCTGCTCCTCCAACTGCTACTGCTTTGGCTTTGCTCAATCCTGCCACTTTCTTTTTTCCGCCACTGTCTTTGTTGTCGCCTTCTTTGGTGGCGCCAATACCTCCTGCGCCCCATTGATCTGCCCAGCTTGGTGCCTCAGCTGCCATATTGTTTCCTAGATCTTACAGCTCTTCTCTAATCCCTAGAGTTTATGAATATTTCAAGCTTTGTTATTAAAGAAACATTTGATAGAGCAAGAAAATAGTTGTCATTTTCCCAAGAAGCTTGAGCCAAGACTAAGCATAAGAAATGTGCAAAAGTGTTATTGTGGGAGAGGACATAAGGCTATAATTCTTTATGCCGAGTAACTAATTCCCTCTCCATTCTGCATAAAAGAGTCTCATTTGATCTTTTCTTAGTAAATTTGCGAAATTCAAAAAAGAGTCTCATTTGATCGTTTTGAGATTTAGAATATTACAAATTAAATAGGATTAAAGTTAATTGAGATTCTTTTTATGAAACAGAACTAATATAATATAACAAGAAGATATGAGAGTGGTTAGTATGAAGTTAACTTCGACACGCAGGCGGGATGTGCTCTCTCTGTGTGCATGTCAGCACTGTATTAATCACATGACCAATTTACCATAAAGTCTTCATCGTAACCGGATCCGTATGTATCTTTAAAGACCCTGAAAATACAGAAAACATCATCTGAGGAACCAGAGTGGGAGTATCCACATACCTTATTAGGATTGTAAAGAGATTTGGACTTGATACTTGTTTAAGAATCCTTGAGTTACGAGACTTATCAAGGAAATATAATGAAGGAGTTTATGGGAGAACAATTATGCTTTTAAGAAAGATGGCAATGAGTATGAGGGCAGGCAGGCAGGCAGACTTTTATATCTTTGTTTATGCATTTATTTAAATGAAATGTCAACTCACTACAGGTTGCCATCTTGTTAAGCAAAGTCAATCGGACATATAGTTCGGTCATATAATCCAACTAGGGTAGTTGTATTTCAAGGAAAAATAATATGCTAATAAAGGTCAAGGGTTGTTCCACCAGAATATGCTAATAAAGGTCAAGGTTGTTCCACGGGTATAGTTCGCTTGTTCCACTGAAATGACTCGTTTCTATTGATATAGAGGTTAAGGATTAAAGATTGAGGTCACTGAAGGTGAAGGCTATTTACGCTTTTACAAGAGTTCTCTCTTTATAATAACAATGTTTTGAGAAATTATTAAAATATTCTTTTGTACATAATATAGGACGGAGTGTATTCAATTATGCAAAACGACGTCGCTTTTGAGGGCTAAGGTAGCCCTCACCTTTCTTTTTTGCCAACTTTAAAATTCGTTTGAAGTATTGTAGAGTTTCAAAGTAAAGGTCGGGTTCTACCTAGACAGAGGCATAGACGCCCAACCAAATCTAGGCAAAGATTGATCTAATCTGGGCGAGAATTTTGAAAATACTGCTTATGATCTACAAAAAGTATACACAAACAACCAATATTTAAATAACAAAAATACAAGATGACAAAACCAATCAAAGAATTTAACTTCTGCCAGTCAATTCCCTTTATTCCCTGCTCTATTCAAACATTACTTTACAATTCGAATCATGAAACTTTACACGGGTTGCTGACAACAACAAAAGAATCTTCTTCTTGGATTACTCTTAGTCCAAGATATGTTTATTCGAGCTCTATACCCATAATAGCACCTTGAAGAGTCACCCGAATCATTATACTCCCTTGATTAATTCCAGTTCATCTTCCATACCAATACAATCCATTTGCAAACGAAATTGGATGAAAGTAAACCCTAACTTGCTTTTAAACTGTGCTTTTCAGTCATCGATCAAGTATTTTTCTTCTTTTTCATCATCGATTAGGTTTTCGTCAACTAAGACTTTACGTTTTGGGAGTAGGGGGGATTTTTGCCGATTTGAGGTGATCGATCAATGGATAAAAAGGAGATGTTGGTAAGAGAATTGTTTTGTTTTGCTTTAATGTAAAATAAAATATGGCTTTTCAAATTTACCCTCGATTAAACAATCTACATTAATAAAATGAAGGAAAAAATTATTTTTTAAATACACATTAGCTGGACATGACCCCATTAAGGAGGGCACGTCATCAATTTCTGACTTTTCAAGTGAATTTGGACAAAAGTAAAAAAATTAATAGTTTACTTAATTGACAAAACTGAAAATTGAATATCCAAGTGAAAAAAAGGATAATAGTTTATAGTAAAGCCTTTCAAAAAAAAAATTTGGTGGGGGAGGGGGAAGGGAGGGGGGGGGGGGGGGTGGATTTATGGAAATCCAATTCCATCCCATTGTCCATATTCGTGATGTGAACTGGTAAAAATTTGAGTGCAGTCATATTTTCTAATGAAAAATGTCATCCTCTATCATCATCCAGCTAACCACAGACCCCACCATTAATGTAGAGCTACAACTCCACCACCACAACTACCACAACTTAAAAATGGTAAAACCTAAATAATAGAACTATAGAAGTATTTAGTAATGAGATGAGACTGCAAATTTTCCAACACTAAAACACAGCTCATAGTGCCAAAACTTTCCTTGGTTGCATGATTGATGCTGATCATAAAACTAGTTCAGATTGTTTATGATCCAGAAATGTGTATTTCAAACACACACACATTGCAATAGAATTAATGAGTAGTGTTAGTGATTTTGTGTCTTAGATACAGGTTCATGATTATTTAAACAGCACAGTATATAATTTTTGAGCAATCAATTATCATAATACCTGAATTTGAGATGCAAAATTTGAAAATAAATCTATAATTAATTCCAGTAAGCCTCCTTCCCAATTTCACTTTGTTTTCCTAGTAGACTTGGATTTCTTCATTTTCCTACTCTTCTCATCAAAACTACTCCATGTGTATTCACTTGGAATCGCAAAAGGATTCGCCTGATCCTCCTGCTGCGATGTTTGTTGCTTACTCGTCGAGCATGATCTACTCCGCGACAACCAAGAAGACGAAGACCATGATTTGTAATTACCCTCTGTTTCCTCTTCAGAACCTCGCCCATTAACAAACTGCCCCGGGCTTGAAAATGGTGTAAAAAATTCTTCAATAGGCTGGAGCTCAACAAACTTGGTGAATGTTGTCACCACTCTCACTGTTGGAACCACAGGTATTGCAACCTGTTCCCACCAAAAACAACCATTGATATTATCACATGTACCTCTTAAATTCAAGAAAAATGATTTATATGCCAAGATTAATTTCATGACCAATTTGAATTGTAATAAGATAAAATAATAATGTGGGACTCCTATCTTATGTATCTACTTAATATCAACAAAAATTTGTAGTCATAACAGCAACACTCAAAATTCAAATACCATATGATAGAAGATTGTTGTTGTACATGAGTCACAAATATATATTGATAAAAGAAAGTTAGGAAGGTCATGTATATAATTTTTTAGTTGTATGTTTTTAGTTTGATGTTAGTTACAATTCACGTGCGACATAAAATCAGTTGACATATAAATTATTTTTTATAAACGTTTTAGGAATAAGCGCATAAATTAAGAAATTTAAATAATAAAATTTCAGTATTTGCCTTTTAATGTTTATTTATAATATAAAAGAGAAACAAATCGTATCTAATTTGGCCATTAATTTTTCTTTAAAATCTAGTAATATACAAATAACATATAAATGAATAGTTTTTTTCTGAAAAATATATAAATATGAATATAATGACTATAATCAAACTGTGATGGAGGTAGGTCCCATTAAAATAAAATGATTGGGACCCAATAATATGCTTCCACATGGGCATCATCACATAACCCACCCAATGACCTTTGCTTGCACTTCATGAAAAGAAGCAAAAACAGAGAGAAACAAAATCAAAGGATCATGTATCAGGCCCTACTACGAGTTTTGAAATACCGAAAGTACCCTTACCTTTACTGGAAATGTCCCTGGAGGAAACTTCGTCGTCAGCAATTCTCTCATCCGTCTCACGGCCTTCACTTTATTTGCCAGAATGTCAAGTAACGGCAGTAACTCCTCCGTCTTTAACGGAAATTGCTCCGTTAACCAGACTGAAGGCCTTAAACTCTTCACGAACTCCTTCTCTTTCGTAAGTGGCGGCGGCGCCACTACCGCCGGATACTGAGGTCTCCGCCGTTCTGGTATAATATCCACACTCTTTCTCGATACCGAAATGAATTCTCTGTCCTCAGGGACAAAGCTACTGTGTCTCCGGCGATTATTGGACACGCTGAATCGCGGATTCTCAGCTACTAAAAAGCCTTCGTCTGAATCCTCTTCAAGCTCCAATGGTAAAATCTGTTCGCTTCCGGGAGCATCAACTTCGCAGGTTGCTATTTTGCGTGATCGGAAACTGAAAACGACATTTTGAATTTCGTAAACCCTAGCTTTCCACTCGCCTATACTCTCTGTTTTCTCTTGCCTCCGCCAATTCGTCCTTCCGACGAGTTCGGCCTTAGTCACATCCATTCCAGGACGGTAAACGCTCGTCTGATTACACAATGCGGCCACGTCAGATTCGGTCAACGGAGCGCCGGCGTTCTCGAACGCGTCGAATATTTTCCGATCGTCGTGATTAAGAACCAGCAATGAACCAGGAGGAATATCGAGATCGCGATCACCATCACCGAGGAATAGAAAACTCTGGTTAGCGCGCTGAACTTTCAAGCCATCGTAACCGGCGAGAGAAGTATCCGCTCTCAAATTACCGTCTCGTTTCCAGATCTTGTAAGTATCTGACGGAGCGATTTTGCCGACGAACGGAACAATAGAGCTCTCAAAGTGAAACGATATCTCCATGTAGAAGTCTCGCATCCGGCGTAGCACAGCGACGAGCCGCGGAAGGCGGCGGCGCCACTTTGACCAGGCGGAAATGTGATGGTGCTGGACAAGGATCGAAACAATCTCGGAATATCTCCGGCAAACGGCCTCCTGTAAGGCATTCCATCCGGCAGCATTTTGGAGAGAAATGTCCGCGCCTGCGGTAGCGAGAGCGTTAGCGGCGAATGCGTCATTGAGACGGACGGCAAGGTGGAGAGGAGTTTCGCGGTACGGATTGTCACGGCGGTCGAGAACAGCGGAGATTTGTTCAGCGAGCTTCTCTTGCCTAAGCGAGTCCGACTCGGTATGAATCTGAGTCGGAGCGGCGAGTTTAGGGATGGAAGAAACGAGTTTTGAGAGGGTAGCGTGATCGGCTAATGCTACGGCGTAGTGGACGAGACTGTGAGCAAAATCCTTGGGCTTTATGGTCTTCGCCGTTGCCGTCGTACTCGCCGACGACTTAGACATTGTACTGTGTTCCTGACTGTGACTTCAGTGGAGAGTTGATTTATGTTTTCGCAGCGGGTAAAATTGGAAGGTTATTGAAAAATGTGGAGAGATACGGGGTTACTTTTGTCTTTTTAGAATTACTGTACTGGCAGTATATAAGGCAATCGGCACGTCTTTTTGTAATCTGCAATTTGTGCAGGGTAGAGAGAGAGTTCGTGTGTGCGGAATTTTCTCTTTTGTCCTTTACTTTATCTTTTGTGTACTTTTTATTTTTTGGACTCATTATTTTTAATTATATTTTTTACAAAATTCATTGTAAAAAATAAAAAATAAGGTACATCTAATCATATGTATAATATAAGATTGAAAATTAAATTGAAGAATTTAATAAAGAAAATAATTTTTAATGTTAAGTGTTATTGTAAAATGTAATATTATTATCATTAATTATGTATAATTAATTTTTAAATGCATAATTAATACATGATACTAAGAATGAGAATGAATTTGAACAAAATACTAAATTGAATATAATATAAAACCAGACAGGAAATGAGATAGATCGTTATTATTTATGAAGTTTTATAATGATAATGTTTAGTGCGTTTAAATGTTTAAATTATTACATCAATTTTAATAGGATATACTTAAATTTCAAATATTACTTTATAATTATAAGTAGCATTGAAATAAATTATATATAAATAAATAAAATAAAATAATCAAGCTCGTTTGGTAATTGGTACCAAACAATCCATAAAGAGTCCAGTTATGTAATGTTATTTATTTAGGACGGATTATAATTGTGAATGTTATTAATATATGTGATTGATATAAATTATAAAGAGATTTATTTATTACGTATCTTTTTAAAAAGATTATCTTTAATATTTATTAACGTAATTAACAATCAAAATATGTAATATATATATCCCGTCCATAAATAAACGAACAAGTACTAATTTACGGGAGTGGTTAGCATGAAGTTAATTTTCGTTAATTGGCCAATACAATATCGACACGTAGGTGAGAGGTGATATCTCTCTCTCTGCCAAACTTTATTAATCGAATTAATGAACTTATCATAATACTGAAATTAATTTACATAACGAAGAGAAAGTACTGTCAAGTGTAGTAATCATAAGCATATTTTATCTACTTATCCACCATTGGATGTCATTAGATCTGTTCACAAAGTAGACATATCGGACGGCTGATTGTAAAGGAGATGGGTCCATGGAGAGATTGAATCTCTGAAAGGGAAAGGGGAAAGAATCATCGAATTATTGTCGTTAATGGGCTGGGCAGGTCAGTATAGTGGGTCTAGGGGCCCAGCAGAATGTGGGCCATTGGCGTGAAATTTGCAGAAGATGTGTCTGGGTCAGGAAGGACCAAGTTTAAATGGATTTTAGTAGTTTCAATAGACAACTGTTTTTCATCTACAACTTTTTCTTTCTCTGTGTTTCTTCTCAAGTCTTTTTCTTTCTGGGCCGTATTTTTAAGTATTTTCTTTTTCTTTTCTTTTTTTTAAGGCTGTTTTTAACAAAAGTTATCCTGGGTGAAAGGGGCTCTGTTCCCTTAAACAAGAGGTCTCGGTTTTTGAATCCTTGTGGATGCAACAAATTTTCTTAGGAGTGGTGTCTGTTTCGGCGCCCGACCGTACCTTGGAGGATTAATCATATGCAAGTTTAAAGTGTGAGCCTGGAGATATCTTGAGAAACCAAAAAAAATAAACTTTAAAAAAAACATAGTGTGAGCTTGGGGATATCTTAGAAAATAAAAAAAAAAAACTTAAAGAGAAAGGAATTAACAATCCTAGGGAAAAAAAAAATAAAGAAATGTAAATTTGTAGAAAATCGTATATAACTTTGTTATGAAAACAATATAATAATAATAATATCGTGTTGAAAGTGATAAATAAAATGTAATGACAAATTAAGAATCTGATATCACTTTATAATTTGAAATTAAAAATGTATCTCTAATTTTATAACAGATTAAATCTTTTTTGTTAAATCTAAGAGAGGGAGGGTTGTATACTCTATTATTACATAGATGACATTCATGTAAGTTGTATATTTTAAACAAATAAAATTAAAATTTTACTTTTAGAAGCACACTTCAATGTTGTTAACTTTTTTTCCCCAACAAATTATATTTAAATTTCAATTCTAAGGTGGGAAGTGAACTTGAAGAAGTTTTCACATAGCATCTAACAAAATAAAAGACTAGCTTAATAGAATTAAATATAACCATGTTGATGGGGATATTCCTCAATTTACTCTTTATTTTGATGATAATAAAAAGGTTTTTTAATATTAATTTATTATATATATATATATATATATATTCTAAAATGATTTTTTACTAATTAATATTATCTCTCAAATTAACTTTGACAATTTTAATATCAAATGTTAAGAAAACTGAAATCATAAATAAACATTTTCTAATCGAAAGAAAAAATTATTTTCACTTGAAAAATAAATTTTAATATCTATAAATAGGGGAATGATCTATAACATGTATTTGCTATGGATCAAAATTGACATACATTATCTCTATTGTTCAATATAGGAACCAACGGCCGATATTAGAATTGAAAAGTCCGCTACTATTAGTAGCGGACGTAAATTAATATCGGCTGTTAGTTTCTATATTGAACGATAGAGATAGTGTATGTCTATTTTTGATCTATAGCGAATACATGCTATGAATCGTTATCTCTATAAATATTATAAAAATATTTATTCAATCCAAAATAAAATTGCTTTTTATTTAAGCCCAAAAATTGCTTGGACCGAACTTAAATCATGTGGGCTATCGAATTAAGTACCTAAGAAGTCCATGAAAACAAAAGTAATAAAAAGGATTATGAAATTAAGAAGCTTTTTGATCACCCATTTGACTCTCTAATACCCGGAAGCATAAAATATTAAAATGTGGGTCAAAACATTTTCTAAACTCCCCATCTTATTTCTATATCTATAAATACCAAACAAGTTTTCTCTTGTAAACTAACCTAGTCAAAACATAAATTTTTTTGCCTACAAGTTGCTTGCTCTCAATTTCAATACTCATTTTATTTTGGTTTATTTCATATACACATTGATACAAATATATAAGTATATCATACATATATATTAGTATTGATACTTTTTAAATGTTGAGATTAATAGATCTTGAAAAAGAATACTCGACGAATATATATATGTGGTTATATATGTTATCTGTATTATATAGTATTATTTAATAATACATATAAATATAATAATAATAAATTATGCAAAATAGAACAATTTATAAAATATAAATCCGAGTCCTTTGAATTCACAAAGTCTCCTTAAAGCAAATTTATTCCCCCACAGATGCTAAGGGTTAATTGAATAATTGCTTCCCAAGATAAAACGGATTTCAATTCTTAATTAGTAGCATTACAAAATTAAGAATTCATCGAACCAAAATTTATGTTATGTCTTTGAAACTATATGAACATGAATGATGTATGCATGAGAACTTCATCGTAAAATTAATGCAGAAGCAAGGAAAAAATCCATCGCTGCGAATCTGGGACCGTAGTAGACGTAACGGGATTATCAGGTATGAACGGACGATGTAGAAAAAAAAGAAATCCAGGATTATCTGCAGAATCAGGACGGAAAATCTGCAGAATCGGAATTCTAGAACGGGTTTTTCGAGCAATCGGACGACGAAAAAAATTTCTAGAAATGGAAGGAAATTTTGTATGTCTCAAATGCTTTCCCCACACCATTTATTTATAGAAAAAGTTTGCATGTAACAAATCGTCAAAACGATTTAGTTTCACAAACCCGCCATTACGACGACCACGACATTCAATTCGAGTCCACGATCCGGCCCGAAATCAATTTTCTCATTCAAATCCCATTTCCAACAATCCCCACATGAATGTAAATTTGGCTTTACAATATGCAAAATATGTTATGAATATCGTATACTAGTTCGAGTACATGAGAAAAGATATTTCATCGGGTTAAGTAGCTTAGTGGCTTTGAACTTGCCTACTAGTAAAATCTATCGGGATTTACTCGGCTAATCAAGAGACTATGTCTTTGAATCTATCGACTTTTGTGTAAACCAAGACAATAGAATTCACAAAATATCTCTTCAGACATATTTGGTTCTCACGTTTGTGTTCATTTTGGCCTTGAAACACCTCTTGGTTCCGTAAGTATTTTAGAGAATTCAGCCTTCATAATTCTCACAGTAAGGGCCCCTTCTTACTCACGCGTGGGTGACTTCTATCAAGAGTATCCTCGCAATACCCCACTTGAACGTATTTCAAGATATAAAAGTCATTAAAAGTGTAACTTATCCCGATTCTCGTAGCGGATGTACCTTTATCTCATCTTAGGAATGGTTATGAGTAAATATCTCCTCGGTGCTTTCTTTCTGAGTACTACATAGTTCGGTTTGCCCATTGAACCTAGATCTTGGGATCTCCAGTCAGCTAGGTTGGGTTGCCACTATGACGACTCTTATTTAAAAAGTAGGCTTTAAACCCATTTCCCTCGATGATTTTTCCACTTGCTCTCTTGTTAAACCTTTCGTAAGCGGATCCGCAATATTATCTTTTGACTTTACATAGTCAATTGAGATAATTCCATTTGAGAGCAATTGTCTAACGGTATTATGTCTTCGTCGTATATGACGTGACTTATCAAGATTATATAAATTACTCAGTGCTCTTCCAATCGCTGATTGGCTATCACAGTGTATACATATAGCTGGCACAGGTCTTGACCAATTTGGAATATCCTCTAAGAAATTACGAAGCCACTCAGCTTCTTCTCCAGCTTTGTCTAACGCAATGAATTCTGATTCCATTGTAGACCTAGCAATACACGTTTGTTTTGAGGATTTCCAAGATACTGCTGCACCTCCAAGGGTAAAGACATATCCACTTGTGGATTTCGAGTCTTTATTGTCGATATCCAATTAGCATCACTATATCCTTCCAATACTGCCGAGATATCTTGTATAGTGCAGTCCATATTTTTGAGTATGTTTTAGGTATCCTAAAACTCTCAAAATTGCTTTCCAGTGATCTTTACCTGGATTACTCGTATACCTACTTAGCTTACTTACCGAATAAGCTATATCTGGTCTAGTACAGTTCATGACATACATTAAACTGCCTATTATACGAGAATATTCCAATTGAGATATGCTATCACCTTCATTTTTAGCTAGATGAAGATTTATATCAATCTGGGTTTTATTCGTAATTATATTATACTTGTTAAATTTTTCAAGTATTTTCTCAATGTAATGAGATTGAGATAACATAATTCCATCAGAGGTTCTAGAAATCTTGATTCCTAAAATTATATCAGCAATCCCCAAGTCTTTCATGTCAAACCTATTTGACAACATACGTTTAGTAGAGTTGATAACTTCATTGTTGCTACCCATGATTAACATATCATCCACATAAAGACAAACAATGACATATTCCTTTTGAGTGCTTTTGACATAAACACATTTGTCACACTCATTAATTTTAAATCCATTTGATAACATAACATTATCAAATTTCTCGTGCCATTGTTTTGGTGCTTGTTTTAATCCATACAAGGATTTAACAAGTTTACATACTTTCCTCTCTTGTCCAGGAGCAGTGAAACCTTCAGGTTGTTCCATATATATTTCTTCATCTAATTCACCATTTAAGAATGCAGTCTTTACATCCATTTGATGTATTTCAAGTTTATTTAAAGATGCTATTGCTATTAGCATTCGAATAGATGTAATTCTTGTAACAGGTGAATAAGTGTCGAAATAATCTAATCCTTCCTTTTGTCTATAGCCTTTAACAACAAGCCTTGCTTTATATTTATCAATTGAGCCATCAGCTTTCAACTTCTTTTTTGAAGATCCATTTATACCCTAAGGGTTTTGAACCGTGGAAAGGTCCACCAATTCCCATGTATGATTTTGCATAATGGACTCAATTTCGCTATTTATTGCTTCTTTCCAATAAGAAGCATCTGGAAAGGATATTGCTTCCTTATAGGTTCGAGGATCGTTTTCTAACAAAAATGTTAGAAAATTCGGACCAAAAGACGTTGAAGTCCTTGCCCTTTTGCTACGTCTAGGTTCATCCACTACATGACTCTTTGTCATATTTTCGTGATTATTACTAGTAGCATCCAAAGGTCTTTTGTTTGAATTTGAATCATTATTTCCATTATATGGAAAAATATTCTCAAAAATGATGCATCTCTTGATTCAATAAATGTATTAACATGAATATCGTTAATTTCGATTTATGAACAAAGAAAGCGATAAAACCTTCTTGTTATTTGCATAACCAATGAAAACACACAATTGTTTTTGGTCCTATCTTAACCTTTTTTAGGTTTAGGAACCATCACTTTTGCTAAACACCCCACTCTCTTAAGTATTTATAGCAAGGTCTATGACCTTTCCATAATTCATAAGGTGTTTTATGAGTTTTCTTATGAGGCACTTTATTAAGAATATAATTGGCAGAAAGCAAAGCTTCCCCCACAAATTCTGGGGTGCTCCAGGACTGTTCAACATAGCATTCAACATTTCTTTTAATGTTCGGTTCTTCGCGTCAAATCTACTGTTAGATTGAGGTGAATAATGAGCGGTAGTTTGGTGAATAATGCCATGAGTAGAGCAGATCTCTTCAAATGGTGATTCATATTCACCACCTCTATCGCTTCTTATTGCTTTAATCTTTTTGCTAAGTTGATTTTCAACTTCATTTTTATAAAGTTGAAACATTTCTACAGCCTCATCTTTACTTCTTAGCAAATATACATAACAATATCTTGTGCAATCATCAATAAAGGTTATGAAATATTTTTTTCCACCTCTAGTTTGCACAAACTTTAAGTCACATATGTCAGTGTGAATTAGATTTAGAGGTTCAGTTTTCCTTTCAACATAATGAAAGAGTAATCTTGTCATTTTTGATTCCACACATATTTCACATTTATGTTTTTGATTAATATCAAATTTAGGCAAGAATTCTAAATTAATTAATCTACGCAAAGTATTATAATTAACATGTCCTAATCTAGCATGTCATCTTACTGTTATACAAAAAAGACAAATATCAATAAACAGAAACAAATTTCTGTTGTATAAAATTTAACAGAATTCAAATAATAAATTTTGTTTACAAAATTTCTGTTATAAAAAAAAATTTGTTTACAACATGTAATATTAATATATTAATATTGATATGATATGCATCATTTGTGGCTTTATACCAACTGCATAACACACCATAACAAAACATGCAATACCGATTTACAGAAATAACATGCAAAAAGCTATGTATTCATATTCAACAATAGTAACAGTAATAACATGCAATAATATTCGAGAATACTGAATATTAATATATTAACATGCAATCAGTCAACATGTAATAAATATAATATTTCTATAATATATATAATAACAGAATATTATATTTTAACATGTGAACAAAATAAACTGTTATATGCAACAATTACAGAATATATTAACAGATTAAATAATACCAAAATTAAATATTCTACGATATTGATTTAACATAAACATGCATATTGCTTATGATATTTAAACATAAACGCAACACTTTGAGATAAGGAGCAATATTATTGAGTTTGACAATCATGTGCCCAAGGCAAAACAACATGCAGATCATGCAAGCATAGTAATTTCCAGAATAGTATATTAACTCAATACTATGTAATTTTTATACTACACTCCAACGGTAACTTGAGAAAATATATAATACTTATAATTAATATACTGCAGTCCAACGTGTTTTTTTTTTTTTTTTTCTTTCTTTCCCAAAGAACGGACAGAGAAGTAATTTCGTAATGGAAACAGGAGCAATTACTTTTCATTTGCATGCTGTGATTGTAATAATAAAACAAATGGTTATTTTCCAGGAGCAATTACTTTTTCAACCATTGACACTTTTCCTTTTATAACAAATGGTTATTTAGACAATCACATATTATATTAATAATAATGGAATAACATGCAAATATGTAAACACAATATTAACATACAAATATGAAAACAGAATATGCAAATAATTTCTAGAATTCTGTTAGTACAAAAAAAAAAAAAAAATTGTTTTATCAACAATTTTCTGTTCAATTAAATATATAAATTAAATGGTACTATATTTACAGAAAATTAAATTTAAGATTGGACCGTTGCATGAAACTGTTTTGACCGTTGCATAAAACTGTTGTTGCATGAACTTTATTAACACGCACGGTTGTAATATTTGAGATGCAACATTTACTTTATTGCAACAGGAGTATTGCAACATATTCTTTATTAACACGCACGGTTGTAATATTTGAGATGCAACATTTACTTTATTGCAACAGGAGTATTGCAACATATTCTTTATTAGTCATTAGTATATATTGGAATATTGCATGACAAGCAAACATTTATCATGCATTGCATGGCAACATATATTTTAGAAAAGTGATGAATTTTCCAACTTGAGTGCAACATGCAACATACAGAATATATATATTAGATTTATTTTAATCTTTTTTCAAATTTATTTCATACATGCAATATATATAAGATAAATATATATATTATTTTATTTCTAAAACATTTTAACAGTTAGCATTGGACAATACACATGCAACATAGACATGTATTAACATGAAAACTATAATAGAATAAACAAACTGTTATATTTATATAACAGAATATATAAAAATATAATATATATAATAACAGAAATTAATTTCCAGAATTCTGTGTATTAATATATAACATGTATTAATGAAAAAATTCAACACAATTTTTCCAATGAACAAATTCAGTTTTTACAACACAAAAACTTGTTTTATAAAACAATTTTCTATTCACATAAAATAATTTTCTGTTTATATAAAACAATACTATAATTACAGAAAATGTAAATTTGCTTTAAGATTGTTATCTGTAGTATATAGTATTATTTAATAATGCATATAAATATAATAATAATAAATTATGCAAAACAGAACAATTTATAAAATATAAATCCGAGTTCTTTGAATTCACAAAGTCTCCTTAAAGCAAATTTATTCCCCACAGATGCTAAGGGTTAATTGAATAATAGCTTCCCAAGATAAAACGGATTTCAATTCTTAATTAGTAGCATTACAAAATTAAGAATTCATCGAACCAAAATTTATGTTATGTCTTCAAACTATATGAACATGAATGATGTATGCATGAGAACTTCTTCAGAAAAATTAATGCGAAAGCGGGCAGGAAAAATCCACTCGCAAAACGGGGATCGTAGAACGAATCAGGATTATCACGAGAGTGAACAGGACGGAGACGAGAAAGAACAGAACGAGATTATCTGCAGAATCGGGGCGGAAAAAGCTGCAGAATCAGGAATTCTAGAACGGGGCGACAGAAAAAATTTCTAGAAATGGAAGAAAAATTTTTGCATGTCTCAAATGCTTTCCACACACCATTTATTTATAGAAAAAGTTTGCATGTAACAAAGTCGTCAAAACGACGTAGTTTCACAAAACCGCCTCGTCACGACCACGACAATTCGAGTCCACGATCCGACCCGAGTCAATTTTCTCATTCAAATCCCATTTTCAACAATATATATATACACAACTATGTATTACGTAATCGGGATATAACAACATGTTTTTTGGGCTACGACGACGGGTCCGTAGCCCGCAATAGTATAATGACGGGTTTTGTGGTAAAACCGTCAGATAGCCCAAAAATTCGTCATCATAACCGATGTGTAATATGTAAATGACACATACATTATATATATATATATATATATATATATATATATATAATCCGGTGACTCCCGGACTTTCTTAAAATACGAACTTTTTTTTTTGCTTTGTTTTTAAAACTAATTTTTTTTAATATTTTATGGAACTGAAATTTTTATATAATACAGTGTTTTGGGTGTGATTTGGATACGTATAACAAAACAGGTCTGTACATACATATTTTGTTATAGGTATCCAAATCACGCTCAAAACATTGTATTATGAAAAAATTCCAGTTCCCTAAAATATTAAACTTTTTTTTAATTGTTTAAAAAAAAGCAAAATAAAAAAAAAAGGGTCCGGATTTGATCGAATTCCTGACACGATCCGCTATATATATATATATATATATATATATATATATATATATATATTGAGTAAAGTCTTATAAAATATATATTCAAAAAATTAAACTTTATTTTCATAAAATAAAAATATTTTTTTAAAGATGTAAAATTTTTATAAAAATAATTAAGATTTAAGAAATTTTAATTAATTTTTTTCAATTTATATTTTATGAAACTTTACTCATTTTTGAAAAAAAATAACAGCTTTCTAATATTTTTTCCTTCAAAATAATAATTATTTTTTAAAATAATATTTTTTAAATATAAAAATATTAATTATTTTAAAAAGAAAATTTTATTTTAAATTATTAAAAATAATAATTATTTTTAAATTATTTTAAGAAAATATTTGATTTTAAAATATCAAAATAAATTATTATTTAATTATTTTAAAAATAATATTTTCTTTTAAAATATTAAAAATAACTATTTTTGAAATAATTATTTTATTTTAAATATTTTAAATAATTATTATATTTTAAAATATTAAAAATTGGGGTTGGGTCAAACTGGGTCGGGTTGAGGTTAAATCGGGTAGGAGGAACGGAAACGCCAAAAAAGCCACTTTAAGGACCTAACTGGCGAAAAATGAACAATAGAGACGACTTTATAAGTGATTGACAAATTAAAGGGACAAAAGTGTCATTCAGCCTATAATTAAGTATGTATTTAAGCTTTTGAATTTTTTGGTATTAATATGTTTGCTTCTTATCATAAACTTTGAAAACTATTACATTATAGTTTGTAACATAATATATATATATATATATATATTTGTCTCGATCTTAAGCTCACCCTTATCCATTCACTCGAAATTCACCTCCTTTGGCAGACGGAATGGGCGATTTTCGGTCATACAATCGTCGTCTATACTTTTAAGCGACTCTATACGTTGTTCGTCGCTAAAAGTATAGATGACTATTATATATGACCGAATCGTCGTCGTGGTCCGTCATCCAAAAAGAGGGTGAGCTTCAGTGAGTTAGATAAGGGTGAGCTTAAGATCCTGAATCAGATATATACTTTTAGCGACGGACAACGATACTAACTCACCCGATCTCACCCTTTATCTAACTCACCACGAGCTCACCCCTCTTTTGGCGGACGGACGACAATGACCTTCGGTCATATACAACCGTTGTCTATACTTTTAGCGACGGACAACGATAAGCGTCGCTAAAAGTATAGACGACGGTTGATGACCGAACTGTCATCATTCCATTCACGCTAAAGGAGGGTGAGCTTCGAGTGAGTGAATAAAGGTGAGCTTAAGATCCGGATCCGTATATATATATATATATATATATATATATATATATATATATATATAGAAGCGATCCATAGCATCTATATGCTATGGGATAAAAAGTGGCATATAAGCTCTAATCCACACGCTTTATTGATGAAGGGCTACGATTAGAGTTGAGTATACATCGTCCGCTAGTATTACTAATGGACGTTTAAATCAAAAAAAAATCGGGCGATTATGCCTCCTTAACACTTAGTCAAGAGAAATGCATATCTGAGTCCGCTAGTAATACTAGCGACCGGAAAAACAAAAATAAAAAAAACATTGTCTTCTACATTATGGACGTTCACTCCATCATCACTTTTCCCAAAGCGACGCAGAACACTGATTACAACTACATTTTTTTTCCCTTACAAAGTTTTTCGGTGCCACTTTGCTTTCTCGAAGCAAGCAGATCTCGCTTCTCTTGGTCAAGATCTCGTGGTATGAGTTGATAAACTCGCATTAGCTTCCCTTGCCGTGGACTTCAAAGCCATCACATGTAGGCATCTCTTCTTCATCATTAGGATTTCCTTCGCATTTTTCTTTATCCTCCGAGCTTTGATCGTAATCCCACACTCTCAACCGTCTTTACCAAGCACCGCTTTCATTCTTCGCTTGAGATTTTCTACGTGTTGTTGCTTAGTAAAATGGTATCTCTAGTGCTTCCACTTGGTCTTCTTTCCGAACATCAAGTTTCTCACTTTCCCGCCTGATGAGATGCATGTGATTCCTCTCGGTCTCGCTTTCTCACCTTCGAGCTTTTTTGTAGCTAGATGATTTAACGTACTTTTATCTCAAGAGACTTCCTCTTCCAGTCCTCTTTTTCAAGTCCTCCACTTCTACTTCTACGTAATAATAAAATATTTTGTTTATTCCGTCCGCTAGTATTACTAGCGGATTGTGTAGTTACTGTACTTTTGGACGAGTATATTGTCTCTGCCTCTTGGTCTCATTGGAGGCCACAAGCGTCCGGATTTTATACTATTACGTCCGCTAGTATTACTAGCGACGGTAGTCAGAATTTTTGATCGTAGCCCTTCATCAATAAAACGTGTGGATTAGAGCCTATATGCCACTTTTTATCCCATAAAGATATAGATGTTATGGATCGCTCCCCCATATATATATATATATATATATATATATATATATATATATATATATATGAGGGGGGTCCCGGGGGTCCACTACCCCATTGGAGAAATTTTTTATGTACTAGGAGGGTCCAACTTGAAATTCGGAAGTCCGGGGTCCGAGGTGCTACTTGAAAGAAGAAGGAAGGGAAGAAAAAAAAAAGTAATTTTTTTTTTATAACTTAGGATTAGGTTGTTTGACTAGTTTCAGAACTAGCCACACAAAGAAAAATATTTCTCATGTAGTCATGTTCGTATGTATTTTTTCTAAAAGTCATGATGGCCCATTAAGCCACTAAAGTCAACATATTAAATATGTGATATTACCAAATAACAAAACTGCCACCACAAGTCCACACTAAAATGTAAATGTAAATGCAGAGCCACGAACACGGAGGAATTGTTCATTGTCATGCGGTGATGATGCTCACGAGAGTGGAGATCAAGCGCCACGCCTTGCTGGCGCTTCATGTCTCCGCCACAGTGCCGCATGACGCCAATCGACTCCATCACTCCAACTTCTAAGGTTAGGTTCTAACATTTTTTTGTTTGATTTTTGTTCCTTAATTTCTGACTAAAAAATAGGGCTTTTCTTTGATTTATAAACCAAAATTGATATATTTTCGTTAATTCTAAGTGGGTTTTGTTACCAAATTTGGTTGCATTCATTCTAACTTCTAAGTGGGTTTCACTTATTTGAATTTAGGGTTTCAATTGCTAATTTTGTGTTTCAATTTGTAATTGATTTTTTTTGTTTCAATTGAATTTGAGGAACTAATTGAAATGTTGAATTGCTTATGATTTATAATTATGATTTTGTTGAATATTGAATTACTTGTGATTTAGGAATATGGAAAAATATTTTCAACGAACTAAGAGGCCGTTCACAACAACTACGTCACAAGACTCACAACCACAACCACAACCACAACCACAACCACAACCACAACCACAACCACAATAACAATCACAATCACAATCGTAACCACAACCGATTGAGCCGTTATGTGAGGATGTTAATGATATTATTGGTGATCCGGGATTGCGTAAATGCATCAACGAGTACGAGCCTCGGATTAGAGATGAAGTTAGAAGAAAATATGTGCAAATGGGCCCTTGTCAACCAATTTCTAATGTTTATCCGAAAATAAAAATAGGGGATAGAATGAGGGCTTTCCAATTTGATTGGTTCAAGAAATGGGAATGGTTGGAATATAGCATTTCTAAAGATGCCGCATTTTGTTTTTGGTGTTATCTTTTTGGGGATAAAAAAGTTAGAGGTGAGGTATTTACAAAAAAAGGATTTCGAAATTGGAAGAAAGCTTCAGAGAAATTTGGGGACCATATTGGAAGTGAAGGAAGTGCACACAACAATGCCCGGATTTCATATTTTGCTTTCAAAGATCAAAGGCAAAGTGTGACACGGAAGATATTTTCTGGAACACAAGTATTAAATGCCGCCTATCGCACTCGGTTGACAGCAAGTGTGGATGTTGTTCGATTGTTCTAACATGCGGGTTGGCTTTTCGTGGGCATGATGACTCGACACACTCGCTAAATAGAGGTAATTTTCTTGAAATACTTACTTGGCATAACTTGCGTTGTGATGAAGTTGGCAAAGTAGTTAAAGAGAATGCACCTGCAAACCATCAACTTACTTCTCCTGATATTCAAAAACAAATTGTTAGTGCTTGTGCATCAAAAACAACGAAAGCTATTATTGATGATATTGGTGATAAATGCTTTACTTTATTGATTGATGAGGCTCGAGATAGTTCAGTAAAAGAGCAAATGGCCGTTGTTTTAAGATATGTAAACAACAAGGGAGAAATTTTAGAACGGTTTGTTGGAGTTGTTCATGTTAAAGACACCACCGCACTTTCTTTGAAAAATGCCATTCATAATTTTTTTTGCTAAATATGGATTATCAATCTCACAAATTAGAGGTTAAGGATATGATTTTGAGCTAACATGCGGGGTGAGCTAAATGGTTTGAAAACTCTGATTTTGAATGAAAATCCATGTGCAAGATATGTTCATTGTTTTGCTCACCAAATTCAGTTAGTTGTTGTGGCAAATGCTCAAGTAAACCAATTCGTGTGCAACTTTTTTGAATATGTGGCTTTGATAACGAATACGATTGGGGCTTCTTGCAAAAAGAATGGATGAACTAAGACAAAGACAACATGAAAATATGGTGGAGCGCGTTTGAAAAGGGTGATATTTCCATAGGAAGAGGTTTGAATCAAGAAACTAGTTTAGCTTTACCGTGCTACACATTGGGTTCACACTACAAAACAATTGTTCGCCTTCTATCTATGTGGTCATCAGTGGTTGAAGTTCTTCAGAATATATATGAAGATGGACAGGAATCCAAAAGTAAAGGCATTGTTGTGGGCTTGATCGATAAGATGGAAACATATGAGTTTGTATTCATTGCTCACTTGATGAAGGTAGTGTTGGGGTTGACAAATATTTTGTCACGCTTTTGTAACAAAAAAGATCGTAATATTGTAGAGGCTATGAATTTGGTTGTTACTACCAAGAGACAATTGCAACATCTCAGGGAGAATGGATGGGATGATCTATTAGGAGATGTGAACAGTTTTTGTTCTGAACATAATATTAGCATCCTTAATATGGAAGATAATGTTCCAGGTCGCCTTCGTTGTAAACACACACATACTTTCACCACTTTCGAGTTGAGATATTTTGTCAGGTATTCAATTGTTTTTCTCTATTTATACTTCTAATTATGTTTTTGAATATAGAAGTAATTTTATTTTATATTTTTTAGGTTGTTGATCGTATTAGTCAAGAGATGGATAATCGTTTCACTGAGACGAACACGGAATTGCTCTTGTATATAAAGCATGTCTTGATCCTAAGAATTGCTTCTCCAATTTTAGTTTTTCAAAGTTAGTTCGACTTGCGAACTATATCCACAAGACTTTTCAATGGATGATCGAATGGAGCTTAAAGAACAACTAAAGATATGGATTTAAAATGAGAGAAATGCAAGATTTTCTAAACTAGAAAATGTGCCTGAGAACTTGCAACTAATATGGTTGAGGTGGGATATCACATTACTTTTTATTTAGTATATCTTCTTATCAAGTTGGCTTTAGTTTTTCCTGCATTGCAATCGCTAGTGTGGAACAGTATTTTCTGCGATGAATATTGTTAAGACAAATTTACAAGTGACAAGATGGGAGATGACTTTCTCACCGATCGTTTGGTGTCTTTATGAGAGAGATATTTTAAAGCATTGATAATGAAGTGATTATCCAACATTTTTAGAATATGAGAACTCGCATGTTGGATTTACACGCTTTACTGATTCGAACTCAAAGAGAGACTCGTCGCTTTAGACTGCTTCTGGGCTCAACAACAACAATGTGTTTCAATTTGTAATTGATTTTTTTGTTTCAATTGAATTTGAGTAACTAATTGAAATGTTGAATTACTTGTGATTTAGGATTAGGATTTTGTTGAATGTTGAATTATTTGTGATTTAGGAATATGGAAAAAAAAATCAACGAACCAAGAAGTCATTTAAAAAAAAATTATATGCATAATCCCACCCCTATTGAAATCCTCTGCTCCGCCACTATATATATATATATATATATATATATATATATATATATATATGCCACTTGTTTTCACTAAAAGACGATCATGAGGAAGTACAATTAATGAACATAAAACAATCCCAATGTAATAATTTACAGATATATATATATATATATATATATATATATATATATATATGTGTGTGTGTGTGTGTGTGTGTGTGTGTGTGTGTGTGGCATGCGAGTAGTCCTTTGCTTTATCCATCCCTCTTCATTAAGTTACTATGTGCCCAGTTGATTTGAAGCATTGAATGAATGAAAGCAAAGCAAGTTAAGTTCGTTCGCTCTCTCTCCTCCCTGCCTCATATATATATATATATATATATATATATATATATATATATATATATTAACTTATCTCAAATCGTAGAACTTAATTATGTCAAGACTAATATTTGGTACTATGTCATTACGACAATTATGTCGTGCTCAGAGTTGATAGCACTTGTTTCCTAGGATACAATGACAACATATACTATAATAGCACTCCAAATAGTATACTCAATGAACCAAATAAAAGTTAAGAACCCTCTCTCAAACTAACTATGAAAACTGATGAACAAATGAACTTTGTAATGCTTGAAAGCTTGTGAATGAATGATTTGAATGGGCTGCCCCCTATCTATTTATAGGAGGGTTTGGTGACCCTTCAGATGGGGTGTTAATTCTTGTAAAGGCATGAGATGCTTCTGAAAAGGCATGACATGACATCTTTTGGTCAAAACGACGTAGTTTTGACCCTTTGCAGAACGGGTGCGTTCATTCGGGCCACAATACGATGTAGTTTTAATTTGATCAGAACAGAAACGATGTAGTTTAAGGCTTAAGAAAAAAGGCGCGTCCGTTCAAGCAAAAACGACGTAGTTTTGTAACGCCTATTCAAGCAGATAACCTTTCTCAAAACGACACAGTATTGATAATAAATAATATTTATCAGAACGATATATTTTTGATAATAGAACTGAACAAAATAATAAATTTAAATAATTTTTTTCCAAAAAATTATTTATAAGAACCTAGTCCCACAAGCCTCAAGCTTGCGCCAAGTCGATCGGTAATGCACGGGTTCAAACCAAGCCTTGGTTCTCTCCCTTCCATAAAAATGAGGTGCCCCTTGGGGCCCAAACCTAAGAGCAATTTTCTAGTATATAAACTCAATAATTCTTTAGTTGTTAACCGATGCGGGACTTGGCTTCTCACATGTATTTATTACTCCCTCCGTCCCAAATTAATTGCTTAGTTTTGACTTTTTAAAGTCAAATTGGCCATTTTTAAAACTAATCTTTTTACTATTTTTGCTAAAATATAGGTGAAGAGATTATAACCAAAAGAAAGTATATACAATTTATTACTAACCCAAATTTTTATAATTTTAGAAATATATTTATATATGCTTAATTATTAATTCTAAAAATAGTCAATTTGACTTAAAAATGTCAAAATTGAGCAATTAATTTGGGACGGAGGGAGTATCATTTATCATTTCAAAGGGTGATCTTTGGGAGTTAATATCTCATTCATTACTCCATGAATTTGAGCTTCCAAATACTTAATTTAATCTACTAATAGAGTAGAACACATTGATATGTAGATTCACTTTAAATAATTAATTAAACCCATTTTAATTTTGACTCAAATTCAAACAATAGCTACTAATAAAACCTACAAAGGATAAGATACAAATAAATAAATAAAATCTTAATTTTCTATTGAAATTCATATTAACATGAATAAGTTTGTGTCCTATTACAAAATTTGATTAATTAGTGTTGAAGAGTGACCATACGTACCTCAAGGAGGAGTAGAAAGTTTTAAAGTTGGTTTATGTCTTCTGCTTCCTCTGCAAAGAAAGAATTAAGTATATTATATTATATATGTATATGTATACGTATATATGCACATGCATGAAGAGAGAGAATTAATTAAAGACACCGACCTACATACCTTTTTCTTAAAGTGCATGGCTTTGCATAAACATATTCAGGTCCAAGTCCAAGGTCGTCCCTTGTTCCGCGTAAGCCCGATTTTCATCCAGTGCGATTCCCTTTAAATTTGGCGCGCTAAAAATACCGGAAGAAAATGTCTTCATATTGGGACATTCCTTTACACGTATGAAATCCAACAGCGGAAATTCGAAATGAATGTTCCTTATAAGGGAAAAAGCTTTGAGGTTGCTGTTATTAAACAGATGCAGTTTGTTGAGGCTTCTGAACACCATCTTATTATTATCCTGCTGCTGCTGCTGTTGTTGCACTGCTATTCTCGTCTCTGATTCATATTCTCCGTTAACAATTTCCTCCAATGCATCGCAAAATCCGACTGAAAGTTCTTCCAGGTTATCAAGAGTTGAAGCAACAGAAGCTATTAAGAGAGTTTTCAAAATTGGGCAGAATGAAATTTCCAAAATCCTCAGGTTATGCAGTACAACAGACCACCCAAAATTACATATTATTCCCTTGAAGGAACACAAATCACAAAGCACGAGACGATTAAGGTTGGAGAATATTAGCAGCAGCGGATCATCACGTTGCTGCTTCCAGCTTTCCCACTTGGAGTTATCAATTAAGTAGGCAAAGTCTTCACATCCTTCAGCTTCTATTTGTTTAAGCTGGAAAGTCGTCTCACCACCATCAAAAGGAAGGAGGCTAGGAAAAATGTCTTTCAACCCCTTGCAGACATCCATAGTCAATGCATTAATTGCTCTCTTGTACAGCTTGTGAACAATCTTTTGCAACACATGGACCGATTTGCCATAAAAACACAAATAATTTGGAGCAATAAAAGGCCTAAAATAAGTATTCGGCCCAAAGGAAACACTAAAAGTTTCAATGTGGTCAGGTAAAATTTCTGCATAAGGTGGAGAAGGTTCTTGAAAGTCTGTGATGGAAATGGTTACAACTTTTAGACATGTCATGCATTTTAAGCAAGATATGAACTCTGGTGAGATCTTGGTACCAAATAAGTATAACTCTTCCATCTTTGAAAAAGAAGATGATGATATTTCAAAAATGGGCAAGTCTAGGTTTGGCATATCCTTGTCTGACATAGGAGGATCAAGCGAAGTAACACGACAATCACTAATATTCAAGAACCTGAGCTCAGTCAATTGACTTACCCCTTTTAACTCCATATGAAAAATGCAATCCTTTAAGCTCAGAACTTCAAGAGTCTTTATCTCTCCAAGAAAGGAAGTGTCAAAAAATTGATTCCCATCTAGAATTAATGTCGTAAGGCATTTCAGGTCACACACTTGTTGTACGAAGAGGTGAATTTTTTCATCACGAGATCCTCCTGTGATGTACGTCTTCATATCTAAAACTCTAAGGGCTTCCATCCCTTTAAATAACCTAGTAGTATGAAGTTTTTTTCCAATTGGATTCCCTTGCAAAAGCATAATCTGGACATTTGTGCATTCAAAAACAGGATGAGGTCCTTCAATCCCTGTCATCATTAGTGACGCACCTGTGTAATTATTTACTTGCTGTTCCATATTTGGCCAATTCCTCAATGGAACACCAGCTCTCACAAGGTACTTGCCAGATCCAATTGATAGTGCGACATCTCGTACAACATCATGCATTTTGGTGCACCCTTCCTCGCGACTTGCTAATAGCAGTGAAGCTTCTTGAAGGTATGTGATCCTTGACTTTGTTAACGTTCTAGCTTCTTGCAGTGTATAAATATTTCCGAAAATTCTCAACCCAAAACCATATAGTATCAAATCATCAATGGGAATGTCAAAATCCTCAGGAAACAAAGAACAAAGCAAGAACAAGCGTTTGGCATCCTCTTGCTTTAATTTATCATAACTCAGCTTAAGACAATTTACCACAGAATCATCGACGCCTGAGATGTTCATGGATGCCGACCTTTTAAGCTCTTGGGCTGCCATTTTCCATTCATTGCGGTCTTTTCCACTCAGTGCACATGCGACTGTTACAAGTGCTAGGGGTAAGCCTTCGCATTTTTTGATTATCTCCTCTGCAATTTTATTCAATTTGGGATCAATAACATCAGGAGCATACTTCTTAAATAAATCCCAGGATTCTTCATCAGACAAACAATAAAGAGGAATCATTTTTAATTTCCACCTTTGACTGCCAAGGGTCTTGCATACATTTGCATTCCGCGTTGTAATTATGACTTTGCAACCCTTGTGGTGATCACCAAATGGAATGCCCACACCTTCAAAATCAAGTCTACCCCAAACGTCGTCCAAGATAATGAGGATCTTTTTCACATCCATAAGTGCAGCAAATAATCGGCTTGCTCTTCCTTGCACAGTTTCCTCGTTCAATTTCACACCTAACATGTCTGCCAATTGACCTTGAATATTTCTCTCGTCGGGGTTTTGAGATATTACAACCATCACTGTTTTATCAAAAAGCATCTCTTTTGTAACATTCTTCTGAACTTCCTTAACCAAAGTTGTTTTCCCCACACCCCCCATTCCATGTATCCCAATGAAATTGATGTTCTCATTCTTCAGGGATTCCATAACCTCGGACATGACATTTTCCATAGTCTTACATATCATAGTGTTGCTGGAGCTCATCAATAATTGTTCTGATGGAGGTACTGGGATGGATATGATCTTGATTTCACCATCTTTCTTCTGCAACTCTATCGCCTTCATTGTTTTTTGCCTAGCTTCTTTTCCTAGACGATAACGCGTGATCAAGTCTGGGAACCACCCTCTAAAACACCTCTTCTCCACCTTTTCTTCGTCTTCTATAAACTTCGAAGCCTCTTTCACAACCCCATCAACTTTATCTACCCAACTTTGGACCTCAGCTCCAATGATTTCTCCATTTCTTTTTTTATACTCTATATATATCATCCGATCATCTTTCATGGTTTCTAAGCTTTCAAGTCGCGTTTTGAGATCCGCAATGTATGAGTTGTAATAAACGAAATAACCAAATTGACGTCCAATTGGCTCCACCAAGCCCTCTCCAATCTTCGCAGCACAAGAAATCAAAATATCCATAGTCTTTTTTTCTAACAGTAAATCTGTAAAGTAAAAAAGAAGAAGAAGAATAAGAAACTAACAGCTAGCAATACAATACTACGAAGATATCAAGGTAACCAAACTTTTTATCATCATGAAATATACTTTTATTTTTGGTATTCTAATTAAGATAAAGTCAACAACTAAATTTACTACCTGATGTATTTTATTTGTGCATAAACTATGAATGAACGTAAAACTTAATTTTTTCTAATAAACAAAAGATGTTTTATATGAGACCTAAATATAAATTACTATAATGAACTTTTAATTTTTTTTAATTTTAGGTATTTTTACTTTTAAAAACAAATAATGAAAATTTTAGTATTTTTCACTTTAGTTCAATCATAGATGCCACCTCAAAAATGAGATAAATCAATTTTTAATACATGTATTGGGACTCGACTTACAAATTGGTATCCCAATTGAAAAAAGTAACAAATTGGTGCATGTATTTATACAATTTGGTGCTTGTACTAAAAGTGGAAGGAAATCTCCTAGTTATTGCACATGAATCATGTGAGGATGACCATTGATGAGCTTTAGTTCCCCTTAATTTGCCTCTTTTTTCCTCACTTTCGACCTCTGATGGTCCTAAATACAAATGTCATTATCCACGCTGAATTTATTAGCCTACTAAGACTTTTTCGTCATGTTCGTTAGTCTAATTTAACGATTTTACATAAATATTCGAGTACAATCATCAGTTTATAAATTTTTTCTAGTACAAACAACAGTTTGTTACTTTTTTCAGTTGGGATACAAACTTATAAGTCGGGTCCTAGTACATGCACCAAAAGTTGATTTATCCCCTTAAAAAATTAATGATATGACACACACATATACCAATTAATTAAGTGTTTATGTAATGTTCTAGTTTCACATCGAAATATATGAGAAAAAATTATCTTTATATAAGGAAGTAAGTTACTAACAATAATACCTTCAGTCATGACCTTTTGGATGAGCTTGTGGTAAACTAAGATGACCTAAGAAGATATTATTGTGTTAGTAGTTTAGGCCCTGTTTAGATGAATTTGATTTGATTCAGACTTAGGATTTGACCTAAGATTTATTTCGAACTCGTGATTTGACTAGGGTTATTTCACATGGTATCAGACCCGACTCTCGAAAGCTCGGGATGGGTCATCCGATTAGTTTGGTGATATTATCCCACAATAGAGAGAGGTCCGAAGGTTCTTAAGGTATCTCATTGGAAAGGCAAGATACGTTTTGGGAAGAAATGAATGCTGAGTCCGAGGTTTATAGGACCTTTTGAAGTATTAAGAAGGGTATGAGAGGTATCTTATGTAGTAGCATTACATCCGGAATTGGAACATATTCATAATGTGTTTCATGTGTCAGTAACTAGATTATAAGCACGTAATAGAGTATGAAACTATTCAGGTCCAAAAAGACTTGATATATGAAGAAATTCTGATTCAAATTATTGATAAGAAAGAGCGAGTCTTAAGAAGCAAGGTAATACCTTCAGTAAATGTAATTTGGAGGAACCACAATGCCGAAGAAGAAACATGGGAGCTCAAAGATAAAATGAAGAAGAGTTATCCCCATTTATTTGATTAACTTGTATCGAGATTCTAGGGACAAAATCCTTATTAGGGGGAAAATGTAGCGACCAAGAAAATCGTACTAGAATGTAAATAAGTTTTACTTGATTATATTGAATAAAGTGAGATTATATGGATTTATTTTGTGTTATGTGTTTCAAGGTTGATTCTATGACCTAAAATGTGTTTGAATGTTAGGGTGTACGAATCCGAGATCGTAGGAGAATAAAAATTTTTTGAGAAAAAGACGTAAAAATACTATTCACCCAAAAACGCTTTTGCGTATTTTTGATTTTTCGAAGAACGCATAAACGTTAGAATTATAAGGAAAGATGGAATGTCAAATAAAATTTGAGAACAAAAAATATAATTTTTGGACTGTGTATTGAATTTCAGAAAAGAAGACAAGTATAATATGAATTATTATATAGGAAGAATACGAGTATAATACGAAGAATAATATGACGTATAATACAAAGTATAATACACACATAATATGAAAACTATACGGTGTAATACAAAAAGTCAAAGTCAACAAAAGTCAACATGGATTATTAGGCTATTGGGCTTTGACTTTGAGAAGCCCAATGGGAAGTGTTAGGAGACCCAATGAAAAATTAAATTGAGGCCCAAATGAAAGTTAATTCAAGTTCAAAGAATGACCCAAATTGAATTCGAACTAAGCCCAAACCAAAATCCAACAAAGATGGGTTATCCATGTGTCATGGGTGGGGTAAAGTAGGTTGGGGCAACCCATGTGGGGCCCCATAACCACCACATATCCGGCCAAAGCTTCCGATGGAAGCTTGACAAAAGATCTTGCAAGTGAGGAGGTGCCATTAAATGAAATTTGGTCCAAAAGTCAAGTATCATCATTTTGATCAAACCATGGTTAATTGATGATGGTTAAGGAGGGGATGGTTAGTAAGATTTGTAAACTTAAGGGTGTTGACCATACAAGACCCTATGTTAAGTGACCAACTCATAAGCTAATGGAAAGTTCTTCAAAAGACCAAAGTACCCTAAGT
The DNA here is from genome assembly GCA_020205605.1 of Panax ginseng. Taxonomy (NCBI): domain Eukaryota; kingdom Viridiplantae; phylum Streptophyta; class Magnoliopsida; order Apiales; family Araliaceae; genus Panax; species Panax ginseng. The sequence goes on from CM035143.1 coordinate 12,579,712, forward strand.
CTTACATATTCTATATATACAAACATTTGTCTTCATTTCTCTTCCTTACAAAATCATCTAACACATTCAAGAGCAAGTCTTATATTATTGAGAGAGAAGTGAGAGAAAAATTAAAGAATCAAGGAGAAGGAAGTGCTAATTAATTCACCAACCAACCAATAACACAAGAGGTAATAAATCATAACATTAAATCTTCATCTTTTTCAAGTTGTAGATATGTTAGGAAATGCTTTGTTGGTGGTTGTTGAATGATTCATTCAGATCATATGTGTTCCGATGAAATAAGGAAGAATTAGTGGACTTAAAACGTTAATGAACGCATGATAAGTGAAATCGTAATCGTTAATAACGATCTAAATGAAGAACATATAAAAATCTTAGAGCTTATTATTGACGAAAAAATTTAAAACCATCGTATAAATGTTAATATTAGACATGTATAAGATGGAGAAATGATCCCTTGGGAATGAAGTAAAAATATGCTATAACAAAGTTATGACGAAAATTTTAGTACAAGACGTTAACCGTTGAAATCGTAGTTTGTTATGATTTTCAGACAAATATGTAATGTTAGGTAATGAAACTAAGAAATTAGGGTTTCATAAAATTGTTGAAAAACATGAAAAATGTGAGTCATAGACTCGAGAACGAACTCATTCGGGTAGCGGATGAGTAAGTTACGGACGAACGAACGATAAACGTTAAAAACGTAAAATGAACTACGAAAAAATTTGAACATGTTAAAAGGCTTGTTAACGGATTTATAAAATTATTCTGTCAGGGGGAAATTGTATTATTTAATGTAAGCAAGAATTTAGCTCAAGAAAGGATTCATTCCGAGTTGGAATGATGAAGTTATGAGTTAGCAAAGTTAACGATTTAATCATGTGAAACACTTAGAAAATTTTTCAAAGAAATGGGTTTGACGCCGCAGCTCCGGATAAGCTTAGAAATTGGGCACCGCAACGCCAGTTCGGAAGGAAGGTACTGTAATTGGGCGCCGCATCGCCGATAATGAACTAGATCCGGGCGCCGCAACGTTGTACCAGAGCAAGTTACATTGAAGAGTTTTTAACTACTTAACATTTGGGAAAAGTTTAGGTAATGATAATGAATATATATTTCACTTAATGTAACACTTTAAGAAGTGATTAAACCTTAACTTAATTGTGACACCCCTAAAATTAGGTATACATCACCCATCTTGGGTCGTCAGATACATGGTACAAATTTCAAATACAACTTACTTATACAACTGTCGTGTACAATACGACAAAACATAACTGTGAGTTTGAATACAATTATTGTCTACTAGAGATTATACAAACTCAAAAGGAGTCCTCATTACAATTATTAACACACTATTTCACAGAATAGTGAGGACTACTAATGCTATCCTCCGGACCGTCACCCGCTCCCCGACTAGTCCCTCTTATGTTCTCATTTCAAGAGAAAGCAGTGAAAGAAGGGTGAGCTCAACTAGCCCAGTAAGAAATATTATGACTAAGATAATGCAGAATAAATTATCGTTAGCCTTCAACAGTGTTAAATTGATAAAATATAACAACATCAAGTTTAACTGCAGCGGAACAAGCAATCCATTAAAAGAGTCAAGTAGAGAATAAAATCTACTATCTTTTATGATTAAAAGGTTTTTCATGACTTTTATCGCTGGGACTTAGCTTAATAAATAATCCACATCATCGAATCACCCATGCACTACGGCCAAGGATATTCTTTAGTATCACGACCATAAATTATCCATGCACTACAGCCAAGGACATTCGTGTATTCATTAATGGTCATGATCATGCCAACAACTGTCCATCAATGCACTACGGGCCAATGATAACTTTTACCATATCATTTGTAACATTACGGTCATGATTACACCAAATAATCCCTGGTCATAATCATACCAAGTCCATCTATGCACTACAGGCCACAGATGACTTTCAACATAATATAAACATGAGGATGATGACAATGATATAAGAATTCAATATAACAAGTTCAAGAATTAATTTATCCAAGAACTAATAATGTCCAAATTGTCAACATGATACTGCTTTGTAGAGTAAAATTCAAGAATGATCAGAAGAATATTTCCATGAAAAGATACTGGATGAAGCGCAAATATCAAGGATATTCTATTAATTTCATGGAGTATAGAAGTCAAAACTTTAATCAACCGAGTATAATAAAGAATGGAATAACAAAAGAAATCACCATGTATGCGGTATTGATGACAAAGTTATTCAACAGAATAATAATAATAACGGAACCAGTCGTGCAAAATTTGCACGGCAGCATGATGTTCCAACGAATAATAAAAAAGATTTTAACCGGTCCGGTGTAAAACACGCATGTGATGTTCCAATAGAATAATAATATAGACGGAACGGTTCGGTGTAAAACACACGATGCGAGATATTCCGATGTAATAATAAATAATGGAACCCGTCCCACAGAACGCATGTATGACGAGGATATTCCGGCGTAATAATAAAGAACGGAATATTAGAAGAATGTCACCATGTATAGGGTAGCCAAGATATCTGAGTTATTCCAATGTAATAATAAACAATGTAATAACAACAGATTCTCTTCATGAATAAGAAAGAATAACACCCTCACCGTAAAAAAACCAATATAAGAGTAGGGAAGTAGCAGAATACTTTTCTATAGGTTCTCTTGTAATTCTCTATCTAGAGTTTCAGTGAATTCGTAAGAAATAATGAAGGAATGAGCTTCTATTTATAGAAGAATGAATTACATAGTAACTAATCCATAAACGGTCCGTATTGATTTACTTTTAATCGATTTATCCATAATTAAAGTAAAATATTTTAAATAAAATATAATATATTATATATATATAAATCCACCCACCATGCTGCCATCTTTTTCTTCATCACCCGTGACAAACAAACTGAGCAATCTTAACACAACGTGATGAATTTTGTTTTGAATTACATAATATATATATATATATATATATATATATATATATATATATATATTTTGAAATGTTGTCAAGGGTGGTGGGGGGGTGACATAATTGTCAAGGTGGTGTAAAAAGTCATGGATTATATATATATATATATATATATATATATATATATATATAAAATAAAACCGAGATAACTTTCTACCGACAGTTTTAAAAAATAGGTAAGTGGGGGTTCATATAATAAGCAAAATTTACAACAAATACTTCATAAAAATCCTCTCAATAGTTTTAACAACATTTATTATTATTATTATAATTCACAATATTAATCGACCAGGTCGTTCCCAGGAAAGAGGGGGCTTTCCAATAAGAATTTCTCCCTATTGGGGGCACAATTAGGTGACCAAACCTCTCCTTGACAGAACTTCTAGACATCGCTAATATTGCAATTAATAATATTAATAACTTTGTCGTTTCAATTATTGATTTAATAATATATAAAATATTAACAATAATTGAATCAAATAACGTGAGATATTATAAGAAGCAATTCTTGTAGCAATAATTGAACAAAACCGAGTGACTTCTCACGTAAGCATCAATAATCAATATCGTGTGCTACTTATGCAACCATGCCAGATTCTTTTACTTTTACTACCGGGTAGTTCAACAGGTTTTAATGATAACACTTCCGCCAAGTTATTTTCATAAAGTATTTTTTGTCGTTTTCTCGATCCGGCAATAATTCCGTTAGGGGTCCACTTAATGATTGTCTTGCCGTATCTTAATATTCCCGACAAAAAAAAATATTCCCCACCAAACGAATATTTTATAACAACTTGCTTACTTTAAAAATTTATAAATATTACCTACAACTATAACATTATATCAAATTTACTCCATAATATTCAAAAATAATATTTATAGAAAATTCATCTTTATTATAAAAGTTGGGGTCTTACAACCTCCCTTCTTATGAAATTTTGCCCTCGAAATTAGGGAATGCGTTACTGGTATGTCGAAGAGGTAAGGATACCTTGATTTCATTTTAGATTCTAACTCCCAAGTCATTTCCTCAATATCGTGGTTTCTCCACAAAACTTTGACTTGAGGTATAACCTTGGAGCGTAGAATATGTTCCTTCTTATCCAAGATTTGAACAGGAACCTCTTCATACATCAAATCTTCCGCTATTTCGTCCGGTTCTAACTCAATAATGTGGTTCGGGTCTTTCACATATTTACGTAACATGGATATGTGAAAAACGTTATGAACACGAGACATACTTGGCGGTAAAGCGAGTCTATAGGCCACAGTTCCTACTCGATCGAAGATTAAAAATGGGCCGATGAATCGAGGATTGAGTTTTCCTCTCTTTCCAAATCTCGTAACTCTTTTCCATGGAGCAACACGCAACAACACATGATCTCCTATATCGAATTCCACGTCCTTTCGATGAAGATCAATATAACTCTTTTGTCGATCTTGTGAGGTTTTTATACGTTATCGGATCGTTTGAATCTTTTTCGTAGTCATACGTACCAACTCCGGTCCCAACAACGTTGCTTCACCCACCTCATCCCAACATACTGGAGAACGACACTTTCTTCCATACAACGCTTCGAATGGAGCCATGCCAATACTTGCTTGATTACTGTTGTTGTAGGAAAACTCCACCAATGGTAAGAACTTGTCCCAACTTCCCTTGAAATCAAAGACACAGAGTCTTAATAGATCTTCAAGAGTTTGAATAGTCCTCTCCACTATCCGTCTGGGTCCGAGGATGATATCGCCGAGCTAAATCGTAAAAGTCTGTGCCCATAGCTTTTTGCAAACTAACCCAAATTCGTGAAGTGAATCTTGGGTCTTGATCGAAAACTATGGATACCAAAGATACCATACTGATCTTAAAATCTCGTTTATGTACATACGAGCAAGGCGTTCAAGTGTATAAGTTTCTCGATGTCGGTAAAAAATGAGCGAGACTTGGTCAATCTATCAACAATGACCCAAATCGCATCTCCGCCTTGAGAAACCTTAGGAAGGCCGGTAACGAAATCCATGGTAATGTGCTCCCACTTCCATTCGGAATTTCAAGTGGTTGCAATGGACCTTTTGGTACTTGATGCTCCGCTTTAACTTCGTTGACAAGTTAGACACCTTGAGATAAACAACGCTATCTCTCTCTTCATATTGCTCCCACCAAAATGTATGATTTAATATCATGATACGTTTTGGTACTCCCGAGATGGATTGAAAAGCGGTGTGTTGTGTGCCTCCATCATGATTTTATACTTTAAATCGTGGTCGTTAGGAACACAAAGTCCGGAGTTGACTCAAGTATTCCTTCTTCATCGATTCTTGCTTCCTATGATAGCACTTTCTTCCTCATACGCATCGGCTCCGTGTCGTAACTTGAGCAGCTTTAACTTTATCGATTAAAGTCGGTTCTACTCGTATATTCGCCATCATCAGATGGGTCCCTGGAGTCTTTAACTCTATCTCCATCCTTTGTAAGTCACACAAAATGGGCCTTTGCGTTGACAATATCGCATTTGTATTTGCATATGATCTTTTACTCAATGCGTCAGCTACCACGTTCGCTTTTCCAGGATGCTATTGGATGGTATGATCATAATCTTTCAACAGTTCAAGCCAACGTCGTTGTCGCATGTTGAGTTCCTTTTGAGTAAAGAAATATTTGAGGCTTTTATGATCCGTAAAGATCTCCACCTTCTCCCCATACAAGTAATGCCTCCAAATCTTTAGTGCGAAGACAACAGCTGCCAAATCTAGATCATGAGTAGGATAATTCCTCTCATATTCTTTGAGTTGTCTTGAGGCATAGGCTATGACTTTTCCATGTTGCATGAGAACACATCCCAACCCTTTGCCCGAAGTATCACTGTAGATGACAAATCCCTCCGAGCCAGATTGTATTATCAGAACAGGTGCCGAAATGAGTCTCCTCTTGAGTTCTTGAAAACTCTTCTCACATTCTTCGCTCCAACCGAACTTTATATCTTTCTGAGTCAGCCGAGTCAATGGAGTAGCGATTCGAGAAAATCCTTCCACGAATCTCCGATAATAACCAGCTAAACCGAGAAAGCTATGTACTTCGGTCACTGATTTAGGTTGCTCCCAGATTTGAATTGCTTCAATCTTTCCTGGGTCAACAGATATTCCATGACTTGATACTATGTGCCCAAGGAATGCTAGTTCCTCAAGCCAGAATTCGCATTTCTTCAACTTGGCATAAAGCTTGTATTCACGAAGCTTTTGGAGTGTCAGCCTCAAGTTTTGCTCATGATCTTCACGGCTTTTGGAATAAATAAGGATGTCATCAATAAAGACGACCACAAAGTGATCCAAATATTCTTTGAATACTCAGTTCATCATATCCATGAAGGCAGCAGGAGCATTAGTCAATCCAAAGGACATGACTAGAATTCATAATCCCGTCTGGGTTCCGAAAGCCGTCTTTGGAATGTCATCGGTTCTAATCTTCAATTGGTGATATCCTAACGAAGATCAATCTTTGAAAAGAATTTGGCTCCTTGCAACTGGTCAAACAGGTCATCAATACGTGGCAATGGATACCTATTTTTGATGGTGACATGATTCAACTCCCGATAATCAATACCAAGTCGCATACTCCCATCTTTTTTCTTCACGAATAGAACAGGAGCACCCCAAGGAGAAGTACTAGGACGAATAAAGCAAATGTCTAACAATTCCTGTAGTTGGGTCTTTAACTCTTGAAGTTCAATAGGAGCCATTCGATATGGGGCTTTGGAAATGGGTTTTGTACTGGGTTTAAGGTCGATACAAAATTCAATTTCATACTCAGGGGGTAGGCCAGGAAGTTCTTCGGGTAATACGTCAGGAAATTTATTAACAATAGAAATATCGTTCAAAACTGACGTATTTTTGTTTAAATCTGTGACATGAGCTAAGAAAGCTTGACATCCATTTTTCAATAAACGAATAGCTTTATAGCTTGAGATGACCGTGATTGATTTTAATGGTTTGGTCGCTTTAATTCGCATAATAGGTTGATTAGGAATATAAAAGCTAACAACCTTACGGAAATAATCAATTTTTGCATGATGAGTAGTTAACCAATCAATCCCTAGAATCACGTCAAATGTAAGTATTTTCAATGAAATAAGATCTACAGGTAATGTGAGGGTACCGATTTGAATCAAACAAGACTTAAAAACAGTGGATGTAATGAAGGTTTCTCCCAACGGAGTTTCCATAGATAAGTCAAAGTCTAATTTCTCCGGAGTCAAATTTAATCGATGAGCGCAAGTAGGAGAAATAAAAGAATGGGTAGAACCGGTATCAAATAAAGTATAGACTTCGCTAGAGTTTATGATAAGCTTACCCATGATGACCTCATTCGGGTTCCTTGCTTTCTGGGAGGTCACAACAAACGCTCTTTCTTGCACTACCAGCTTTGACTTTTTTGGGACGGCCTTTGGTGCCTCCATCATAGCTGAACTTGTCTTCGGTGAACGAAAAAATCAGGCTAAGTGACCTTCTCTTCCACAATTATAACATGCTTTGACTGACATCGCTAGCGGTTTGAATGATCGTCCCTCCCTCCGCATTTGAAGCATATGATAGGTGGTCGTTCTCCTTCCTTAACGACAGGTGCTGGTGCTGATGTATTTCCATCATTGTTGAATCTCCAATTCTTGAAATGTCCATTCTTATTATTTTGGCCCTGATTACCACCGAAGTGGTTACCATTTCTGGCCTGTTGATTCCTTCCACGCTTGTTATCACCGCTTCGATGACTGCTCTCTTTTAGTTGCGTTGACTCGTTATCGCGCTCCACTAACTGAGCCCTATTTACAACATCTGAATATAAACACAGTTTATGAGAAATAATATGTTGACGTATCTCCGGCTTCATACCTCTTAAAAACATCCGTGTCATTCTCTCTTCATTATCCACCAAGTGGGACGCAAACCGGGATAACTCCGCAAATTTAGCCTCGTATTGCGACACGGTCATATTATTTTGTTCCAACTTAAATAAACTCCACCTCCTTCATGTGACGAATACTTTCGGAAAGTATTTGTCGTTGAATGCCTATTGGAACTTCTCCCAAGACATCTTAAGACGTACGGCGGAGTTGAGTATGTTTCTGGAATTTCCACCAAGATGTCTTCTCTCACATGCAATATAAAGGCGGCAAAGGGAACCTTTTGCTCCTCGGAGCATCCCAAGACATCAAATATCTTGGTGATCTACTTTATCCATGCTTCCGCCATAAGTGGTTTTGGCTCTCCCTTAAACTTCGGTGGTCCCAGCTCCTTGAATTGTTTAGCGATGACCGCCCGAGAGTTTCAACCTGCATTTTGGACAGGAGCCGCTCTCGCCTGCTATTGCATGAATTGTATAAAGTCCCTAAACATTTGATCATTCATCATTTGGTCAGTGTTGTTGTTTGCATGAGGATTGTCACCTTCCTGATGCACATTATCCTGATTATTGATATGCGGTGAATCAACTGATCACTGTGCTCCATTCTTATTCTCAACATTCTCGGATGTCATTTTCGAATCGCCACAAAACAAAGGTTATTGACATGTAACATATTATCCCTAAATTCTGACCGACCAATTAAACACCACATAAACTTAAGTAGGTCATACTAGCGAAGGAATTCCCCGTCTCTCCCCTCCTAGTAATATTCTCACATCTTAGCCAGAGATCATATCCCTAAGCTCTAATACCAACTGTGACCCCCCCAAAATTAGGTATACATCACCCATCTTGGGTCGTCAGATACATGGTACAAATTTCAAATACAACTTACTAATACAACTCACATCATGTATAAATACGACAAAAACATAACTGTGAGTTTGAATACAATTATTGTCTACTAGAGATTATACAAACTCAAAAGGAGTCCTCATTATAATTATTAACACACTATTTCACGTAATAGTGAGGACTACTAATGCTATCCTCCTGACCGTCACTCTGCTTCCCCGACTAGTCCTGTTATGTTCTCATTTCACGAAGAGAACGGTGAAAGAAAGGGTGAGCTCAACTAGCCCAAAGAAGAAATATTATGACTAAGATAATGCGAGAATAAATTATCGTTAGCCTTCAACATGTTAAATTGATAAAATATAACAACATCAAGTTTAATCTACTGCGGTGAACAAGTAATCCATTAAAAGAGTCAAGAGAGAATAAAATCTACTATCTTTTATGATTAAAAGGTTTTTATGACTTTTATCATTTGTGACTCGACTAAATAAATAATCCACATCATCGAATCACCCCTGCACTACGGCCAAGGATATTCTTTAGTATCACGACCATAAATTATCCATGCACTACAACCAAGGACATTCGTGTATTCATTAATGGTCATGATCATGCCAACAACTCATCCATTAATGCAATCAAGCGAGCCAATGATAACTTTTACCATATCATTTGTAACATTACGGTCATGATTACACCAAATAATCCTCGTCATAATCATACCAAGTCCATCTATGCACTTACAGCCACGAGATGACTTTCAATGTATATATAAACATGAGGATGATGACAATGATATAAGAATTCAATAAAACAAGTTCAAGAATTAATTTATCCAAGAACTAATAATGTCCAAATTGTCAACATGATACTTCTTTGTAGAGTAAAATTCAAGAATGATCAGAAGAATATTTCCATGAAAAGATACTGGATGAAGCGCAAATATCAAGGATATTCTATTAATTTCATGGAGTATAGAAGTCAAAACTTTAATCAACTGAGTATAATAAAGAATGGAATAACAAAAGAAATCACCATGTATGCGGTACTTCGCATAGACAGGTTATTCCAACAGAATAATAATAACGGAACCAGGTCAGGCAAAATTTGCACCGACATGATGTTCCAACAGAATAATAAAAGATTTTAACCCGGTCCTGTAAAACACACGACGTGATGTTCCAATAGAATAATAATATAGACGGAACCCGGGTTAATTGTAAAACACACGACGTGATATTCCGACGTAAATAATAAATAATGGAACCAGTCCCACAGTAAGCATACGCAGACGGGATATTCCGGCGAGAATAATAAAGAACGGAATATTAGAAGAATGTCACCATGTATAGGGTAGCCCGCGTATACAGGTTATTCCAACAGAATAATAAACAATGTAATAACAACAGTTCTCTTCATGAATAAGAAAGAATAACACCCCTTACCGTAAAAGAAACTGAATATAAGAGTAGGGAAGTAGCAGAATACTTTTCTATAGGTTCTCTTGTAATTCTCTATCTAGAGTTTCAGTGAATTCGTAAGAAATAATGAAGGAATGAGCTTCTATTTATAGAAGAATGAATTACATAGTAACTAATCCATAAACGGTCCAGATTGATTTACTTTTAATCAGACGGTCCATAATTAAAGTAAAATATTTTAAATAAAATATAATATATTATATATATATAAATCCACCCACCATGCTGCCATCTTTTTCTTCATCACCCGTGACAAAACAAATGAAAAGCAATCTTAACACAACGTGATGAATTTTGTTTTGAATTACATAATATATATATATATATATATATATATATATATATATTTATAATCCATGACTTTTAGACCACCCTTGACAATTATGTCACCCCCGGACCACGACAACTTTTCAAACATAGATATATATATATATATATATATATATATATATATATATAAAAATCGAGATAACTTTCTACCAACAGTTTTGAAAAATAGGTAAGTGGGGGTTCATATAATAAGCAAAATTTACAACAAGTACTTCATAAAAATCCTCTCAATAGTTTTAACAACATTTATTATTATTATTATTATTATTATTATTATAATTCATAATATTAATCGACCAGGTCGTTCCTAGGAAAGAGGGGGCTTTTCAATAAGAATTTCTCTCTATTGGCGCGCAATTAGGTGACCAAACCTCTCCTTGACAGAACTTCTAGACATCGTTAATATTGCAATTAATAATATTAATAACTTTGTCATTTCAATTATTGATTTAATAATATATAAAATATTGACAATAATTGAATCAAATAACGTGAGATATTATACAGCAATTACTGTAGCAATAATTGAACAAAACTGAGTGACTTCTCACGTAAGCATCAATAATCAATACCGGTGTGCTACTTATGCAACCACAGCGTATTCATCGTACTTTACTACCAGGTAGTTGAACAGTTTTAACGGTAACACTTCCGCCGTTATTTTCATAAAGTATTTTTATCGTTTTCTCAATCCGACAATAATTCCATTGTGGGGTCCACCAATGATTGTGCCGTCGTACGAATATTTCCCGATAAAAAGAATATTCCCCGACCAAATGAATATTTTATAACAACTTGCTTACTTTGCAAAATTTATAAATATTACCCACAACTATAACATTATATCAAATTTACTCCATAATATTCAAAAATAATATTTATAGAAAATTCATCTTTATTTATAAAAGTTGGGGTCTTATATTAATGATTGAACATTGATTATACGGTTAAGAAATGTAAACATAAAATGCTTAAACGATGTAAATGTTTAGTATTCGCGTTAAAAGAACGTTCTTAGCATACATAGGGTTGTATGTCTTAGACGTTAACGAATGATAATGAAGTATGATGTTTAACGTCAGGACTCTATAATGAATGATAAATAACTTAATGAACGTTATCGGTTTAACGATTCAGATAACATATGATGGAAGGAGAAGTTAATGTAAAATAATATATGAAGATTGTTATGTGGCTAATTAATGTGCTATTATGGTTATATCATTTAGAACATATAAAGACTGAATTAAAGTAAAAGACTAGAAGACCCACAAGGCAAGTTTTCTAACTCTTGTCTATACTTTATGTTAGAAAAGTTGTTACTTCATTTGATTATGTTCATATGAAGTTGTATGATATGATAAAGTTAAGTATACGTTATTCTTGCATGAATATGCGTATTCCAGACTTATACAATTTTTTAGCATTTGTACAAGTGTTCAAACTATGCTATAACATGAAATATTTAAGAAAGTGTTGATGCCATTTGACTCGGCTAGACGGATGTTAAAATATTTTGTTGATTTAATTATAAGTCTTTCAAAATATTATTGTTGCTGTCCTAAACCAATTGCTTTGGTATGGATTCAAAGCTAAGACTGAGGAAGAATAAACAAAAGATTTTTGGTCGAATTTCGACTATCACGCAAGGTGGTCAAAATTTAAACGCAAGTGTTGTTTAAACGGATGAGTGTTGTATAATATAAAGTACTATAGGTTGATCACTTAGAAGTGCTCTTAAGATATATCGGACTTACGGGCTTAGTGTTGGGATTGCCTTTTTCAAAGAATGAAAGAAAAGAATGTTCATAGTCCTTTGACCAACTTAGAATTTCAAATGACTAATATATCATCTGGAAATGTTTTAAAGGAAAGAAAAGTGTTATTTTGTTATTCACATAACTATTTGTTCAGTTATTGAAGATAAATCCTATGATTCTAGATTTTTGTTGTTATTAAAAACTTTAAACATGTTGAGCAATCTATTGATCATACCTTGCTTGAATTATATGATTTTCAGCTACGACCGAACGTACCAAAGGATCCGATAAAGTTAACGGGAAAGCTAAGATTGCTAAACAGATTATCCTGTAATAATATAATATTCTTTTTGTAAAGAATAATATTATGACAATATAAGAATGTAATGGTTATAAAAACCTGGTTTCAGATATGATGTAATAATATAGTAAGTATATTCATGTCAATAAGATATATAGTTGAATATATATGTATGTTGTAGCACCGTGTAGCACCATATATACGTAGTTGTAAGACCCCAACTTTTATGAATAAAGAATAATTTTCTCGAAATATATTTTTGAATATTATGGTGTGAATTTGATATAATGTTATAGTTGTGGGTAATATTTACAAAATTTTGCAAAGTAAGCAAGTGGTTATATAATATTCGATTGGTCGAAGAATATTCGTTTTAATAGGGAATATTCGTACGACGGCACAATCATTGGTGGACCCCACAACGGAAGTATTATCGTAGTTAGAAAAAGACAAATTATATTTTATAAAAAATAACTGGCGGAAGTATTCTTTATTAAAACTGCTTTGAACTATCTTGTAGTAAAAGTACAAGAATACGCGTTGTTGCATAAGAAGTACCTGGTATTGATTATTGATGCTTACGTGAGAAGTCACTCAGTTATACTCAATTATGGCTACAGTAATTGCTGCATCATATCTCTCATATTATTGATTCAATTATTGTCACAGTATCATCTGCATAATATTTATTATTATTAAATCAATAGTTGAGACGACAAAGTTATTCATATTATTATTTACAATATTTACAATGTCTAGAAGTTCTGTCAAGGAGAGGTTTGGTCACCTAATTGCGCGCCAAAAAGGAGAAATCCTTATCGGAAAGCCCCTTTTTCTTGGGAACGACCTGGTTGTTAAATATTGTAAGTTATAATATTAATGATGAATAAGTTGTGTTGATTAAAGATGAAATTGATAGTTCCATTGTGTTGGAATTATTAGTGTTAGTGGAAATCGATATTTATTTCGATAATAATTGATGTATGGGGGTTAATTGACCAATCGGGTAATTAATCGGATAAATGAGCAATTAATTGCTATTATTTCACATGCTTATAACTATTTATTCACATGTGTGTACTATTGATTCACATTCATGTACTATTAGGGGATGTGGTGCAAGATTGATAATACTTGCATGACTAAATTAAAAATGGAGGTATAGTTGAAGGTACTATACTGTAATTAGTTTTTTCACATGATTATAATATTGAGTCACATGAGTGAACTATTAATTCACATTATTTACTATTAGGGGAGGTGGTGCAAGTTTGATAATACTTGCAAAACTAATTTAAAAATGAAGAAAAAGAGGAAGGTATTATACTGTAATATTTCGAGCCCCAAAACGTGCAATTATCGAAACTATATTTTCCTATAAATAGAAGCTCATTCTTCCTTCATTTCTCACCAATTCACAAAAGCTTTAAAGCAATTATTATAGAGAGAAAGAAGAAGAGAAGTCTGTTACCTCACTATTCCAGTATCCAATTTTTCTAAGAAAATGAGAACGTAGCTGGGACTAGTCGGAGAACGGAGTGACGGTCCAGATGATAGCATTAGTAGTCTTCACTATTCTGTTAAATAGTGTGACAATAAATGTAATGAGGACACCATTATGTGTGGATATTGTCTAGATGACAATATTCTTATTAAAACTCTTAGATTATGTTTGTCGTATTTTACACGACTGTTGTATAATTAAGTTGTATTTGAATTTTGTACCATGTATTTGGCGATTTAAGATGGGTGATGTATACCTCTTTTGGGACCGTCACACGTAGGGTTTAACGGTACCCGGATTTGGGGGCGTCACAAACTTGGGATTTAACCAGGGTTGTTTCACACGGTATCAGAGCTGACTCTCGAAAGGTCGAGTCGAATCATCTGATTGGGTTGGTGGTATTATCCAACAATAGAGAGAGGTCCGGAGGTGAGGACACAAAACCAGCTAGTATTATCCGACGACAATGGCTAGAGAGACAAAGATTTGTATATTATATGTGATCTATTTTGACGAGAACATCAAAATTTAAGTGGGGGAGTTTGTAACACCTCAGTCTCATATCGAAAGATATGAGAAAAAATTGTCTATATATAAGGAATTAAGTTACTAATAATAATACCTTTAGTTATGACATTTTGAGTGAGTCTGTAGTGGGTAAGATGACCTAAGAAAATATTATTGGGCTAGTGGTTTAAGACCCTGTTTGGATGGATTTGATTCCATTCAGACTTAATATTTAACCTAAAATTTGTTCCGAACTTGAGATTTAACTAAGTTGTTTCAACTTATCTATACCTTAAATATAAAAGCACGATCAACAATTATAATTTGATTGTTTTTTGTATTCGATGACAAAGAAATAGGTAGCGGTGATGGCAGAATTAGGGAAATTTTAGTGCGATAAGACTGCTGAGGAGTATGAAGGCAAAAAAGAAAGGAAAATATTAATTGCCCTGCCCCCATAATTTGAACCATATTAATATCAATTATCTATCTATAACCTTCTATAGCTTTTATATATAGCTTCTATATAAAAGTACGACCAACAATCATATCTCATGACTATCCGAGTTAACTCATCAATTTGAATGTGTTAACTCGGGTGATCATGAGTTAATTCGAACGATCAATATTATATTTAATATTATAATTAATAATTATAATTAAAAAAAGTTTCTTTTTTAAATACTAAAAGTTATATGTTGATTTAAATTATCTTTAACATTATATATGTATTATGTTAATGAAAATAATAAATATATGTCAATAAGAAATTATCAAATATTTGTGGAAAAAATAACATAAACAAGCAATCAAACTAGTGTGTTAAAAGATAGATTTTGCAATTATTTTATTGAGTCAAAAGGGTATTAATGTAGTACAATTACGTATTAAAATTAAAAGAAAACTTCACACAAAAAATATCAAATAAAGGTACAAAATGAGGAATTAAAGGAGCCAAAAATTCCACCAAATTGGTAGTTCCGATTAGACTCACAAAATGAAGTGGATAAGAATAAATACTTTTCACAAAATTCAACTTAAGGTTCAAAGTATGAAGGAGGGGGGAAGGGAGAGAATCTGGGAGGTGGTGGTGGGCGGAAGGGAGGCAGAGGAAGCTTGCTGGTGGAAGTGATGGTGGTGGGCAGCTGCAAGATAGGGTTTGGGTTTGGATGGTTTGATGAGTTGGGTCTGAACTTTGAAGGAGGAGATTGATTTATTGATTTTTTAAAAATGGTTTTAATAAATTATTTTAGCTATTTACTGTTTTGCCCTA
The DNA here is from genome assembly GCA_020205605.1 of Panax ginseng. NCBI lineage: Eukaryota > Viridiplantae > Streptophyta > Magnoliopsida > Apiales > Araliaceae > Panax > Panax ginseng. The sequence goes on from CM035143.1 coordinate 12,595,618, forward strand.
TGAATTTGCTAAATATTTATATATTTTTCCACATAAACACCTAATTGCCATGTGTAAGTCCCACATTTTAATTTCTGACCTGACATGTTCATGTACATGTTCAATTAAATTAGGATGGTGATATATGCATATTTTAGGTTACTAATTACACAACTTAATATAAATGACTAATTTATTCTTACTAAATGAGACCTCAATTCACTTATTTATCATATTTAATTTTTTTTTTATCCTATTACACATAATAACCATAAAATAAAAAATAATTTGAACAAGTATAACCATTATGTAAAATAATTAAACATTACATAATATTTATCAAATGATAAAGACAAACTGAACTTCATAATTGTTTTTCTATAAAATATAAAATATTCATGCCTTCAAAGGAAAACATTAACATTTTATATTTTCGAAGGAGACAGTATGAGGTTAATTTTGTCTTCCTCTTTTTATAAGAGTTATGTAGCGTTTAACCATGCATTGAAATAATGGTTGTACTTGTTTAAATTGTTTTTTATTTTATGGCAAAAATAAAAGATGATAAATAACTAAATTGTGACCTCATTTATTAGCTAGGGACAAATTAATTAGTGACTTATTTATAATTAGGTGTGCAACTAGTAATTCAGAGTGTGAATTAAAATGAAAAAAAAGTTAAAAGACTGTATAAATTGAAAAGACATTCTTGAAATATAAAAAAAATAAAGAATTTAGGATAATAATCTATAATTAAGTTTTTATCCAATAATAAAATTAGAATTTTGCTATATATTGTGACAAAGTGTGAGTTTAGGATACTAATTTGTATACTTAAGTCTTTGTCCAATAATAAAATTAGAGTCTTTCTATATATTGCGACAAATATTTGTCCAATTATAATTGAAAACATATCAATACATACATGAGATTTGATAAAATTATAAGAAAATCCAACTTATTATATACCTCTTTAAAAAAGTTACGATAAATATTTATCCACATATGCAATGATGTAATGCACGATACATTTTAAAGTCAGCAATAGACTTTAAAAAGTTGAATGTAGATCCACGAGAGTAAAAACAAAAAATTTAAGCCTCCCACCATCTCAAATAAAGAAATTTTTTAGTGTTAACATATTCGACTTCGCTTAATAAGCCCTTGAATGTTTTTTAGAATTTCATATCTTTTTCGACAGAACGTTACTTTTATTTTTCTCAAATCGCTTTTCACAAACAGAAACATAAATCTCTATTTGTTAATTTGAATTATTCTCTTTTGTTTAATTATTCAAAGAATCAAAGGTAAACCTGAATTTTCGTTTTCGTTTTCGTTTATTACTCTATGAACAATACTAATAACATCTCTAATTATTCAACTTAGACGATGTTTGATAAAATTAAGTAATTAAGATATGAATGGTTAATACATTTTAATACATTTGATCGTCTGAATGAAATAACATCTGAATCTAAAAAAACTGTTTGATAACTAAAAAGCGTAAAATATCTGAATGACACTATTTTACCATTTTAACCTTCTAAGTTATTTAAAAATTTTATTTGAATGATCTTAAAATTTGAAATTGAAGTAGTACAATATTTATTGAGGCTATTTTTGTCCATAAATTTTAAATAAACTATTAAGAGGCCGTTCTTAATAATTAAGATTTGAGTTTATGTCTTAACGATTAAGTCATTAAGGGTTGTATCTCGCAAAATAACAGCGGTTCACCTATATTATGACAATATTATGGTCTTAATCGATCAGAATGTACGCATCAACTTAATTAGTAGCTAATACATGCAAATCAATACCATTTATGTATCAATTTTAATTGTTTATCAAAAACTAATAAACAAGTAGATAAGAATTACAAAAATTAGATGGAAACATACATGTTACATGAATGAATAATTCGATATATATTGATAGCATTAATAAATAATTCATGCAAGAGGGATTTAATTTCAGAGATACCTCTTCTGTTCTTCTAAACAATATATTTAAGGTGATCAGAAGTACTTCAGAAGAAAAATCAAGGGTTTCTGTTTGCCTGAGGATACGTACAAGTTTCTAAAAAGAACATACAATTCTGCATCCTATTTAAAGAGGACGAAGATATTCTTTGATTGTTTGATAAATTTGGCATAATTGATGTTTTATTTTAATAATTTGCTTCCTCTAGTGAAAGTTATTATATGCCTCTTGTTATATTCTTTTCCCTTTAGGCCATTTTTTGTTTGCAAAAAGTATATTTGAGATTAAATTATTTCTCTTAATTTAATACTACTTTGAACTATTTAATCCTTTGACGAAAAACTATTAATCCTTTACGTTCTGTTTCTGAGTTTTAAAATGGACAGAAAAGAAAAGAAATGGACGAAAAATTTAAGTTTTTTTTTCTAATTCTTATGTTTCTGAGTTTTTAAATAAACGGAAAACAAAAGAAATGGATAGAAAACTTGGCCACTTTTCCTGCCAAAGTTTTTCGTCCAAATTTGGCCTGATTTGGACGGAAAAGAAATTTTGAACCATTAACTATTGGCTGCTGACTGCGAATTCATGAACGAGCCTTGAATTTGAATCTCAAATTGTGTTTTCCTAACGACATAAGAAAAAAAATTGATCTTCTCTTTCCTCAAAGAGCAAATAGAATAAAAAGAAGCCCTTTTCGGAGTAAGGGGCAAGAATGTGTTTGAATCAAGTAAGAATGCGCTCCTATTGAATCCGGCCTTCCTACACGCACGCGCCTCGCGCAGAATGCCTCCTCCTTGGTTGGACGGAAGCCAAGCCGAAATACATCTGATAAGCGAAGGAAAGACCCCCATTTAATAGCGCTGGGGAACGCAAGTTTGATCGAGGATTGGAGAGGAGGGTGGAAGAAAAGGCTCGGGATGGATTTAGGAGTCTTTGTATGCGAGCAGTATCACGGTGAGAGTCGCATCGCACGTCTGATAACGAGGGGGGTTCGCGTCTATCGTGTAGTGTGGTGGAGCCATAGCATATGGTTTCATAAAACCGCACGATTTTCCCGATCTAAATCAAGCGGGTTTTACATGAAGAAGGTTTGGCTCGGCATGTTCTATTCGATCTGGTGGAGAAGAACCCAGGCCGGTATTATTAAAAAATAGAGGAAGCGAGAACCAAGTCATCATGCAAAAGGTACAGCCATTAGAGTGAGTGCGCTTGACTAATAGAATAGAAAAAGTCAAGGCTTTAAGCTCATTCCTTGATGATTGTTCGCGTCGGATCTCGGGTTCTCTATTGCACTCCCTAAATAGGGTTCTTTTCACCTTTCCCTCACGGTACTTGTACGCTATCGGTCATTGAGGAATACTTAGGCTTAGAGGGTGGTCCCCTTTCACTCCGTAAGACCTCGAGTCACCGGGTTTTTTTAGAAGCGGACTAAGAATCGTATCTGGAAGGAAGTGAAGGTCTGCAAGAGCTTGCTTTAAGGGCTAGGCTTTCTCTTTCTTTGGCTTGACAATATGATGAGAGATGGGCCCTTGAGCTGGGCTTTCTTCTTTAAAGCCTTGAGTAGGTATGAACTCGATTGTTGGTCTGGATCTTCTTTGGGGTTATTCATTTTAATTTTTTCATTCAAATTCAAGAACAAGAAGTGCGACCCCCCTCTAATTTTTTGTTTTCTTTATTTGCATTTTGGGGACTTTTATTGAATTTTGCTGTGTCTCACAACCGAGAAAAATTCGGGGGGGCTCATCTTAAGGGAAGGCCCAGGCGCAGAAGAAAGACTCTTTGATCGGGTAGTTCCCCTGCCTTGTTCTCAATCATCTTAGGTGCAGTTTCATATTATCCTCAACTTTTAATATAATAAATTTTAAATTACAACACATGTCCTCAATTTTAAATTTTCTATTCTTTTTTATTAAAAACTCAGAAACAACACAAAAGAAAACTTTAAGTTTTCTATTCTTTTTTTTTCTGTTCTAATTTAAGTTTTCTATTCTTTTCTTTTCTGTTCAAAACTCAGAAACAGAGTATTAATGAAAGACTATTAAGGGTTTCTATTTGCCTGAGGATTAAAAAACAAAAAAAAACATAAATTCATTTAGTTTATGTCTAAATTCTATATCTGTTTGCCTGAGGACTACTATACTGATATCTTCGTTTCAAATTATAAGATCAATTAATTTTTTTAAAATTGATTTAAAATAATTCCAAATTCAAAATTAACATAAATTCATTTAAACTTATGTCTAAACCGAGGTGCAATGCATAGATAAAAGTTGGTCTTCTTTTATTAATCTACTAGTATATATATAAACCGAGAAAATAAATTATACAAGGCTAACGTATAAAACTAGTGTTTTATACCATTCAATTAAGACATGTTATGTAGGTAAATTTAGGGTAGAAAGCTAAGAAATTTAAATGTAGTAGCAACAAATTATGCAAATATGCAATAAATATTGTGGACTATATTCTTCTTTTCAAGTTTATAATCCAAATCTTGTGGATTATATTCTTATTTACAGCAATAACAATTTTGGCTTTTGTTAAAAATAAATTATACAATTATTATTGATCATGGTAAAACTGTTTAATTATTTAATTATACAAGATTTGAAATTCATGATTTTATCCTAATTAAGTTACCTACATGACATATTACTATTAATTAGTTAACATAAAACACTAATTTTGGGCCATCTTTAGTTAATTTCTTGTAATTATTTTCCCCATGAATTTTATGAGTCGCTGTTATATATTGAATTAGATTAAAAAGTTAATGGCGAAAAAAAGTAAATAATCAAACGTCCAAAATGTTATTTGAGACTTTCATTTTACGAACAGATATTGTTAAGACTGCTACGTTAAGAATATCTTTCATTGTTTGATAAATTTGGAATAATTTTATTTATATTTTTTTTTTCCTATACTTTATTTTTTCTTAAAATCATTTTCATATTTAAGATTCTCGACATCCAAACAGAGTCTCATTGTTTGACAAGTCATTAGTGTTACTGGCAAGTTTTGTCTATCTGTTATGAAATGTTATGAAAGATAACTAAAATAAGATTATCAGAGAAAAGAGAGTGTTTATATAATTTTTTATATATTCTTCAATCACTTTATAATTGTCTTATTTATAGAAATAAGAACATCAATACTACTAAAAAATTACAAAACTCAAGAGTCATACATTTTAATACTCAATGAGAGTTACATGTATCTAGACATCCATATAATATTATGAATCTAGACATTTTATAACACTCCCCCTTGGATGTCTATTGTATGACTATACGCATTGAAAGCTGCCTCATTAAAAACCTTACCAGAAAAAACCCAATGGGAAAAAAAAAACCTTGGTTAAGGAAAAAAGAGTGCAGCGCGTATTTGTTCCCCCTCATGAATATATCCTTAAGTCCTTCAGCTGTCGCATTCCAATATTGCTACGCAATCCTTCAAACGTTGCAGTTGGTAATGTCTTGGTGAATAAATCTGCTAGATTATCTTTTGATCGAATTTGTTGAACATCAATGTCACCACACTTATCAAGGTCATGTGTGAAAAAGAATTTTGATGAGATATGCTTTGTTCTATCTCCTTTGATGTATCCTCCTTTTAATTGAGCTATACATGCAGCATTGTCTTCATATAGAATGGTTGGAGTTCCTCTGCTGGAGGATAAACCGCATATTTTACGAATATGTTGAGTCATTAATCTCAACCACACACATTCTCGACTTGCTTCATGGATTGCAAGTATTTCAGCATGATTAGATGAAATGGCAACTAATATTTGCTTTGTAGATCTCCATGATATAGCAGTATCACCACACATAAAAAGATAACCTGTTTGAGATCGACCTTTATGTGGATCAGATAAATACCCTGCATCAGCATATCCAACTAATTTATAATTATCATTATTTGAATAAAATAAGCCCATATCCATAGTTCCTCGTAGGTAACAAAAAATATGTTTAACCCCATTCCAATGTCTACGGGTAGGAGAAAGAGTCATATCTTCTTAACAAATTCACGAGAGAATGCTATATCGTGTCGTTATTATTAGCAAGATACATTAATGCACCAATTACACTGAGATATGGTACTTCAGGACCAAGTAATTCTTCATTATCCTCACGAGGTCTAAAAGGGTTTTTTTTCACATCAAGTGATCTAACAACCATTGGGGTACTCAATGGATGAGCTTTATCCATATAAAATCTTTTAAGGACCTTCTCTGTGTAAGTTGACTGATGAGTAAGAATTCCATCTTCTAAATGCTCGATCTGTAGGCCGAGACAAAATTTTGTTTTTCCTAAATCTTTCATCTCAAATTCTTTCTTTAAATAATGCATTGTCTTTGGAATCTCTCCATGAGTTCCAATAATATTTAAATCATCAACATACACAGTAATGATAACAAAACTTGATTCTGACTTCTTTATAAAAACACATGAACATATAAGGTTATTATTATACCCTTCTTTCAATAAATATTCACTAAGACGATTGTACCACATGTGTCCTGATTGCTTTAACCCATATAGGGACCTTTGCAACTTGATTGAATAAACTTTTCGGGGATTTGAATTATATGATTCAGGCATTTTAAATCCTTCAGGGATTTTCATATAAACATCATTATCAATTGACCCATATAAATAGGTTGTAACAACATCCATTATGCACATATCTAATTTTTCATGAGTTGCTAGGCAAATAAGATACCGCAATGTAATTGCATCTATCACAGGAGAATATGTTTCGTTGTAATCAATGTCAGGTCTATGTGAAAACCCTTATGCCACAAGTCGTGCCTTATATCTTACGGTTTCGTTTTTCTCATTTCTTTTTCGCACAAAGACCCATTTGTATACAACTGACTTTACTTCTTCGGGTGTTTGGACTACAGGTCCAAAAACTTCACATTTTGCAAGTGAATTTAATTTTGTCTGTATTGCTTCTTTCTATTTTGGCCAATCATTTCTGCGTCTACATTCTTCGACAGAATTAGGCTCAGAATCCTCGTTTTCATTAATTATATTAAGTGATATATTATATGAAAAATTGTTGTCAACAACTATCTCACTTCGGTTCCATCTTTTCTTTGTAGAGACATAACTTATCGAGATCTCATCATTTTTATTGTTTTCAGGTACCTGATCCTCTTCTGGGGTTTTATGATTAGCTATGTCTATATCCTCATGAATATTTTCCTCCTCAATAATGCCAACTTGTCTATTTAATTCTTTTCTTTTTCGAGGATTTTTGTCTTTCAAACCGATTGGTCTACCACGCTTCTGGCGTGCCTTAGACTCATTTGCTATAATTTTTGCGGATTGTCCTATTGGAACTTCAATCCGAGCTGGAGCATTTGCAGCTGGTATATGAGATTTGGTTACTCCTTTTGAGTCAGTGAATGCATTTGGTAACTGATTTGCTATATTTTGCAAATGAAGTATCTTTTGAACTTCTTGTTCACATTGTTTTGTACGATGATCAAAATTCAATAATGACAATGCATTCCATGTAATATCTTTATCCAGCTATTTAATTTCTCCCCCTAATGCTGGGAACATAGTCTCATCAAAATGACAGTCGACAAATCGTGTCGTAAATAAATCACATGTTAAGGGTTCAAGATATTTAATTATTGATGGGGACTAAAACCCAATATATATTCCCAGCCTCCTTTGAGGACCCATCTTTGTGCGTTGTGGAGGATAAATTGGAACATATACCGCACAACCAAATATTCTTAGATGGGAAATATCTGGCTCATGACCAAAAACCAATTGTAATAGGGAGAACTTATGATATAATGTAGGCCTAATGCGAATAAGTGCTGCTGCATGTAAAATAGCATGCCCCCAAACAGAGACAGGAAGTTTCGTTCTCATGAGCAATGGTCTTGCAATTAAATGGAGGCGTTTAATAAATGATTCAGCAAGACCATTCTGAGTATGAACATGGGCAACGAGATGTTCATTATTTATCCCAGGTGACATACAATAATCATTAAATGTTTGGGATGTGAATTCACCAGCATTATCAAGACGAATAGTCTTGATTGTTTGATCTGGAAATTGTGTTCGTAATCTAATAATTTGAGCAAGTAATCTCGCAAACGCAAGGTTGCAAGTTGATAATAAGGACACATGTGACCATCTTGTAGATGCATCTATTAAAACCATAAAATATCTAAATGGTCCACTTGGTGGGTGAAAAGGCCAACAAATATCTCCTTGAATACGTTCTAGAAACCTTGGGGATTCAGTCCCAATTTTAGTTGGTGATGGTCTAATGATCAATTTACCTTGAGAACAAGCAGCACATGAGAATTCCTTAAATTGAAGAATCTTCTGGTTCTTTAATGGATGGCCATGTGAATTATCAATAATTATTCACATCATTATTGATCCAGGATGACCCAACCGGTCATGCCAAATAATAAAATTATTTGGTTCATTGAACTTCTGGTTCATTATTGCATTAACTTCAATTGTACAAATACTTGTATAGTATAAACCTGAAGATAAAACGGGTAATTTTTTCAATATTTGTTTTCCAGTAGAGACATTTGATATAATGTAATGATATTCAATACCATTTTCATTGGCTGTCTCAATATGGTACCCGTTAAGTCGTATATCTTTAAAACTTAGCAGATTCCTCCTTGATTTAGTGGAAAATAAAGCATTCTCAATAATAAATTTTGTTCCACTAGGAAGCATTATATTAGCTCTTCCGAGCCTTGATCAAGTCTCTTTGAACTGATATTGTATTCACTTTTGCTTTCATCATTCTTAGATTTGAAAAATATTGCTTATGTCTGAGAATGGTATGTGTTGTTGCACTATCTGCTAAGCATATATCTCCACCATTGATATTAGGCTCATCCATATTTTCTTCATAAAAAGGAATAAATATAATAAGTTTATAATAATATATTTGATAACACAATTCTTCACTAAATAAAGAAAAACAAAATACATAAATAAACTAACATGAAAGGAATATTAGCATAAAATAAACACACTTAAAGAACTAACATAATTCTAAACTAATTATTTTCATTACAAGAAATATTAACTTCCTCATTAGTAAAGAAATCTGCAACGTCAAGGTGTGTCATATCCATAGGATCAAAATAGATATCATCGTTATCTTGATGTGGATGAGAAAAATTTATTTCTATGTTCTTCTCATTTCCTTTCAATGAGGACTGATATAAATCAACAAGATGTTTGGTCATCATTGACGTGTGCGAGACCAATGTCCTTTCATTCCACACCGATAACAAATATTTTCTTCCTTCTTGGTATCTCTGTTATTTATATTCTTCCCATTTTCTTACTTCTCCTCATTCTTTGAAGATTTGGCATCATGGTTACGGTAATTAAATCGTCCTTGCCCGTGGCCACGACCACGACCTCTATTATGACCACGACCACGACCACGACCATAATTATTATTATATCTTGTAACATTTGCTTCAGGGAATGGAGCTGAACCAGTTGGTCGCGATTCATGATTTTTCATTAAAAGCTCATTATTTTGTTCAGCCACAAGGAGACATGAAATCAGTTTAGAATATTTCTTAAAATCTCGTTCTCTATATTGCTGCTGCAGGAGCACATTCGAGGCATGAAAAGTAGAGAATGTTTTTTCTAACATATCTCCATCAGTGATATTATCTCCACATAATTTTAATTTAAAACTGATTTTAAACATTACAGAGTTATATTCACTTACTGATTTAAAATCCTGCAATCGTAAGTGTATCCAATCATAACGAGCTTTTGGGAGAATAAGTGTCTTTTGATGGTCATATCTTTCTTTCAAATTTTTCCAAAGAATAAGAGGATCATTTATTGTGAGAAACTCTAATTTCAACTCCTCATGGAGATGATGGCGTAAGAAAATCATGGCCTTTGCCTTATTTTATTAGATGTTTCATTACCATCTTTAATGGTGTCTCCAAGACCCATGGCATCAAGATGAATTTCGGCATCAAGGATCCATGACAAATAATTCTTACCCGTAAAATCAAGTTCCACGAAATCAAGTTTGGCAAGATTTGTCATTGTAACTTCATACAAAAAATATCAAAAATTATTAGAAATTTAATTTATTATAACTATATAACTATTCACATGTGCATGAGCATATGAACAACTATTTATATATATATAGACTCAAAATATTAAAATATAATTTTTCAAATATGCTTTAATGATAAATGATACTCCTATAATAAAGTAGAATATATGGTTTCTTATAATATGCGTACAGAACATATGTGACGCCCCCAAAATAGGTATACATCACCTATTCTGAGTCGCCAAATACATGGTACAGAATATAAATACAATCTTAATAATACAACTGTTGTGTACAATACGACAAAACATAAACTGTGAGTTTGAATACAAACATTGTCTACTAGAGAGTATACAAACTCAAAAGAAATTCTCATTACAATTATTGTCACACTATTTAACAGAATAGTGAGGACTACTAATACTATCATCTGGTCCATCACTCCGTTCCCCGACTCGTCCCAAATTTATATTCTCATTTCACAAGAGAACAATGAAAGAAAGGGTGAGCTCAACTAGCCCAGTAAAAAATATTATGACTAAGATAATGCGAGAATAAATTATCATTAGCCTTAAAACAATTGTTAAACCGATACAATATAACAACCATCAAGTTTAATCTGCGGTGAACAAGCAATCCATTAAAAGAGTCAAGTAGAGAATAAAATCTACTATCTTTATGATTTAAAAGTTTTTCATCACTTTTATCGATGGGACTCGACAATAAATAATCCACATCATCGAATCACCCCCCTTTACTGGCCAGGATATTCTTTAGTATCACGACCACAATTTTCCATGCACTACGGGCCAAGTATATTTGTGTATTCATTAATGGTCATGATCATGCCAACAACTATCCATCAATGCACTACGGGCCAATGAGGACTTTTACCACATCATTTGTAACATTACGGTCATGATTACAATCAATAATCCACAGTCGTCATAATCATACCAAGTCCATCTATGCACTACAAAGCCACGATGACTTTCAAAAAAATATAAACATGAGGATGATGACAATGATATAAGAATTCAATAAAACAAGTTCAAGAATTAATTTATTCAGGGAACTAATAATGTCCAAATTGTCAACATGATCTTTGCTTTGTAGAGTAAAATTCAAGAATGCTTAGAAGAATATTTTCATGAAAAGATCTTTGGATGAAGCGCAAATATCAAGGATATTCCACTAATTTCATGGAGTATAGAAGTCAAAACTTTAACCAACCGAGTATAATAACGAATGGAATAACAAAAGAAATCACCATGCATGCGATGCTTGCATGATAGACAAAGTTATTTCAACAGATTAATAAATAATGGAACTAGGTCGGTGAAATTACAAACCAAGCGGGATGTTCCAACGAGAATAATAAAAACGGAACCGGTCCCACGTAAATGCCTGTAAAGGATATTCCAATGAATAATAATTAAGATTTTACCCGTCAGTCCCACGTAAGCGCCTGAATAGGATATTCCAACAGAATAATAATAAAGACGGAACCAGGTCCGGCATAAACGCACAGACAGGATATTCCAATAGAATAATAATAAAGATGGAATATTAGAAGAAGGTCACCAAGTATAGGGTAGTCCGCGTATAGTGGTTATTCCAGCAGAATAATAAAAAATGGAATAACAGAAGTATTTCACCAATAAAAAAGAAGGAATACCCCTAACGAGTACAACAAATAATATCCCTTACCGTAAAAGAAACTGGATATAGGAAAAGAAAGGTTGCAGACTTCTCTTCTTCTTTCTCTCTATAATTTTCTCTCTCTAGAGTTTCAGTGAATTCGTAAGAAAATAATGAAGGAATGCGCTTATTTATAGAAAAATAGGCTACGCATAAGAACTAACTCATGAACGGTCGAGATTGATTTACTTTAATCTGACGGTCCATACTTAAAGCAAAATCTTTTAAATAAAATATAATATATATAATAATAATAATAACAATCACACATCTCCCAGTGAAACCAATAATTCAATTCTTCTGACAATTTTTTCAAAGCGGTATATATATATATATCAGTCGGTTCACAAAAGCATGGACACATTATATATATATATAATATATAACACATGTTCCCACTAACACAACACACACCACACCACTTGGTAATATCATTCCCCACCAAAACCCACTAACAACAATAATGAAATAATACTCCATGTGACAATTTGATTCCCCCCTTTTTCCCACCCTTTATATATATATATATATATATATATATATAAAAAATTAAGATAACTTTCAATGAAACAATTTTAAAAATGGGTAAGTAGGGGTCTAAATAATACGCCAAACTTACTATAAATCTTTGAAGCAATAATTGAACAAAATCGGTGACTTCTCACGTAAGCATCAATAATTAATACTGTGTAATGCTCTTTAACCACGCCAGACATCGTATTCTTTTACTTTTAACACCGGGTGTTTCAACAGTTAACAGTAAAACTTTCGCCGTTATTTTCATAAAGTATTTTTGTTGTTTTCTCAATCCAACAATAATTCTGTTGTGGGGTCCACCAATGATTATGTCGTTGTACGAATATTTAATGTTAAAATGAATACTCCCTGACCAATTGAATATTATATAACAACTTACGTACTTTGCAAAATTTATAAATATTATTCACAACTATAACATTATATCAAAGTTACTCCATAATATTCAAAAATGATATTTATAGAAAATTTATCTTTATTTATAAAAGTTGGGGTCTTACAACCTCCCCTTCTTATGAAATTTCGCCCTCGAAATTAGGGTACGTAACTGGTATGTCGAAGAGGTAAGGATACTTTGATTTCATTTCAGATTCTAACTCCCAAGTCATTTCCTCAACATCGTGGTTTCTCCACAAAACTTTGACTTGAGGTATAACCTTGGGCGTAGAATATGTTCCTTCTTATCCAAGATTTGAACAGGGAACCTCTTCATATACGTCAAATCTTTCGCTATTTCGTCCGGTCTAACTCAATAATGTGGTTCGGTCTTCCACATATTTACGTAACATGGATATGTGAAAAACGTTATGAACATGAGACATACTTGACGGTAAAGCAAGTCTATAGGCCACAGGTCCTACTCGATCGAGGATCAAAAATGGGCCGATGAATCGAGGATTGAGCTTTCCTCTCTTTCCAAATCTCGTAACTCCTTTCCATGGAGCAACTCGTAATAACACATGATCTCCTATATCAAATTCCACGTCCTTTCGATGAAGATCAGCATAACTCTTTTGTTGATCTTGTGAGGTTTTTATATGTTGTCGGATTGTTTGAATCTTTTTCGTAGTCATACATACCAACTCCGGTCCCAACAACGTTGCTTCACCCACCTCATCCCAACATACTGGAAAACGACACTTTCTTCCATACAATGCTTCGAATGGAGCCATGCCAATACTTGCTTGATAACTGTTGTTGTAGGAAAACTTCACCAATGGTAAGAACTTGTCCCAACTTCCCTTGAAATCAAGGATACAGAGTCTTAATAGATCTTCAAGAGTTTGAATAGTCATCTCCGACTGTTCGTCCATCTGAGGATGATATGCCGAGCTAAATCGTAAGTCTGTGCCCATAGCTTTTTGCAAACTAACCCAAAATCGTGAAGTGAATCTTGGGTCTCGATCATGACTATGGATATCGGCATACCATGCAGTCTTACAATCTCGTTTATGTACATATGAGCAAGACGTTCCAGTGTATAAGTTTCTCGTATTGGTAAGAAATGAGCAGACTTGGTCAATCTATCAACAATGACCCAAATCGCATCTATGCCTTGAGAAACCTTAGGAAGACCAGTAACGAAATCCATGGTAATGTGCTCCCACTTCCATTCTGGAATTTCAAGTGGTTGCAATGGACCCTTTGTTACTTGATGCTCCGCTTTAACTCGTTAACATGTTAGACACCTTGAGATAAACAGCGCTATCTCTCTCTCTTCATATTGCTCCACCAAAATGTATAACGAATATCATGATACATTTTGGTACACCCAGGATGGATTGCAAACGGTGTGTTGTGCGCCTCCATCATAATTTTATACTTTAAATCAGGGTCTTTAGGAACACAAAGTCTGGAGTTGACTTGATGTATTCCTTCTTCATCGATTCTTGGTTCTGGCATAGCACCTTCTTGTACTTTCTTCCTCATACGCGCATCGCTCCAGAGTGCATAGCTTGGCGACTTTAATTTTATCAATTAAAGTCGGTTCTACTCGTATATTCTCCATCATCATATGGGTCCCTGGAGTCTTTAACTCTATCTCCATCCTTTATAAGTCACACAAAATGGGCCTTTGTGTTGACAATATCTCACTCGTACTTGCATATGATCTTCTACTCAATCGTCATTTCTGACGTTAAACTTTTCGAGGATGGTATTGGATGGTATGATCATAATCTTTCTATAGTTCAAGCCAACATCGTTTTCGCATGTTGAGTTCCTTTTGAGTAAAGAAATATTTGAGGCTTTTATGATCCGTAAAGATCTCCACTTTCTCCCTCATACAAGTAATGCCTCCAAATCTTTAGTGTGAAGATAATTTTGCCAACTCTAGATCATGAGTAGGATAATTCCTCTCATATTCTTTGAGTTGTCTTGAGGCATAAACTATGACTTTCCCATGTTGCATGAGAACACATCCCAACCCTTTGCTCAAGCATCACCATTGTAGATGACAAATCCTCAAGGCGAATGGTATTGTCGAGCAGTCTTTGAAATGAGTCTCTCTTGAGTTCTTGAAAACTCTTCTCACATTCTTCGCTCCAACCGAACTTTGTATCTTTTCGAGTCAATTTGAGTTAATGGAGTAGCGATTAGAAAATCCTTCCACGAATCTCCGATAATAACCAGCTAAACCGAGAAAGCTACGCACTTCGGTCACTGATTTAGGTTGCTCCCAGCTTTGAATAGCTTCAATCTTTCCTGGGTCAACAGATATTCCATGACTTGATACCACGTGCCCAAGGAATGCTACTTCCTCAAGCCAGAACTCGCATTTCTTCAACTTGGCATAAAACTTATATTCACGAAGCTTTTGGAGTGTCAGCCTCAAGTGTTGGTCATGATCTTCACGGCTTTTGGAATAAATAAGGATGTCATCAATAAAGACGACCACAAAGTGATCCAAATATTCCTTGAATACTCGGTTCACCATGTCCATGAAGGCAACAGGAGCATTAGTCAATCCAAAGGACATGACTAGGAATTCATAATGCCGTCTGGGGAGTTAAAGCCGTCGTTTTGGAATGTCATCTGTTTTAATCTTCAATTGGTAATATTCGAACGAAGATCAATCTTTGAAAAGAATTTGGCTCCTTGCAATGGTCAAATAGGTCATCAATACGTGGCAATGGGTACCTATTTTTTTGATGGTGACATGATTCAACTCCCGATAATCAATACAAAGTCACATACTTCCATCTTTCTTCTTCTTCACGAATAGAGCAGGAGCACCCCCCCGAGAAGTACTAGGGACGAATAAAGCCAATGTCTAACAATTCCTGCAGTTGGATCTTTAACTCCTGAAGTTCAATAGGAGCCATTCGATATGGGGCTTTGGAAATGGGTTTTGTACCGAGTTCAAGGTCGATACAAAATTCAATTTCACGCTTTGGGGTAGGCGAAGAAGTTCTTGAGGAATACGTCGGAAATTCATTAACAATAGAAATATCATTCAAAACTGACGTATTTTTGTTTAGATCCGTGACATGAGCTAGGAAAGCTTGACATCCGTTTTTCAATAAACGAATAGCTTTATGGCTTGAGATGACCATGATTGAATTTAATGGTTTTGTCATTTGAATTCGCATAATAGGTTGATTAGGAATATGAAAGCTAACAACCTTACAAAAACAATCAATTTTTGCATGATAAGTTGTTAACCAATCAATCCCTAGAATCACGTCAAATACAAGTATTTTCAATGAAATAAGATTGACAGGTAATATGAGGGTACCGATTTAAACCAAACAAGACTTATAAATAGTGGATGTAATAAAGGTTTCTCCCAATGGAGTTTCCACAGATAAGTCAAAGTCTAATTTCTCCGGAGTCAAATTTAATCGTTGAGCGCAAGTAGGAGAAATAAAAGAATGGGTAGAACCGGTATCAAATAAAGTATAGACCTCGCTAGAGTTTATGATAAGTTTACCCGTGATAACCTCATTCGGGTTCCTTGCTTTCTGGGAGGTCACAACAAACGCTCTCCCTTGCATTACCGGGTTTGACTTTTCTGGGACGGCCTTTGGTGTCTCCATCCTGGCTGAACTTGGCTTCGGTGAACGACAAAATCGGGCTAAGTGACCTTCTCTTCCACAATTATAACATGCTTTGGACGGCATCGCGCAGTTTGGACTGATGTGTTCCTCCCCTCCGTATTTGAAGCATATGATAGGTGGTCTTTCTCCTTCCTTAACAACGGGTGCTGGTGCTGACGTCTTTCCATCATTGTTGAATCTCCTCTTCTTGAAATGTCTATTCTTATTGTTTTGTACTCGATTACCACCGGAAGTGGTTACCACTTCGGCACATTGATTCCTCCACGCTTGTTGTCACCGCTTCGATGGCTGCTCTCGTTAGTATTATCATTTTGGCATTTGCTCTCTTTTGGTTGCGTTGACTCGTTATCGCTATTCTACTAATCGAGCCCTATTTACAATATCTCGAATACAAACACGGTTTATGAGAAATAAGATGTTGGCGTATCTCGACTTTAAACCTCTTAAAAACATTCGCGTCATTCTTTCTTCATTATCCACCAGTGGGACACAAATCGGGACAATTCGCAAACTTTGCTTCGTCTTTGCGACACGGTCATATTATTACATTCCAACTTGATGAACTCCACCTCCTTCATGTATGCCGAATACTTTCGGAAAGTACTTATCGTTGAATAGTTCTTGGAACTTCTCCCAAGACATTTTCGGTCTGGCGGGTTGAGTACGCTTTCTGGAATTCCCACCAATGTCTGCCTCTCCTCATGACATAAAAGGCTGCAAAGGGAACCTTTTGCTCCTCGGAGCATCCCAAGACATCAAATATCTTGGTGGTCTGCTTTATCCATGCTTACGCTTTAAGTGGTTTTGGCTCTCCTATAAAATCCGGTGGTCCCAACTCCTTGAATTGTTTAGCGGTGACCGTCCGAGAGTTTCCAGTGTTTCCACCTACGTTTTGGATAGGAGTCGCTTTACTTTCTTTGTTGCATGAATTGCATAAAGCCTCTAAACATTCCATCATTCATCATTTGGTCGTGTTGTTGTTTGCATGAGGATTGTCGCCTTCTCGATGCATTTATCCTCGATTATTGATATGTGGTGAATCAACGATGCTTTGTGCTCCATTGCTATTCTCAACATTCTCGGATGTCATTTTCGAATCTTGCCACAAAAGCAAAAGGTTAATTGACTGTAACATATCCCTATATTACGACCACCAATTAAATACCAAATAAACTTGGGGTAGGTCATACTAATGAAAGAATTCCCGTCTCTATCCCTCCTAGTTCTATTCTCACATCTTAGCCGGGATCATATCCTAAGCTTTGATACTAATCAGTGACGCCCCAAAATAGGTATAAATCACCTATTCAGTGAGTCGCCAAATACATGGTACGGAAAAAAAATACAATCTTAATAATACAACCTGTTGTATAATATAACAAAAACATAAACTGTGAGTTTGAATACAAATATTGTCTCTAGAGAGTATACAAACTCAAAAGAAGTCCTCATTACAATTATTGTCACACTATTTAACAGAATAGTAAGGACTATTAATACTATCATCTGGTCCATCACTCCGTTCCCTGACTCGTCCCAGCTATATTCTCATTTCCTGAAGAGAACAGTGAAAGAAAGGGTGAGCTCAACTAGCCCAGTAAAAACTATTATGACTAAGATAATGCAGAATAAATTATCATTAGCCTTAAATAGTGTTAAACCGATACAATATAACAACCATCAAGTTTAAGCTGCGGTGAACAAAGCAATCCATTAAAAGAGTCAAGTAGAGAATAAAATCTACTATCTTTATGATTTAAAAGTTTTTCATCACTTTTATCATTTGGGACTCGACAATAAATAATCCACATCATCGAATCACCCCTGTACTTTCTGGCCCGAGGATATTCTTTAGTATCACGACCACAATTATCCATGCACTACGGGCCAAGAATATTTGTGTATTCATTAATGGTCATGATCATGCCAACAAGCTGTCCATCAATGCACTACGGGCCAATGAGGACTTTTACCACATCATTTGTAACATTACGGTCATGATTACAATCAATAATCCACAGTCATAATCATACCAAGTCCATCTATACACTACAGGCCCAGATGACTTTCAAAAAAATATAAACATGAGGATGATGACAATGATATAAGAATTCAATAAAACAAGTTCAAGAATTAATTTATTCAGGGAACTAATAACGTCCAAATTGTCAACATGATCTTTGCTTTGTAGAGTAAAATTCAAGAATGCTTAGAAGAATATTTCCATGAAAAGATCTTTGGATGAAGCACAAATATCAAGGATATTCCACTAATTTCATGGAGTATAGAAGTCAAAACTTTAACCAACCGAGTATAATAACGAATGGAATAACAAAAGAAATCACCATGCATGCGATTTCCGCATGAGGCGAGGTTATTCAAACAGATTAATAAATGTAACGGAACGAATCGGTCGAGAAATTATTGCCGGCGGGATGTTCAAATGAATAATAAAGATTTTAACCAGTCCCACAGAACGCACGAACATGATATTCCAACGAGAATAATAATAAAGATTTTAACCAGTGCAGTCCGTGCATACATGACGGATATTCAACCAATAATAATAAAGGCGGAATATTAGAAGAAAGGTCACCAAGTATAGGGTAGTCGCATATCTTTGGTTATTCCAAAGAGAATAATAAAAATGGAATAACGAAGTATTTCACCAATAAAAAGAAGGAATACCCTAACGAGAGTACAACAAATAATATCCCTTACCATAAAAGAAATGGATATAGGAAAAGAAAGGTAGCGAGACTTCTCTTCTCTTTCTATCTATAATTTTCTCTCTACAGAGTTTCAAAGTGAATTAAATAAGAAAATAATGAAGAATGAGTTTCTATTTATAGAAAAATGGATCTGCATAAGTAACTAACTCATGAATCGGTCTGATTGATTTACTTTAATCGACGGTCCATACTTAAAGCAAAATCTTTTAAATATAATATAATATATATAATAATAATAACAATCACAAGTACTCCCAAGTGAAACCAATAATTCAATTCTTCCCGACAATTTTTTCAAAGCGGTATATATATATATATATATATATATATATATATATATATATATATCGATTACATGCAAAGATGGACACATTATATATATATATAATATATAACACATGTTCCCACTAACACAACACACACCACACCACTTGATAATATCATTCCCCACCAAAACCCACTAACAACAATAATGAAATAATACTCCATGTGACAATTTGATTCCCCCCCCCACTCTTTTTCCCCACCCATTTTGACTAACACGTATACATATATAAATATATAATACTTATATATATATATATATAACAAAATTAAGATAACTTTTCACCACAATTTTAAAAATGGGTAAGTAGGGGTCTAAATAATACGCCAAACTTACTATAAATATTGAAGCAATAATTGAACAAAACTGAGTGACTTCTCACGTAAGCATCAATAATCAATACCGTGTCTTCTTTCGTGTGCAACTCACGCCAGTATTCTTATTTACTTTTAACACCGGGTGTTTCAACAGTTAACGATAAAACTTCCGCCATTATTTTCATAAAATATTTTTGTCGTTTTCTCAATCCGTCAATAGTTCTGTTGTGGGGTCCACCAATGATTGTGTCGTTGTACGAATATTCCCTGTTAAAAAGAATATTCTTCGACCAATCGAATATTATATAACAACTTGCATACTTTGCAAAATTTATAAATATTACCCACAACTATAACATTATATCAAATTTACTCCATAATATTCAAAAATGATATTTATAGAAAATTTATCTTTATTTATAAAAGTTGGGGTCTTACAACATATATAAGAATCTGCAAGATAAGATTCTAAAGAGTTAAATTTGTGTTATAGCATAAACATAGTACGAATGTGAGTATACAAAAGTCAAATAATATGGTGCGATGAAAAAAAATAGTACATGTTAAAACACTACGCTTTAATAGCTAATACTGCGACTATGCAAATATAGAAATGACATCACCTACGTGAAACTGCACCTATAGAAGAATCAAATGATGTACACAATTGTTGTTAAGTCATGCAAATTCAAGGATCTAATATTAAGCATTAGTTAAAAAAACGTAAATTGCTACCCTTTTGCCTTAATAATACCACACACAAATGTGAAAACAGTGAGACTAGTGAGAGTAGAAAAATGTGCTAAAAATTATAAGCACTAAAAAATCATAAATAACAAATGTGTGTTACATCACAAAATATAACGATGCTAGTAGCAAACGTAACAAATGACAACATAGAACTCAAGACCCGTCCAATATATAAACAACTGTCTAATAGTTCTGTTATAAGGACAAAGATTTGTGTAAAAGTGAAGTAAAAATAAATAACAACTGCATATAAAATAAACCATGTTTGTTTGTATGTTTGTTGATTTTTTCTAGAATAATTGAATTATTTGTGATCACATGCATAGAATAATTATCAGAAAAAATAGTACATGCATGCATGATGACCATGCAATACTCAAACACACATATAGAGAGAAAGAGTTATACCTTCTTCTACTTCAAACCAAAAAAATAATTATCTTCGAGATGAAGGTGAGGAGCAACTCGTGCTGATAACGTGTTATGAAATGTTATGAAAGATAACTAAAATAAGATGATTAGAGAAAAGAGAGTGTTTGCATAATCTTTCATATATTCCTCAATCACTTTACAATTGTCTTATTTATAGAAATAAGAACATCAATACTACTAGGAAGTTACAAAACTCAAGAGTCATACATTTTAATACTCAATGGGAGTTACATGTATCTAGACATCCATATAATATTATGAATCTAGACATTTTATAACACTATCATATTTCTTTAATTTCTTTTTTTTCCTTTCTATAAAGACCTATTTTGATGAGTACAATATAATCTTATAATCAGTTACACAATCATTATTACAATATTAATAATTAATCAAACCTCTCATAAAGGTGGAAACACAATTCACATCATTTCTCATTTCCCCTAATCCTCATACTTTTGAAGGGAAAGTTGAGCAAAAAATTGTTAAGTTTGTATATAGCGCGATCATGCAATTAAATTACATAAAAAGGTGCGGAAGCACGATAAAATAGAATTTAAAATTTTTCATACAAACCATCACTATGATCATGCTTTGTACATAATTATCAATCAATAGAAAAGAAGGAGATCAGATTCATACCCTTGTACAAACTAGCTTCCTCAGGTACGACTTCACCTTCAATTCCTTTTCAGTTCAACTTGAATCCACCAATTTTGATTCCTTCCTTTGATCAACGTTAGTCACCCAAGTATTTGACCTCTACAGGTGATCCACCAAGAAAGAACAATTATTCAAGAAGATGGGTATTTGGCAAAACCCTAATTCTATCTCTATAGAATATGTCATTACTCTCCCAACTCTTAGGAATTGTCATTAACCCCAAATCAAAATAAGACTCATCTTATTCATAGATGTGGGCAACCCTCCTAAACAATTTAAGAATTTTATTTTATTTTAATTAATTAAACTCCTTTACTTAATAAAGCTCATAATCTTATTTGGAATAATTAATTAAAATCTTTCAATTAATTAGCCTCCTAATCTTATTAGGAATATATGAGGAATCTTATTAGGAATTTATTATATCACCATAAATTAAATTAAATACATTTAACTTATTATTACAATTATACAATTTGCTTCTTAATTAAATATGTTTTCTTTTATGGTGTGACCCTTTAGGTTCTCCATATTAAATCGGTTTTTCGACTGTCTGGCTACTGATAGAAATTAAAAGGATCAGTGACCACTTTCTGTGACCGCATGCGGTCAGTGTTTTTTATCGACGTGGATGTATTAGCGACCGATGTTCGGTCGCTGTTAGTAAACGATCGCAATAAGTCTCCCCGCCAAAATTTTTGCCAAATTTACGGCGATAAAATTATAATAGCGACCAATCAGAGACCGCCATACAGTTGTTAATTCCAATAGCGACTAATTTTAAATGCAGTCGCTAATAGCATTCGTTATTATTAGAAGTAGCTACTACAAGAAAATATCCCATCAGCAACCAGATTTATCTGCGGCCGCCGTAATTAGTCGCTAATTATGGTAATAGCAACCGCCGCCCAAACTCGTCGCTAGTTTTTCGTAGCTACCGCAATACGGTCTTTGATCGGTCGCTAATATATTTTTTGTCACCTTAAATTTGGCGCTGACATTTCGGTAGGAGAATTATTTCGATTGATTCATAATAGCTAGCGACCATTATTGGTTACTAAAAATTCCACATCAATTAAAAATAACGGTCGCTGATTCTTTTAAATCTATCGGCAAACGATCAATCCAGGCAGAACGAAATAGAAAAGGAGAAGAAATAGCAGAGCAGACCGAAAAGAAGGGGAAGAGGAAGAGGAAGAGAGAGAGGGGGGGAGAAGAATTGATCGACGCCGATATGCTATGGGTGGACGTCATCCACCTCCATTATCTTTCTGGTAAACTCCTCTCTTAGTCTCTTTATCTCTCTATGTATGTACAAGTGTATGTATGTGTGTGTATATATATATATATATATATATATATGTGTGTGTGTGTGTGTGTGTATGTGTGTGTGTGTGTGTCTGTCTGTCATATATATATGACACATATATCTCGATTGACATTGTAAATTCTATGTGTATATCAATTTTTTATTGTCAATTGGATTTGGGGCTAAGAATTAGTGGAGATTTAATTTGTTAACTCTATTACTGTGTATGCAAATATTTGGTACTATTTAATTTAAAATTATGTATGTGTATCCACTGTCTTTTTAAATTGATATAACTTCAATTTGTATCTCGATTGCCCTTATAAATTATGTATGTGTATCCACTAGCTATGTATACAAATATTGGTATATTATATAACATAAACTAAATTAAAATAATATATTATAAGATAATACATTTTCTTAAATTGAACATAAATTAATTAAAATAATATAATGTTCATTATTATATAATATAATAACAAATATAATAAACTAAACTAAAACACATAATACAAATCTAATATAATATAATAATGCTTAAAACAAAATTTAAAAATAAAAAATAAATTACATCGATTTACTTAATCTTCCCTCTTAAAATCAACTAATTAACATTTACTTAGTTTTCACTACTAAATTTGCATCAACTAAGTAGTATTTACTTAGTTAATATTACTTAGTTTCCCAATAGTAAAATAAATTAAATTTTATTTACTTAGTTTTACACTACTAAATAAAATAAAATAATATAATAACATAAACTAAAATTACTTTGTATAATATAAGATAATATAAAATAAAATAAAATAATATATCATAACATAACATAACATAAATAAAATAAATTAATTAACTTAATTACATTCCTTAAATTAATTAATTTAAATAATATCATATAATATAATACAAAATAAATAAATAAATAAATTAAAAAAAAATAGAATAACAATGAATTAATTAAAATAAATAAAAGAGAGAGCATACTCTATTAATAACTCAACTGCAACATGTGACGCTCCAAAATAGGTTCACACAACCCATTTTGAGTCGCCAAATATATGGTACAGAATTCAAATACAAACATTATTTATAAAATCATTAAATGTCGTGAAAGATGCGACAAAACATAAGTTGTGAGTTTTAATACAAATATTGTCTTGTAGACAATATCCAAACTCAAATAAAATTCTCTTTACAATTATTATCACACTATTTTATAGAATAGTGAGGACTACTATAGTAACCATCTTGGACCATCACTCCATTCCCTGACTAGTCCCAACTATATTCTCATTTTCTGAAGAGAACAATGAAAGAAAAGGGTGAGCACAAATAATCCAGTAAAGAATATTATGACTAAAGATAATTAAATTATCAATAGCCTTCATTAGTAATAAAATAGATATTTAGAACATATGATAAATGATAAAAGTTTTCAACCATAATTGCAGCGGAATCAACAATCCATTAGAAGAGTCAAATAGAACATAATGTCTACTATCTCCTCTAAATTAAAAATCCATCATTAATATTTCATTCCTATAATACCCATCAACAGTTCTTTATTGTACCCAAAACAAAGAGAACTTTAATCACTTATCTTCATCTGAACCACCAAAAATTATATTTAAATTCACAATTCATGTTTATATTCATGTAAATCAACAGTTTCTCTTTGCCACAAAGGCTTAATAGAACGTTCTCTCAATATCCTTACCCCAAAGGCTAAAGACATTCAAATGTAATAACAATGATCATGCCAATCAATTTTCTATCTTTGCACTACGGGCCAAAGATATTCAACTATAAAACCAATGGTTATGATCATGTCGATCAATTGTCTGTCAGTGCACTACGGCCAAAGACATTCAACTGTAAAACTAATGATCATGCCAAACAATAATCTATCTTTGCACTACAGGCCAAAGATATTCATTTGTATCATCAGTGGTCATGATCATGCCAAACACCTGTCCATCTTTGCACTACGGGCCAAAGATATTCATCAATCAACAATTAATCTTTGCATTACGGGCCAAAGATAACTTTCAACATAATTTAAGTCTAAGAATTATGACAATGACATAAAGAATGAATCAAGTGAGATCAAAGATAAATATTAGAGATTTCTAATTCAATTTATCCAGAGTTCAAAAATGTCCAAATTGTTAACATGAAGATCATAACATGAATCCAAATTCAAGAATAAGATTCATAAAAGATTACTTGGACAAAGAAAAAGAAATTCAATTCTTGTAAAACCCCAACTTTTTGAATAAAGATGAATTTTCTATAAATATTATTTTTGAATATTATGGAGTAAAATTGATATAATGTTATAGTTGTGGGTAATATTTATAAATTTTGCAAAGTACGCAAGTTGTTATATAATATTCGATTGGTTAGGGAATATTCGTTTTAATAGGAATATTAAATGCAACGGCACAATCATTGGTGGACCCCATTAACGGAATTATTGTCGGATGAGAAAACGACAAAAATACTTTATGAAAATAACGGCGGAAGTTTTACCATTAACAGTTGAAACACCCGGTGTTAAAAGTAATGAATATCTGGCGTAGTTACTAGAGATGCACGCGATATTGATTATTGATGCTTACGTGAGAAGTCACTCTGTTTTGTTCAATTATTGCTATAGTAATTGTTGTAAATTTTGCTTCTTTTATGGACCCCTATTTACCCATTTTTCAAAATAAGCTGGTAGAAAATTATTCATTATATATATATAAGTCTTGTATATAATATAATATATATATATATATATATATATATATATATATATATATATATATATACTGTTGGCATGAATTATGGGGCGGGGGTAATCTCGATTGTGGGAGGAGTTATTATTAGTATTATTATATATATATATAAGGTACTAAGTAATGGTTTATATATATATATATATATATATATATATATATATATATATATATATATATATAATGATGTTGATTAGTAAAAAGGCGAAAGAAAAGTCACGGAGTGTATCCCGTGAATTATTTAAAAGATTTTGCTTTAAATATGGACCGATCGATTAAAAGTAAATCAATCTAGACCGCTTCATGAATTAGTTACTTATCTAGTCCATTCTTACATAAATAAAGCTCATTCCTTCATTATTTCTTACGAATTCAATTGAAACTCTAGAGAGAGAATTTATAGAAAACTATAGAAAAGTATTCTCGCTTCTTCCCTACCCTTATATCCGATTTTTTTACTGTAGGGGTGTTATTTCTTTTGTATTCATGAAGAGAACTTCATTATTCCATTCCTTATTATTACATTGGAATAACTCAGAAAACGCAGGGCTACCCTATACTTGGTGAAATTCTTACATTACTTTATTTATTTATTATTACGTGCCGGAATATCCTCACATGCGTGCGTTTCTGTGGGACTGATTCCATTCTTTATTATTACATTAGAATATCATATACCTGCATGCATTTTACGGGACTGATTCCATTCTTTATTATTCTATTGGAATATCCTATCAATGCGTTTTACACGGGACTGGTTCCGTATTTATTATTACATTGGAATAACTTTTGCTGCAAGTCTTGATCTATCGCATGCATGGTGATTTCTTTTGTTATTCCATTCTTTATTATACTTAGTTGGTTAAAACTTTGACTTCTATACTCCATGAAATTAGTGGAATATCCTTGATATTTGCGCTTCATCCAAAGATCTTTTCATGGAAATATTCTTACGAGCATTCTTGAATTTTACTCTCTACAAAGCGATGATCATGTTGACAATTTGGGCGTTATTGGTTCTTGGACAAATTAATTCTTGAACTTGTTTTATTGAATTCTTATATCATTGTCATCATCCTCATGTTTATATATTTTTTTGAAAGTCATCTGTGGCACAGTAGTGCGTAGATGGACTTGGTATGATTATAACCGAGGATTATTTGGTGTAATCATGACCGTAATGTTACAAATGATGTGGTAAAAGTCCTCATTGGCCCGTAGTGCATTGATGGACAGTTGTTGGCATGATCATGACCATTAATGAATACACAAATATTCTTGACCCATAGTGCATGGATAATTGTGGTCGTGATACTAAAGAATATCCTTGGCCGTAATATAGGGGTGATTCGATGATGTGGATTATTTATTAAGCTGAGTCCCAGCGATAAAAGTGATGAAAAACCTTTTAAATCATAAGATTTTATTCTCTACTTGACTCTTTTAATGGATTGCTTGTTCCGCTGCAGTTAAACTTGATGTTTGTTATATTGTATCAGTTTAACACTGTTCAAGGCTAATGATAATTTATTCTGCAATATTTTAGTCATAATATTTTTTCTTTGGGCTAGTTGAGCTCACCCTTTCTTTCACCATTCTCTTGAGAAATGAGAATATAGGCTGGGGACGAGTCGGGAGCGGAGTGATGGACCAGATGATAGTATTAGTAGTCCTCACTATTCTGTTAAATAGTGTGACAATAATTGTAATGAGAATTTCTTTTGAGTTTGTATACTCTCTAGTAGACAATGTTTGTATTCAAACTCACAGTTTATGTTTTGTCGTATTGTACACAACAGTTGTATTATTAAGATTGTATTTGTATTCTGTACCATGTATTTGGCGACTCAGAATAAGATTGTATAACATCCTTTACGAGAAAAATAATATCTTTTACCTGAGTAGAAACTAGATCTGACATGGAATATCATATATTATTCTGAGAATATCTTGCACTGTTATCAACACTCAAAATATCATTATACTCACAAGAAATACGCTCAACATTATAGAAACATAATTTTCTGATTCTGGTGTGAGTTTCATTGTTTAACTAAGCAACCTATTTATAGAAAAGTGGTAGCACACCACTTCTGAAAAATCTTACATACGGATATTAGTTTTGAAAACATGAAACACACCTCTTTGAAAATGAAAGTTCAATTTCAAAATGATAACTCCCTCATTTATTCACATGTTTAAAACATTTAACAATTATTAAAAAAAATTCAAATTCAATTTGCTCTCTTCCACATCATTTTATTCTTATACCATAAATTTATTATAATAATATTACCATTTAAATTATAAAAATTATACTATTATATTATCACATTATACTATTATAATGTAATATTATAATAATATATAAATATATATCAGAGAAGATAATTATGGTTTCATAAAAAATATAACAAACTTTCGACAAATGTCTCTTTCTAAAATTTCTCCATTTATATCAAAATTTAAAGAAATATTTACTTACCATATTCATCAATTATTTACAATTCTTCAATAATTATTTCTAATTAATATTATAGATTCATAATACTGACAACCAGATCATTCCCAGGAAAGAGGGGGCTTTCCGATAAAGATTTCTCCTTATTGGCGCGTAATTAAATAACTTAACTCATTTCCTCGACATAATTTTTTAAGCTTTGTCAATAATGTTATCTAATAATATCATTTCAATAATATGGGTGACAATTATTGATTTAATAATGAGAAATACTATTCAGTTGTTACTGTGACAATTATTGAGTCAATAATATAAAATACTATTCAATTATCATTGTAGTAATTATTGCATCAATAATATGAAAGACTGTGCAATTTTTACTATAAAAATTATTGAGTTAAACAATGAGTGACTTCTTACATAAGCATCAATAATCAGAGATATTGTGCACTAACATGTGCAACTGTGCCTACAAGAAAACCGCCTATTTTCGACTGACGTATCATCGCCGGATTAAATTCGGTCGAAATAGGATTATGTCCGAGGGAATAATGTGTCGGATATAAGTCCCTCGGAAATACATTAATTAGGACGGAATTCAGTCGAACTTAGTCCTCCCCAGTTGGCGCCAAGTTTGGCGCCACCGCGAAAAGTAATTTCGAAGAAAAAACATTAATTTCGAGAGACTTTTCATTCGAACTTAAACTATTCCGAGAGGCGTATATTAACTGGACATTCCGTTGGAGATAAAAATAAAAACCTTTCACCTTCTGCATTTTCATTTCAGACGCTCGTTTAATCACTCATCCTCGATCTCATCCTCACCGCCCCCACCCTCTCTCATTCTCTCAGTCTCGATCGATCTCCGTCCCTCTCTCATCCTCCCCCTTCCCCACACACGGTCCCCCAGATTTCTCATTCCCTCTCTCATCCTCCCCCCCCCACCCATCCGGTCCACCGTCACTAGGTCCTCCACGCCCCTCTTCCCCGCACCGTCGTTCGCTTCTCTCTTTCTTTCTTTCTTCACCACTCTGCTTCAAATTTTGCTATGGCCACCCTTCCACATCCACATCGCAAGCAATGACCCTCCTTTCTGCAATGATCGGCGTCGACGACTCGCGTTCTGGCCGGGTTGGACTCTGTTTTCTCCTTCTCCTCCTTTAACCGGTTTTCAAACTAGCTAAGGCTTAAGGTTAGTAATGGTTTATTTGTATAATTAGGTATAATTTCCTGCCCTATATTGTGCATATTACACTAAAATTGGTACTATATATATATATTGATGATAATTACTGCTACTATATATATTTCGGATTGATGATAATTGGTACTATATACACTGAAATGGGTTATATCTATTTGTGTTCTGCTGAAATTATAAGGGTTATTATTTGTGTTAATTGCCTAACTGTTGTGAAAATTGGGTTCTTAGAAATTGTGTTATGCTAATCATTATGCAAATCTAACATGCAAATTGGGATTGCAGAACATGTTGCGACTTACATTTAGTGTATAAAGCATCTGGTAAATGTTTCAATTTGTTTTTTCTCGTATACAATTACACATGATATTTAGATGGAATTTTTGGTTTGAATTTACGCCGAAAGTCTTCAATTACAAATTTTGTGGGCCCATGTAACTATTTAAATATGTTACTTAATTAATTTTTCAATACTAAAATAACCTAGTTTATAGTAATATTTACTTAGTTTTGTACTACTAAATAAAATAAAATAATATTATAAATAATATAAACATAAATAAAATAATATAACATAATATAATATAAAATAATAAAATTAAATAACATAAGATAAGATAATTCAAGATAAAATGAAATAAAATAAAATAATTGTTCTAAATGAAATAACTTAAATTATATCTAATAAATAAATAAAATACATTAAATAAAATAATATAATATAATATGAGTAATAATAAGATAAAATAAAATAAAATACAAAATAATAATAAAAAATTATAATAATTTAAATTTAATAAAATATAATGAAAAAATAAATTTAATTAAATTTAATAAATAAATTAAATTTAATAAAAAATATTTTAAAATATAAAATATAAAACTAATAAAATACAATCCAATAAAACATAAAATAAAATAAAAATAATTGAATAAAATTCTCATAAACTAAGTACCACTTACTTAGTTCACATTGGTAAAATAAACTAAGTAGGAGTGAATGTCGAACAATATTCTCTATAGATTCCAAATAACAATTTTCATAAACTAAGTACCACTTACTTAGTTTATTATCATTAGAAAAATAAACTAAGTAGCATTTGATTAGTTTGCCACAATTTTCAATATATAAATGCAATAACACTCTCCCTACATATATGTACTCTTTCTTGTATGCGAGGTTTCGACATAGCGATTTGCAATAATAATACTCAATAGGTTCCTCGACAACAATTAAAAAAAAGGGTTAAGTAGTTCATGTTTTGTGTCTATACTAGAATAATAAAGGTAATTGAATTCTGCGAGACATTCCTCAATTTTCCATCATAACAGATGGAAACATCCGGAAAGAAGTGCGATAAGTTGTTGAACAAAGTTCTAGGTTAAGCAACCCTACAGATGATGACGATCACTTCTCTGTTAGGAATGAATAATCTCCTCAAATGAGTCCAATCCATGATATAAATATAACTTTTCACCACTCCAGAATTCCTCGGATGGGTAGTTCTCATGAGCGTCCCAACCTCTTGTATGAGAACTATCCATTTGAGGAATTCGGAGTGGTGAGAAGCTGTCTATATCATGGATTGGACCCATATGGGGAGATGATTTATATTCCTAGCAGAGAAGTTATCGCTCGCTCATCTGAGGGTCGCTTAACCTAAAACTTTGTTCAACAACTTCATCGGCACTCTTCCTGATGTTGCCATCTCATTATGATGGAACAAATGGAGGAATTTCTCGCAGAATTCAATTACATTTATTATTCGAGTATAGGACACAACAGGAACTATGACCCTTTTTTTCCTTTCTTGCGACACTCAATTAGAGATTCCACATAACAATTTGTCAGGAATAAACATGTGAATGATATTCCTATTTAATATATGATTTGATTATGATATTGTAAGACCCCAAATAATTAATAAATGAAATTTAATTTCCTCTAATTATTATTTTGAAATAGTAAGGGTTGATGTGATTAATGTGGATAGTTATTGGTAAAATACGCAAATATTTCAAAATAAGCAAGTGGTTATAAAATATTCATTGTTGTTTGGAATATTCGTTTGGTCGTGGAATATTAGATCTTTGTCGGGAATATTAAATGCGACGCCTAGCGACCATGTGTGGGCCCCATAACGAAAGATTGGAAGAAGAAAATGACAAATATAAGTTGTTTAAAAATAACGACTTAGTTATTCTGAATTTACCTTTGTTGGAATACCCGGTGGTTAAAACACGATGTCTGGCGTTGTTGCACAAGATGACATACGGTATATTGCACCAATTATTGACTTTTTACGTGAGAAGGCACTACTCAATAATGGTTACGATAATTCTTGCTCGATATTTTATTGGTTCAATAATTGTTGCGTTGATATTTTATATTCTTTGTTGTTTCAATAATTGTCATTACACGATTATTTTTCATTATCGAAGCAATAATTCATATTATCTCGAATAATATTATTAGATAACATTATTGGCAATGTCTAGAAAGTTACATCTAAGGAGAGGTTTGTTCACCTAATTGCTTGCGCCAAGAAGGAGAAATTCTTATTGGAAAGCCCCTCTTTCCTGGAACTGCACGGTTGTCGATATTGTGATTACGTAATATTATTTGTGAATGATTAATTATTGATTCATATGATGAGGAAAATATTGATTTTATGTGGATATAGATGGAGAAAATTTTTAATGTGACAATTGTTGAAAATTGAAATTTTATCTTTTTCTGATAAAATAATTCATTTAAATATATATTATTATATTTTAATAATATAATAATGGTGATATTTTTACAACGAATGTGGAATATATGAGTATACGAGGAGGAAGAGTATTTTTTGTTGCAATAAATGTTTAAAACATGTTAAACATGTCGATGGACCACATTTATTGATTTGAAATTTGATTGTAACCTCTAAAATCGCTTGGTTTGTGGATTTCGGTCAATTTCTGCTTGGAATTTAGAAAAACTTTCTTCTGCAAAGTTGTATAGAATTGAATTTCCTATAAAAACTTGCGAGATTTGAATTTTCTGACAAAAGGGCTATTTATTGTGAATTATTGAAGTTCAAAATAATTGATTTTGGAAAGTTTAAATTATTTTAAATAATAAAAACGTTTTAATAAGGTAGGTCACTAGCAGCATGGAAAAAAAAGCTGAGATCAGATTGTCCAAGGTGTGCATGAAGATTATATATATATATATATATATATATATATATATATTAATATTTTAATAAATTTTCTGCTTTGGTGTTACAAGCATTTTCCTATAAATAGGTGCTTAGGTTAGAATTGAAAATCACACCGAAGCTGAAGTTTTCTTTCTCTATATATATCGAGCGTATTCTTGTGAGTATTTTGAGCATACTTTGAGTATTGCTATACGGTGAAAGTTCGAGTTATAGCCTTATATCCGATTATTCCAGCTTAAATCTTTATGCCTTTCCGAGTAAGGGATATTATTTTTTTTGTAATGATATTATTTCTTCAATATCATTATCTTTGAAATATTGATCTGAAGTTTTTATCAAATTTGTAACTTTTGGTGTCTGAGTTCTTATTCACGATACTCTGACTATTCACGATATCTGATTTATTCACGAATCATCTGACTTTATTCATCGAAAAATGAAAATTTTTCTTTTCGTCAAAATATCTATTGTGGATACTAGCTTTTTATTGTATCTATGTTTTGATCATTCTTGAATTTTACACCACTATGATTATTTTTTGAGGTATTTTTGGACGTGGATAAAACAAAGTACGAATCCTTAATCCTTAATCCTTGTCATTTTGATTCAATTGGATTCGTTTCTTTAAAAATATTTTCATCATCCTCGATCTTAAATGATGATATTATGGAATATCTTTGGCTGTGGTGCAAAGATGAATGATTTCGATGAATATCTTTGGCCCATAGTGCAAAGATGAATGATTTCGATGAATATCTTTGGCCCGTAGTGCAAAGATGAACAGTGTTTAGATGAACATGACCAATCGGTGAATGTCCTTGGCTTTGTAGTGCAAGGATGAATATATGATTCGGATATATATTGATTGATGTTACTGAGGATAAAAATATTGATGATGGATCATTAAATTCATAGATATTAGTAGATTTCATCCTCTACATAACTCTTACATGAATTAATATTTTCCGTCATGCAGTATTGATTTAAAACTTGTTGTCTATTGTATTCTATTAGATTTTTTTTTCCCTGTTGAAGACTAACGATAATTTTTTCTGTATTATCTTAGTCATAATATTCTTTACTGGGCTAGTTGAGCTCACCCTTTTCCTTTTTGTTCTATTTTTCTTCTCAGGAGGCGAGAATGTAGCGAGTACGAGTTGGGGTATGGAATGATGGTTTTAGAGAGTTGTTTAGTAGTCCTCACCAATTTTGTAAATAATGTATCAATAATTATGATGAGGATTTATTTGTATGTGGATATTGTTTAGATGGAAATATCTGTATTTAAACTCACAATTTTATTGTTGTAATAATAAAGTTGTAGTTGTTTCTGCATCTTAGTGTATTGACTTCGAAATGGGTGATGTATACCTATTTTGGGGGTGTCACGGTTGGTATCGAGCTTAGGGATATGATCTCCGGCGGAGATCGGGAATAGAACTAGGAGGGAGAGACGAGTAAATCCTTCGCTAGTGTGTCCTACCTAAGCTTATTTGTTAGTTGTCGATATATAAGGATATTATGTGATATATTGATTTGCTTAATTAACCCTTATTTTATGACGTATTTGAGAATGTCGAATCGAGAATATTAACAATGGAAATGAGACCGTGGAGACGCTGTACTCACCAACGAGGAGAACGTCTGCAATGTGGGTAATGTTCCTCCTGTGAACAACACCACTGAGCGAGATGATGAGCGAGGGATGTTTAGAAGCTTTTTGCGATTCATGCAAAATCGATTTGAGGAGACTCGTGTTCAAAACATAGGAGAAATGATAGCAATTCACGGGTTGTCACGGTCAAGCGATTCGAAGAGTTGGGACCACCATAATTTAAGGGAAAGCTTTGATCCGATCATACGCGGAAACATGGGTCAAGCAAATTACCAAGATATTCGATGTCTTGGGATGCGGAGAACAGAAGGTTCCATTCGCCAACTTTATATTCCGTGGCGAAGCGAACTACTGGTGTAGAAGTGCGTGAAGCGTACCCATCCAAATACTGTTTCGGCGTGTCTTGGGAGACGTTTGAAACTATTTAATGACAAATACTTTCACGAAAGTGTTCATCATATGAAGGAAGTGGAGTTTATTAGACCGGAGCGAGAACAAAATGACGGTGTCTCGATGCAGGCGAAGTTTGCGAGAGTTATCCGTGTTTGCACCTCATTTGGTGGAGAATGAGGAACGTGATGGCGGATGTTTACGAGAGGTTTGAAACCCGGCGTACGTAAAGTATCTCATCTCTCATAAATTTTCTCTTTATTCGGATGTTGTTAATAGGGCTCAATTGTTAGAAGCGAGATAATGAGTACGGTCCAACCGAGGTACCACAATCGAGGATCATCTAGGAGATAGCGATCAACAAAACAACAATAACCAAAGTGGAGAAAGAAAAGAGCGGACAAAAATGGTAACCACTCTAGTGGTAATCATAGCCATGAAAATAGAAGAAGTGAGTTAGGAGGAGATTTTAAAAGAGGAGATTCAACAACGACCATGTGAAGACGACAGCAGTACAAGAAGAATCGGGTTCCAAGGAGGAGAACGACCACCGGTCATATCTTTATAAATGCGGGAAAGAGGGACATATCGATTCAAACCGCCCACAACAGCCCTCAGTATGCTATAATTGTGGAAAGGAAGGACATATCGCCGAGATTGCACGGTAGCAAAACCTAGTTCACCGGGATTGATGACTCAAAAGATCGTCCCCGAAAAAGTCAAAGTCAATCTGTTCTGGAAGAGCGTTTGTTGTGGATGGTCAAAATGCGAGGAACCCAAACGAGGTGATCACGGTAAGCTATTTATAAATTCTTGTGAAGTTTATACTTTAGTAGATACCGGTGATACCCATTCATTTATCTCTCCTACTTGTGCTCAACGTTTAAATTTGACTCCGGAAAAATTAGACTTTGACCTATCTGTGGAAACTCCGTTAGGAGAAACTTTCATCACATCTACTATTTATAAATCTTGTCTAATCCAAGTTGGCACCCTTATCTTACCTGTTGACCTTATCTCTTTAAAGATACTTGCTTTTGATGTGATTTTACGGATTGATTGGTTAACTACTCATCATGCCAAAATTGATTGTTTTCGTAAGGTTGTTAGTTTTCATATTCTAATCAACTTTGTTGTTCAATTCGTGCAACTAAACCATTAAAATCAATCATTGTCATATCTAATCATAAAGCGATTCGTTTATTGAAAAACGGATGTCAAGCTTTCTTAGCCCATGTTATGGATTTGAATAAAGACACGTCAAAATTGAATAATATTCCTGTTGTTATTAACTTTCTGGACGTATTTCACGAAGAACTTCCTGTCTACCCCCGAGCGTGAAGTTGAATTCTTTATTGACCTTGAACTTTGTACAAAGCCCATTTCTAAAACCCCATATCAAATGGCTCTATTGAACTTCGAGGAGTTAAAGGTCCAACTACGAGGAATTGTTGGACATCGGTTTCATTAGTCCCCAAGTACATCTCCTTGGGGTGCTCCCTGCTTATTCGTAAAGAAGAAAGCGGGAGTATGAGACTTTGTATTGACTATCGGGAATTGAACCATGTCACCATCAAGAATAGGTATCCTCACCTCGTATTGATGACTTGTTTGACCAATTGCAAGGAAGCACAATTCTTTTCAAAAATTGATCTTAGCTTCGGATATCATCGGTAAAAATTAGAATCGAGGATATTCCAAAGACCGCCTTCGAGAACTTCCTATGGGCATTATGAATTCTTAGTTATGTCTTTCGGATTGACTAATGCTCCTGCGGCTTTCATGGATATGATGAATCGAGTATTCAAAGAATATTTGGATAAATTCGTTGTTGTCTTTATTGATGACATCCTCATATATTCCAAAAGCCGTGAAGATCATGAGCACCATTTGAAGCTAGTACTCCAAAGGCTTCGTGAAAACAAGCTATATGCTAAGTTGAAGAAATGCGAGTTCTGGCTTGAGGAAGTAGCATTCCTTGGGCACGTGGTGTCAAAACATGGAGTATCTGTTGACCGTGAAAGATTAAAGCAATACAAAGTTGGGAGAAACCAAGTCGGTGGTTTGAAGTACGTAGCTTTTTGGGTTTAGCTGGTTATTATCGGAGATTCGTGGAAGGGTTTTCTCGAATCGCTACTCCGTTAACTCATCTGACTCGAAAGGATACAAAATTCATATGGAGCGAGGAATGCGAGAAGAGTTTCCAAGAGCTTAAGAGGAGACTCATTTCTAAGCTGCTTCTAATAATACCATCCGAAATACGGATGGATTTGTTATCTGATCTGATGCTTGAGCAAAGGGTTAGGATGTGTTCTCATGCAACATGGGAAAGTCATAGCCTATGCCTCGCGACAACTTAAAGAATATGAGAGGAATTATCATACTCATGATCTAGAGTTGGCAGCAGTCGTTTTCGCGCTAAAGATCTGGAGGCACTATCTACATGGGGAGAAAGTGGAGATATATTCAGACCATAAAACCCTTAAATATTTCTTCACTCAAAAAGAACTCAACATGCGGTAGCGACGTTGGCTCGAGCTATTGAAAGACTACGACCACACTATTCAATACCATCCTGGAAAAGCGAACGTGGTAGCTGACGCGTTAAGTAGAAGATCATATGCAGGAACGAGTGCGATGATGTCAAGTATACGCATAGAGCCAACTTTAATAGAAAAAGTTAAGGTTGCTTTCGAGCCACCAATCGGAGGCGATGCATATGAAGAAGAAAGTACAAGAAGGTGCTATTCTAGGCGAGAATTGATGAAGAAGGAATACTTTGAGTCCACTCCAGACTTTGTGTTCCTAACGATTCTGATTTGAAGTACAAGATCATGATGGAGGCACACAATACACCATTTGCAATCCATCCTGGAAGTACTAAAATGTATCGTGATCTTCGACATACATTTTGGTGGAACAATATGAAGAGAGAGATTGCAAAGTTTATCTCAACATGTTTAACTTGTCAACGTGTAAAGGCGGAGCATCAAGTGCCTAAGGGACCATTGCAACCACTTGAGATTCCGAAATGGAAGTGGAAACACATTACCATGGATTTCGTTACGGGTCTTCCCACGGTTTCTCAAGGCATAAATGCTATTTGGGTTATTGTTGATAGATTAACCAAGTCTGCACATTTCTTGCCGATACGGGAGACTTATTATCTTGAACGTCTTGCTAGTATGTATGTAAATGAGATTGTAAGGTTGCATGGCATGCCAGTATCTATAGTTTCGGATCATGACCCAAGATTCACTTCAAGATTTTGGGTTAGCTTGCAAAAAGCTATGGGTACGGATTTACGATTCAGTTCGGCATACCATCCTCAAACAGACGGACAATCAGAGAGGACTATTCAAACTCTTGAAGATTTATTAAGACTCTGTGTCCTAGACTTCAAGGCGGTTAGGATAAGTATTTACCATTGGTGGAATTCTCCTACAACAACAGCTTATCGAGCAAGTATAGGTGTGGCTCCATATGAAGCATTATATGGACGAAAGTGTCGCTCTCCAATATGTTGGGATGAGGTGGGTGAAGCAACATTGTTGGGACCCGAAAGTTAAGTGCGTATGACTCACCGAAAAGATCCAAATGATTCGACAACGTATACAAGCGGCACAAGATCGACAAAAGAGTTATGCGGATCTTCATCGAAAGGGCGTGGAATTTAGTATAGGGATCATGTATTGTTGCGAGTTGCTTCCATGGAAGGGAGTTACAAGATTTGGGAAGAAAGGAAAGCTCAATCCACGATTTATTGGTCCATTTCAAATTCTTGACCGAGTAGAAATGTAGCCTATACACTCGCGTTACCTCCAAGTATGTCTCGTGTTCATAATGTGTTTCACATATCTGTATTTCAGTAAATATGTGAAAGACCCGAACCACGTTATTGAGTTAGAACCCGACGAGATAGCCAAGACTTAACGTATGAGGAGGTACTGTCAAAGATCTTGGATAGGAAGGAGCATGTCCTACGCACGAAGGTCATACCACAAGTTAAAGTCTTGTGGAGGAACCATGCTATAGAAGAAATGACCTGGGAATTGGAAACAGAAATGAAAGCGAGGTATCATCACTTTTTCAAACACTGTATTTTTATGTCAATTTAGAGACGAAATTTCATAAGGAGGGAGGTTGTAAGACCCCAAATAATTAATAAATGAAATTTAATTTCCTCTAATTATTATTTTGAAATAGTAAGGGTTGATGTGATTAATGTGGATAGTTATGGGTAAAATACGCAAATATTTCAAAGTAAGCAAGTGGTTATAAAATATTCATTGTTGTTTGGGAATATTCGTTTGGTCATGGAATATTCAGATCTTTGTCGGGAATATTTAAATGCAATGCCAGCGACCATGTGTGGGCCCCATAACTGAAAGCGATTGGAGGAAGAAAAACGACAAATATAAGTTGTTTAAAAATAACGGTAGTAGTTGTTACTGCTTTACCTTGTTGGAATACCCGGTGGTTAAAATACGATGTCTGGCGTTGTTGCAAGAAGATACCAGATTGTATTGCACCAATTATTGACTCTTCACGTAAAAGGCACTACTCAATAATGGTTCACGATAATTACCGTTCAATTATTTTATTGGTTCAATAATTGTTGCGTTGATATTTTATATTCTTTGTTGTTTCAATAATTGTCATTACACAAGATTTTTCATTATCGAAGCAATAATTCATATTATCTGAATAATATTATTAGATAACATTATTGACAATGTCTAGAAAGTTACTGCTCTAAGGAGAGGTTTGGTCACCTAATTGTGCGCCAAGGTAGTGAGAAATTCTTATTGGAAAGCCCCTCTTTCACGAACCGCACGGTTGTCAATATTGTAATTCTAGAATATTATTTGTGAATAATTAATTATTGATTCATATGATGAAGAAAATATTGATTTTATGTGGATATAGATGGAGAAAATTTTAATGTGACAATTGTTGAAAATTGAAATTTTATCTTTTTCTCGATAAAATAATTTATTTAAATATATATATTATTATATTTTAATAATATAATAATGGTGATATTTTTACAACGAATGTGGAATATATGAGTATACGAGGAGGAAAAGTATTTTTGTTGCAATAAATGTTTAAAACATGTTAAACATGTCGGTGGACCTTATTTATTAG
The DNA here is from genome assembly GCA_020205605.1 of Panax ginseng. Lineage (NCBI taxonomy): Eukaryota > Viridiplantae > Streptophyta > Magnoliopsida > Apiales > Araliaceae > Panax > Panax ginseng. The sequence goes on from CM035143.1 coordinate 12,635,317, forward strand.
ATCAAATTTGATTATAGCCTTTCTAAAATCGCTTGCTTATGGATTTCGTCAATTTCTGCTTGGAATTTGGAAAAACTTTCTTCACGTAAAGTTGTATAGAATTGAATTTCCTATAAAAACTCATGAGATTTGAATTTTCTGACAAAAGGGCTATTTATTGTGCATTATTGAAGTTCAAGTCTCAAATAATTGATTTTGGAAGTTTAAATTATTTTAAATAATAAAAACGTTTTTAACAAGGTAGGTGTGCCCACTAGCATGGAAAAAGAGCTGAGATCAGATTGTCCAAGGTGTGCATGAAGATTATATATATATATATATATATATATATTAATATTTTAATAAATTTTCTGCTTTGGTGTTCTAAGCATTTTCCTATAAATAGGGTGCTTAGGTTAGAATTAAAAATCACACCAGAAACTGAAGTTTTCTCTCTATATTATCGAAGCGTATTCTTGTGAGTATTTTGAGCATACTTTGAATATTTCTATACGGTGAAAGTTCAAGTTATAGCTTATATCCAAGATTCTAGTTAAAGTCTTGTCTTTCCGAGGTAAGGGATATTATTTTTTTTTCGTAATGATATTATTTCTTTAATATCATTATCTTTGAAATATTGATCTGAAGTTTTTATCAAATTTGGAACTTTTGGTGTTTGAGTTACTATTCACGTATACGGCCTTATTCACGATATCTGATCTTATTCACGAATACGGCCTTTATTCATCGAAAAATGAAAATTTTCTTTTCGTCCAAAATATCTATTGTGGATACTAGCTTTGATTGTATCCATGTTTTGATCATTCTTGAATTTTACACCACTATGATTATTTTTGAGGTATTTTTGGGCGTGGATAAAACAAAGTACGAATCCTTAATCCTTAATCCTTGTCATTTTGATTCAATCGGATTCGCTTTCTTTAAAAATATTTTCATCATCCTCGGTCTTAAATGATGATATTATGGAATATCTTTGGCTTTGTAGTGCAAAGATGAATGATTTCGATGAATATCTTTGGCCCGTGGTGCAAAGATGAACAGTGTTTAGATGAACATGACCAATCGGTGAATGTCCTTGGCTCAGAGTGCAAGGATGAATATATGATTCGGATATATATTGATTGATGTTATAGGATAAAAATATTGATGATGGACCGTTAAATTCATAGATATTAGTAGATTTCATCCTTTACGTAACCCTTCTATGAATTAATATTTTCCATCATGAGTATTGATTTAAAACTTGTTGTCTATTGTATTCTATTAGATTTTTTTCCTGTTGAAGACTAACGATAATTTTTTCTCAGTATTATCTTAGTCATAATATTCTTTATCGGGCTAGTTGAGCTCACCCTTTTCCTTTTTGTTCTATTTTTCTTCTCGTGGAGGCGAGAATGTAATGCGAGTACGTGCCTGGGTATGGAATGATGGTTTTAGAGAGTTGTTTAATAGTCCTCACCATTTTTGTAAAATAATGTATCAATAATTATGATGAGGATTTATTTGTATGTGGATATTGTTTAGATGGCAATATCGTATATAAACTCACGCTTTATTGTTGTAATAATAAAGTTGTAGTTGTTTACATCTGCAGTATTATGACAACTCGAGAATGGGTGATGTATACCTATTTTGGGGGTGTCACAGAGATATATATATGAATGAATATGCAAGTATGCTTGCATGAAGAAAAGTCAGAAAAATCCTTTGATAGATAATAGAAATATATGTATAAGGACTTAGAATGAATTGATCAAATATGTTAGGTTGATCCTACATAAGCAAAAACGACTTTGTGAAGTCCTTAAAAAGAAATGATGTACAAGGACTATAAATATAGAAAGATCAAGCATGTTAGGTTGATCTTATGTTGTAATAGATAGGCATGTCGATCGCCGAGAAACCTTTGCACCACTAAAAGTCGTAGTCCGCCGCCAGGGAGAGTCAAAGTCAACTCTGGAGCTATCGGTAGGCGAATAGGAGTATGCAAGATAGTGAGATCTCGGAGTTCATAGACTTCCAGGGGAAACGAAGAAGGATCGTAGTGTGTCGAGAAGAGCTTCATCGGGATCATAGTGTCTTTGAGGAAGTCGTGTTCGAATCGTGAGAGCAAGATATCTACATGTAGAACGACCATCTTCCGGGCCAGTATGAAAACGTAGACTACACTCATAGTCGTAGAGTCTAGCAATGCCAAAGCCAAGACAAGGATCGTAGGCTACACTCGAGATCGTAGAGTCCACCGAATGAATGCGAGATCGTGAGTCGGGCAAGATCGGATGAAGACAACAAGCATAAGCGTAAATAAATCGTAGAGTGTTAAGATCGATCTCGGGATGGTAGTGTCTGCACGGTACAAATTTGAATCGTAGAGTCGAGAACTACGACTCCAAAAGAAGTGCTCACAATGCTAAGTCGGGATCGTAGAAGCGAATCACGGTTCTCAACGAATGAGCACTCCCAGAATATCCAAAGGTACGAAGCCTCTGGTTGGTACTGCAAAGATGCAATCCACAGTAAGGGAACCAGAGAGCACTCAACGAATGACATGCAGGCTAGCAGGAGAACTAAGCAACAATCCAATCAGAATCAAGATTGAGTTGAAAGGCCATTCGTGATGAAGTCTTCCACAAGATGATTCAAAGAAGACTTCAAAGAATGACTAAGGAAAAGTCACTAATAATGCATTCTTGACAAGAGAGAACAGAAGACAACGACCTTGGAAGTAACCAAGATCGTAGTGTTTGCCAAACAAAGAAGGGACTGATAGAAAGTGAACCGAGATACTGGTCAGCCTCTAAAAAGCAAGGCTAAAGTGATTAAGTGTCGTGTCAGATCATTGATGATAAGTGAACGGGAGATCACAAGGAGAAAGTAAAATGGGCGACGCACCTGAACAAAAAGTGTATTAATATTCGAAAGGGACCAGGACAAGGAATCGGGCCATCAATATCGAGAACTGCCAAAAGCAAAGCGAAGTATTGAAGCCTTTGCATAATCTGAGGAAGGGTCATTTCTACATTGAAGATCCAATCAACACTCTTCCGGATCGTAGTGTTAACTCTACCAACCAACGAGCAACACTCAACAAGACACTACGATCGAGTCCTTGAAGACATGCATCGAATCGTAGAGTTCAAATACCAAGATGAAGCATTGGCAACGGTTCAATCTGAAGAGTAATATTCGAACAAGTGCTTATTGAGAACATCAATACAAAAGGACTACCTCTGATATAGAAATCAGAAGAGATAAAGTCTTCAACCTGCCCAAGACAGTAAAGTGATACATCTGACAGGGCAGGTGAAACAGTAGACTGCAGTGTCAAAAAAAGTATGACATGTCACATCAAGCAGTCTACCTCAAGCAACTCGAGATCTGCGAAGACATTTGAATAGCTTCCAACGGCTACTTTCCAACGGAAGAATTGGGAAGATGTATAAATGTAGAAGAGTTTCAAAGATCAAAGGCTGCTGGAGTTGTGAGTTTTGGAGAGAAGGTGGACTAATCGAATCAAGTGATAGTGAGTCCAGAGGCTCACTCTACGATCCACCAAGAACACTCAAAAGTCAGATCAAGCAAGAAGTAGAAATGTGAGTTCTACTATGTAGAAGTGAGAGCTCTACTACATGAAGAGTGTTCTGAATCACGAGAGAAGAAGAGAGCATCATGCCATCCTAATGTCCATCATGGGAAGACTCTAAGTACAACAGAGAAGAGCTTACGGTCAACTTAGCAAGTCCATCATGGGAAGGCATCGAGTAGCGAAGGGAGATCACAAAAGCCATCTTGGTGTCAAGCATGAGAAGCTTTTAAGTACCTTGCGGAAGAGCTTCACGGTCATCTTAGAAGCCTCTCATATGCAGACCATCAAGTACCAAGGAGAATGATCTTCAAGGCGGGTTCATCAAGGGTCATCCGGAGTAGTTGAAGCAACCTAAGAAGTCGAGCATCATGCAACACTCAATTGCTTTCTTCAAGGATGATCGAAGCCAAGTCACTAGGGATAGAAGATGTTCGAGCATGAAGACATCTTAGCGACTTAAAGACCGACTCCAACAACAACAAACAAACAACTCAACGAAGCCGTGGGCTGAGGAGTCCTTGTCGGAGGGGACTAAATGAAGCGAGGCCAAGGGTCCTTGTCCCAGGGACTAAACAAAGCGAGGCCAAAGGGTCCTTGTCTAAAGGGACTAAACGAAGTTCCAAGCCTGCTGGGCTTGAAGAGTTCCTAGGGAACTAGAAGAGTCCCAAGGCTACTGGCCTTGAAGAGTTCTTAGTGAATCAAGTCCCAAGGTCACGGCCTCAAGGAATCGTAGAGATTGAGGTGTTGCCCTTCCTTGGTGGAAATCCTGCTAGTTGAAAGCAGAAGAGTGGATTAGGAGCTTGAGTCTCTGAACTACTTAAAACCTCTTGTGTCTTTTATATTATGTCAATAACTGCTATAACTGTTATGTATGTTTTAACTGCTTACAACTAAACTAACCCAATGAACATTGTACGTATAATTATGAATATATCAATGAAGGGGAATCTTTTACTTATTCCGCTGTGCTTGAAAATATTCTTATGTTTGTCATATACTTTCTAATATGAACAATACATCATAAACCGTAAAAGTATTTAAAATAAAAAGGATCTATTCAACCCCCCCTTGAAGATCTATTGTGCCTCCGAACTAACACAATTCTCATAAACTAAGTAGCATTTTCAATTATATATGTACTATACTTTGAAACTTAGAAACCCGCTTGACATACACACTCAAGTGGGGTTAATGTCGAATGGTCCCAGTTGGAATTTGTTATTGGATGTTATGTCTCTCACTTAAAGTAGGTTAGTAAATACAAAATGGTACATTTTTGTTATTTTGAGGATTAATCGATTATTATCTCTATATGTTGTCCGAGTGCATACTTAGATTAAGTTATCTTAGTCTATTTCACGTGCTTTGGATACCATGGGGAGGTCTTCTTAAAATTTTCTTAAAACTCATGAAACGTTACTCAACGTGTTTGCACTAGTGACGAGATGCATCCAATAACGGGATAAACCTTTACCCACATCTCCAGTATAGATACTTAGGAAAAACTAATTCACGCATGAATATCCAAATTAACTTAATGCGTATATACGTAGTTAAAAATGTCACCAACCCCGGAGTTGGATGTCTTGTAGGATACCCAATGATGGGAGGGGATTAGTCTCAGCTTATCGTGTTGGGGTTTTAGATTTCTTGAACAAAGCACTAGAACATAAGGATGATCTGAACGGGAAGATGCGATGCCCGTGTGTCAAGTGTAAAAATCTAATTTGGAAGAAAGTCGACGAGATTAAATTCGACTTATTTTCTCGTGGATTTGTGGATGGGTACGTTATATGGACTCATCACGGGGAATCAGAAGTGATTGAAAATATTGTGGAACAACCAATTCCACGGGCTTCATACATCGAACACTATGATCCAGTTGAGATGTTGGTCGATGCTTATGGCCCTACTACTATCGATCAATTTGAATATGAACCTTCTTCAAGCAAGAGTGTGAAGCAAGTGCCAAATGATACAATGTTCTTGCCTTTTACAAGTTGCTATCTGAATCTGGGGTCACTACAGATCCGGGAAATGATACGGACACCAAGCTTTCTACAATAACGTGAGCTCTTACACTTCAAGAATGAGCACAACCAGTAGTGAGAGAGGTTTCAACGATTTGCTTCGCTATAATTGGGCCGATTCTTACCCAAGGATCATACTCTTCCTGCGAATTATTACGAAGTGAAGAAGATGGTCAAGGGTTAAATATGGGGTATCGAAAAATTAATGCTTGTGGCGAGGATTGCATGTTATACTATGGGGAGGGCGAGAGATAAGGATGATGTGATATATGCAACTTTATATCGCGCTTCTGAGGTTACAAAACGTGGGGGAAGGAGAAACATGTTCCCGGGAAAATCTTACGGTACTTTCCACTTTGCCAAGAGACTTCAAATGGTTATTCATGTCATCTTATACTACTCAACATATGAGTTGGCATCGAACAAGGATGTCGTGCTCGGTCAACCGACTCACCCAATGATGGAGATGAATGGAAAAGATTTGATGTAAATTATTACGAGTTTGTGGAAGAAGTTAGGAATGTTAGGCTTGGCATGGCTCTTGATGGCTTTTGCCCTTTTAATAATTTTAGCCACCGTACTTTCGGTTTGGCGATTATTATGGTCGCTATAATCTTCCACCGTGATGTGCATAAGGGATCCGTGATTTGTTTTTGACTTTACTCATTCCAGGGATAAAAGTCCTACAAAAGATCTTAATGTGTACCTTCGATCGTTAGTGGATGAACTAAAGATGTTGTGGGAGACAGGGTTCGGGACGTATGATAAATCGATATCACGAGAATTTTGTCTTAAAGGAAGCCTGTTATGGACTATCAACGACTTTTCCGCTCTTGGGATGGTTAGTGGTTAGTCAACTCACGAAAGTCGTCATGTCCAAAGTGTGTATGGGGGATGTCTTGAGGCAACTAGTTGCGGCGTGGGCGAAAATGTAGTTTCTTTGGGCTAACTCGTAGATTCTTGCCTCTTTATCATAATTACTGAAAAGATGTCTGCATACCAACGAAAGATAGAGAAGAAGGGGTTGTTGGTCGGCGGTCAGAGGCGGTGAGGTCTTAAATTGGGCTGGTTGAATCAACTTGATTTTCCTTTGTCGGGGAAGGAACACATGAAATTGAGAGCAGCGGTAAGATGCAGGAAGACTCATAATTGGACACACTTTACCTATATGGTTTGAGTTGTTGGTATTGGGGCACACTTTCGGTTGTCATTGTATAGATGTTATGCATACCGAAAAGAATATTTTCGAGAACTTGTTTTACACCGTGTTAGATGCGAGTGGTAAAACTAAAGACAATGACAATGCTCGAAAAGATTTGTAGGCATTGAACATTAGACCAGAATTGTGGCTTCGCCCTAACACTACAAAGCCTAAAGCTCCATTTTGTCTTACTAAGCAACAAGTTGAAGACGTCTGTAAGTGAGTTAGTGGGTTGAAGCTCCCAGATGGATAGGCGTCGAACATAACACGTTGTTGTAAGGTTGAGCAATTGAAAATTTCTGGATTCAAGAGTCACGATTGTCATGTATTCATGCAAAAGTTAATTCCAATTGCATTTCGTGAGATGTTACCCAGAAAAGTTCTGGATGCATTGAACGAACTGTCAAATTTCTTTCGACATATTTGCTCAACTATAATTAAGTAAAATGATGTCGAGCAGATGGAGAAGAATATTGTGCTTACCATGTGCAAGCTTGAAATGATCTTCCGTCCAGGATTTTTTGACTCGATAGAACATCTGCATATTCATCTGCTGTATGAACTCAAACTTGGAGGACCGGTGCAATATCGATGGATGTATCCTTTTGAGAGGTAATATATAAATTGTTAATTGCTCTATCCTGCGCATATTAATAATACTTCAATTTGTCTTCATATTATTTATCATAGGTATATGCGCCATTTAAAATAAAAGGTCAAGAACAAAGCTCGTGTAGAGGGTTCAATTCCTCACTGTATTTTGACGATATTATCTCAACAAAGCACAACCGTTTAAGAAGGAATGAGGTTGTTAGTCCAATGACTCATGCTGATGATGAGTTAGTTGTATTCACATATCCGGCTAAGCCATTTGGCCTTGAGACGCTAACTTACTTAAGCGACAAAGAGTTGAAGATTGTATCTACATACGTGCTTCTAAATATGCTCGAAGTATCATCATACATCACGTAAGTCTAATTATCACGCTCCATTTAGTATAATTTACAAGTGTAGTCATCTCTATATATGTTAAAGACATTTTACTAATATCGCAGTTCATTCGAAGAGGAAGCGCATGCTTCTAACCCAACTTTTACTGCAGCAAAATTGGAAACATTCACTAATTCTAATTTCCAACAGTGGTTTAAGAAAAGGGTTGAAGTTGAGAATATTTCTGAGTGTTTTATAGATGTCATCCGAGGACCTTACAAAGTTGTTAGTTCTTTTCCTGGTTGCATCGTGAATGGGTACATATTTAGAGTCGATGACTTGCATGAACTCACATCGACCAATTACGGGGTTGTGGTGTTAGGAAGCTGCTACCAAGATTCTGAGTCCAATTACTATGGTCGTTTACAGGATGTAGTTGTGCTCAATTATCACGGCGTCAAAAAGGTAGTTACATTTAAGTGTAGCTGGTTTGATACTGAAAAGGGGGTTAATGTTGATCGTAATAGAATCACAACCGTGGATATCAAGTCGGTGTTAAAGTCTGATGATGTGTACGTGTTAGCAAGTCAAGTGACTCAAGTGTATTACGCTCCTAATGTCGTAAATACTCGAAGCCACTGGAACACATTAGTCATTACTAAAACAAGCTCATTTAATGATGATAAAATGTTTGGTATGGATGAGGCGTTGCAAGAAGATGTGAGCAACCCATTGGCCGTAGTGTTTCATGCTGAAGATGTGGTGAATACTGATGTCATTGACGTACCTAACGATGAGGATGTCGAGGCCAACGTACACATGAATGATTATGTAGTCGTTAAGGATGATAACGATGACGGCCGATCTCGGCGAGGATGAGGAAGATCTGAAATCCGAGAATGATATACACGTTGATTCTGATGGGTTTGATGACGTGCGTAATTGAAAATGAGCAATCAAATTAGTACTTACCGCATATTATTAAACTCTACATATTCGTAATCTACCAATTTTGTTATTGCAGTAGGATATTCATGGCTAAACATAGCGGTGGAGGTCGCCGAGGGGTGGTGGGCGATCCGAAGATCTTGGAGACGGTAGCCCACGATGGAGGCTCTTCTTTAAGCGAGTAGTAAGTTATCTTAACTAGGATTTAAATATATCTCAAGCTGCATTAATTACAATGATTATTGAAATACTATATTAAATACAATTATTACAGATGCACCTCGTCGACGACGACAGGGACGAACCTCGGTATATTTGGTCGTCCATGAAAGATGCACTACACTTACACGATCTGTGGATGTCGTTTCCCAGTAGTAAGTGTTAATATATTCGTACTATTTCTATCAGTTATTGCAAAACACAATTCACATAACACATATTATTATACTTTTTCTGTAGTATACTAGACCCGGTGGCTAAGCACACCCTACACGCGATTTGTTTGACGCATCTCCCGAGAGGGTGCATGCGGTCTAGTCAGTATGCGCGGTACGATGCCACTTTTATGCAGACCGTCTTGCGGGAGTTCCACGTAAGTTAAGCATATTATCACTACATAGTTGTATTGGGATGACTAAATCAATTATTCTTAATTTTAAATAATCTTTTGTTATAGGTTTATTATCGATTTGACTCGAGCATCTCTCAGTCAGCTGGCGATGATGTGATTGAGCATCACATCGCTGCGAATTACTACGGATGGTCAGATGAGATGCGACGTAGGAAACGGCTTGGGCGATTGTGGACCAATTTCGGGACCACCATCGAGATCATCGAGACCGCGATAGTCTCTCGATTTAGCTTTGGAGGCTATGTAAAGCACCTTGGGAGGTCATGACTTCAAGAAAAAAGTCGGCGGTGAAGAAGAACGAGTGGTCGACTCCCCGATAAGACACACCACCTTTGGTTCTCGATCGTTCGAGGAGGCGAAGACAGTAAGTGCATTGTATTTAGTTATTTATGTGTCAAGTTCTCACACAAATACCTAAGACCTGTTTTATGATTGTTTATATTAGGCATTGGGGAGGACCTTGGGCCGAGATCCTACCATTCTAGAGTTTTAGGATCGAGCCCACACGCCTAAGGACAAGCGTGCTTTGTCTCAGGCAGCTTTTTCTATACGGGTAAAACTCATCTTACTATTTAGCTTTTAATAATATTCAATCGTAACTAAAATGATATAATTAACATACGTATATGGAATACATTACAGGACCGATTTCAGAGGCTTCGGGACGAGCATATAGCTGAGCTGGAGACTATTAGGAGGGGTTCTGAGCCGTTAGATTCTGTCACCCCTCTTCCCGATATTGTATTAGATCGGGATGAGGAGCTGAGACTATGGGTCGCGTCTCGGATCCCCTACTAGCAATCTTTCTGCGAATGTCGAGTGTTGGGTCTACCGAGGATACCAGCATATACACTTCCTGAAGGTAATATTTTTTAATGTTTCATGAAATTATTCAAATTTATCACATTATATAAATTATTATTAGTAATCGAATTTGTATCTCTTTATAGGCTCCACCAGTAGCCCGTGTCCGAGAAACACATGTCGGACCATCTCATCAAAGGCCGGCTTGGATGACGATATCTTCCGGCCGTGATAGGGCCGTAGTTTGATAGGTTCCATACCGATCCGGTCATTTGGCATCAACAGTTGCCTTCCAATTCTCGTCTTCACCAGATTGCTCAGGATATTATAGCAGGGGCCTCTACAGAGAGTACGGGATTACCACGGGAGTAGTTCGACGCTTGGAGCGCCGAGATTCTCTGGATGGTGATTACCCTCTTGGAGGAGGCTTTTCGTCCGCCCCCACCTACTCAGGTATTCTTATTGTTTATGTTTTTCAATTAAGGCTAGTTTGTTAATTCTCACATATATATATACCGACTAATGATTTATATTTTTGATTCTATCAACAGGGTGGCGATGGCGACCAGGCTGGCGATGATGAGCAGGAGCACGAGTCTGATTTTTATACACCAGAGCAGCGTCATTCACCTCCGCCCGATGATGATCATACTTTTACTAGTTTATAGTTCATTTGTATATATTCATGTTATTGTAGAACTTTTGTATATATTGTATTGTCTAATTGCGTCTGTACAACTATTATAAATTATATTGTTTAACATTTATGGAACATTAGCTTATATTTGTAATTGGTTAGCTTATAATACGTTTTGGTGGATATTTGAAATTGAATGTAAATGATAATGAGTTGAAGATTAAGTTTTAGTGCTACGTTGTATATTTGAATGTGAGATACAGGTTTATATTACTGTGTATTGGGTTGTGACAGGTTACAAGTACATTAATGGGTTTAAACACATGGAAACTGAACTTTTAAAATCTGCAATTAAAAAAAAGGATAGTTAATTCCGACGGAATAGGGTAGTTGCGACGAAACTTCCCTCGGAAGTAACAAATAAGCAATTTTTAATAAATGCCAAAATATCCTAATTTCAGTCGAACATATATTATCTTCGACGCATCATATCCGTCATAAACACTCTATCTCCGACGTAAATTTCGTCGAATTTAATAATTAGCCAATTTTAATGAATAATGGGTTATTTTATTTTTTCAGTCGGACATAAGATAATTCCGAGGGAATAAATCCGTCAAAATTAGTATCATATATTCGATTTAAAAGTTTAAATCTATATATATTCTCGTCAAGATAGTTAATGTTCGATTTATTATCCAAAATCGGAGATCGTTAAATCGAGGATAATGAAATTTCGACAGAATTTTCGACGGATCTTATTTTCGACGCGATTATTTACGACCGAATATCTGACGGCTATTTTCGTCGGGAATAATATATTTTCGACTGAATAGGCGTATGTCCGACGAAATAATTCGTCGGAATTAAGCTTTTTTCTTGTAGTGTACCGCGTATCATTGTGGAACAACGCGTATTACTGTACTTTTATCACTGGGTATTTCAACAGTTTAACGGTAACAGTTTTGCTGTTAGTTTTTATAAAAAGGTTATTTCTGTCACTTTCTATATCCGACAATTATTCCGTTATGTGGGGTCCACCAATGATTGCGCCGTCGTACGAATATTCCCCGACCAAACGAATATTCCCTGACACGACGAATATTTTATATCAACTTGCTTACTTTGTAAAATTTATATATATTATCCTTAACTTTAACATTTTATCAATTTAACCATTTACTGAATAGAACAATAATTATAAGAAAATTGAATACTTTTATTTCATAAAATTCGAGGTCTTACACAACATACTTAAGACCGACTTTTTTCGAATGTTTTGTAACTAAATATCAGTATTTTCTTGGCAAATACTTTCTCTCACAATCTCTATCATGAAAGTATAACATGAATATGTGATCAACCTAATCAGTCTTGAATTTGACTCCACAAAGCAGTATCTCCGAAATATATGCAACAAAACCATCATTTATGCCTCACATGCTACGCCACAAAACCATCATTTATGCCACACATGCTCCACCACAAAACCATCATTTATGCCATACATGCTACGCCACCACACCTAAACATAAAACAACAATAAACAAGTAAAAACGAACATAAATATACAGAATTAACACAGTTTAAGCTTGAATTAGAAGTCAATTCGTAAGTATAAAACTCACTCATCAGATATTGTTGTGTTGGGATATAAAGTGGGTACAGTTTCTTTTGAAAAATCCACCAAACAATCAATTTTTTTTTTAAAATTATAAATAAGCTACCGCTTCCAGTCGCTACTTATTATAAGTAACTGCTAATGACCCCAGTAATTTGTTAGCGACAGCAGTGGTCGCTAATGTTGGTCGTGGGCCACGTCACCTCTACGATCTGACTCATAGTGACTCAGCTTAGCGATGGAGTCAGGCGCTATAGGGCGGTCGCGGATGTTTCGATCGCTAAAATGGTCGTTAGTGTGCAGACAGCGTCCAGATTATTTGTGACCACTATCAGCGACCCTAGTTGATCACTGATATATATATATATATATATATATATATATATATATATATATATATATATATATATGCGATCGTAAATGGTCGCCGATAAGCGATCACTGATAAGTCTTTTTCTTGTAGTATTGCGATCGAAAAATGTGATCGGAGATACTCTTGTTCACAATGGAATTTTTTTTTGTAGTTAGTGTATACTGTGAACCAGCTAAATCATTTGTGTTATGTGTGATTATACACCTCATTTATTTTGTTATAATTTGTTAAACAAGTTAAAAGTTACAAATAGACCAAAAAATTAAAAAGAGAAAGAATCTATTCAATTCTTTTTCTAGATTATTTATAGTCTATCACATGCAACAAAAAATCTTATACTTGACAAAGAAAAATGCCGGTCCCTATAAGGACTCGTGAGTTTCAGTTGATGCGGATTCAAATAAAATCCTCATATGCCTCCCTATATTGAGGATTATGTGAATTAAAAAGTTTATTTTAAAAGCATAAAGTTGAATTGTTCTTTTTGGAAGACTCGCTTGCATAATGAGGTGTGCGTAGTCTTGTACAAAAATCAGATGATCCAAGAAATGGTAATATACTACTATATGCTTGAGCAACACGTAATCCATTCTGAATTGGTCTAAACCCTAAATAATTGAATAACCGTGTGGAACAGTATTTGACAATGACTTTCTGATCATGACGACGCATCTTTGATCTTTTTGGAACAATCATAAGTCCTTCACCACGTGGTTCATACATTGTTGTCCAAGTGGCTCATAACTTCATTAAATAATATATATATATATATATATATATATATATAAACAATTCATTTTTGATGCATACTCTATTATTTCACTCATCACTTTTAGTGACGGACCGGACGACGATTTGGTCCATCGTTATAGAACAGATAAACGATTTATATGTTATAACGACAGTTCGATGCGTTCTTAAAAACCAAGGCATTTACTACGATATACGTAACGAATTGAATCGAACTGTCGTTCGATCAAAATCATTAAAATTGTGAATATAAAAGATTTTAGCAGCCTTTTATGTTATACAAAAAGAGTCCAAAATATATAAATATTCAGCTATATATCTTCGATGTTGTTTCTAGGAAATGAAATGTGAGATGCTTGGTCATCAAGGATGTTTGACTTTTGGGCTTTGATATGGTCATAGTCCCAATTAAAACATCAGGATGCATGCTTATTAATTAGGTGGTGTGCCTATATATAGCCTATAGGACGGGGAATGGAACTAACACAAGACCAAAGTCGAGTACTACTAGTATTATTACTATCACATGCATAAATCTTGATATATATTCATGGCTTTGTTTTCTAGTTTCCTTGGTTGCTTTTCAGATACTGGGCGAGTTGCTGCCCAAGGAGATGATCATATTGTTACTGCTAGCAATACCACAAGAAGAAGCTCCAAACTGAAACCATCACATGATATTGATGCAGGAGCCAAGTCAAGAACTGCCCCAATTCCAGTTTCTTACTTCCCTATTGGATCCAGATTCTCTCAGTTATGAGAAAAACCTAGCTCTCTTAATTTGCTCCACTCACTTTAAGGGCTACGGATTAGTACTGATCTTACTTGTAAAAAATATATTACTACGCAGTGTTTTACGTGTTTAAATTAATATATTATTAATTATTTTGATTTTTTGAAGTCAATTTCGATATCTTGAATTCTGATACCGACCGAGGGCACCTATTATTTTGAAGTTTTATTGTTATTCAAGTGTTTTTGTTAGCGTTTGTAAGATATATTGGCTCATTGCGGAATAGAGGTTTTGTATAAAGGGCTGAAATTTCAATGAGTCTGGGTCAATTTTAAAAAAAATATTATTTGAAGGAGTGTTAAATGAAATTGTTATGTTTGATTTAAAAAGTAAAAATTAGTAGAATACTTAAACAAACTATTCCCAGTTCCCACTACTCCATTACTCCACAAAATAATTTTAAAAATAATCTCATTATCTCAAAACAAGACCAACAATTCCATTATCCCAGTTAAAAGCAAGGAATATTGACGGAACGAAGAGAACTCCATCAAATAAAAGTTCTTGATCAAGTATGTGTTTTTTTTTCTTTAAATTTTTGTAATGTTACTTGTTAATGGTTTAATTGAGAAAAAAGAACATAATAAATTAAAGGGGAACATAAATTAAAAAAAAAGACTAAAAACTAAAAGGAGTAAAAAGAGATCCAAACAAACTTATAATCTGCATAGTAAATTAATGTTTAATGTTGATACTGGTTTGATTTTTATATTTGTTGTTTTCATTTGGCTATACATTAGTTATTAATAATATACAACGGTGGATATTGTTCCAGTTTTTGAACAAAATCCAACCCCAATGAAACCTGTAGAATGATACATTAGTAACTTACATTGAGCGTGATATTTTTGCAACTATTAAAAATGAAGTCTTCATGATGCAACAATTTCAAGCAATATTCCTCGAAAAATGTTATTGTAAATAATATTTGGGGATTATTTAGTTTTGTAATTCATGTTATTAAACTTTTTTATTATTAAAAAAAAAAATTCCAAATTTAACTCCACTAAACTCAGCGGCTGGATCCGCCCATATTTTGTATGTTAGCGTTTTATTCTATTTTTTTATGTGGTGTAATTTTAATTGATTGTTACACATTTTCTATGTGGAGATTTTTAATTTTCGGAATATTAACATAATGTTTTTCAACAATAAATTTTAATGGCTAAATTTTATTACCAGAAAAGATTACAACCAAATGTGTCCTTTGCAATACGAATTTTTGCTCGAGTCCAACGTAGGTGCCAATTCTAATTTGAAATTTTTCACATGTTTGTGTAGTCTAATTAGGTTTCGCCTCCCTCGTATGACAAAACAAAAAAATATCATTGTTTACACTATTTTTGTAGGGAATTGGTATATATTTTTATAAGTGAAAATATTCTTTCCACAAATGAGTAAGAAGAGCTTCTCAAATTATTATTTTCAAGGTTCTCAGATCTAGACCGATCATCAAATCGGAAAAGGTATCGGATAAATGTGTCACTAGTTCAACCAGTGATCGAACCGTTATTGACTCAATGACGTCATTAATACATAAAAATATATATTATTAGTAGTTAATACAAATTATAAAAATCTCAATTTTTATGAACTAAAACGTAATAAGGTTAAGTTACAATATTACTAAAAGTGATTAATTTTAATATTAAAAAAAATTGGTACAAAGAAAAACCCGGATCACTGGGTCAATAATAGGTTTTTGTTCAAATTAGACCGAAATGCCAACCAATTCCGATATTTAACAGTCGAATCGGCGGTCCGATCTGATTTTTAAAACCATGATTATTTTTATTTGTAAAAATATCAATTGACGTAAAAGTGCCCTTATAAATTGGTAAAACAAAAATCAAATTGTAATCTTATTTCGTAGAGAAAAGGACATTTGGTCTTGTTTGATCATTGAGCTGAATATAATTGTTCGGGTTAAATTCAATATATATGGCCATATCACGTATTTACAGCCCATACAAGATCAGCCCAAATTCATATTAATCGAATCCCATTTTAGCAGTCCAATAGCATATTGTGATTTTTCAGTAATAACCACACTCCTTACTGTTGCAGTTACATTTGTGATTTGGTATAGAATCCGCACCCCTTAAAGAATCGCACTCGTTTAGAGTTTTAATTCTTTAATATTTTTGTATATGTTTTAGAGTTTTTAAGTTTATTCAAGTATGATTGTAAATTTAATTTTGAAATTTAATTTAGATATTATTTAAAGTAACTAGGGATGAAGTTGGAAATTTTTTTCTAGGGGGCGAGAAATAATACTATAAGATCATGAATAAATCTATGAGGTTTGGGGCATCATCTTTGTCCCAAAATTTGTAGAAAATTTTATACTTATAGGTTAAAGTAGGATTTATTTTTTTTGAATAATGTATATTCACCCTTTATTATATAGTACGTACACAAAATGGAGTGAAGAGAAATTGCAAAATTTAATACTCAATAATGTTAATTAAAAATGAAGAGTGATAAATTTATGAATTTGTTATATTTTAAATTAACTTTAATCAATAAAAATAACTTATATTTGGAATAAAAGTACATTTTTATAATTTTTGAGAAAAGTATCCGTGTGTATTCTATTTATTTTTTATAAATCTTGAGGGTCTAAAGTATAAATGTCAAAATTTTATAGACTTAAAATAATTTTCAAAATCTCAGGGTAGCCCAAGCCCCCTGGGCCCTATACTTCCTTTGTCCCTAGTTATGGGTGAACATGGTGCGGTTTGAAGTCTAAACCGCACCCAAAACTGCTTAGGTGCGGTTTAACAAATCCAAAATCGCACCCGAAACCGTTTGTGATTGATGCGGTGCGATTTTAAAATGTACTGTGCGGTTTCAATTGGTGCAATTTCGGTTCCAAAACCAATTGAAACAACAAAAATGTCTAAGCCTTCAATAGAATTTAATACAGAACTCACATCGAGTAATTAACTTAGTGATAGAGTTGGCAATGAGAATTATATCGAGCATAGAAACAAAGCTCCTTCTGCCAAACATGTCAAATTCACCATCAAATCATAGAACAATGAGACACATAAAATAGTTTTAACTTATAATAAAGGAATGATACTTTAAAACTAAAACATACGCTATATAAAACAACGGAAACCATGTATTCGATAACAAGTAAAAAGGTTTATCTAGTTCTCAAAAAATTAAAAGTATATACTGGAGATAGAATAAAATTTTATCTTATATATTACAGGGAGAACTTATAGAATATAATCCTAATTGTACCTAATTTGAAAAATAATCTATTAGACTATTACTACTATAGCATAGACCTTAACCAATGCATCAAGTGCTCGAACCAACGAATTTGGCCCCTCAGCTATAGGCCCCTTCAGTAACGCATCAAACAAATTTGAAATTTCAAAACTCAAATGCTTAATTTTTGACTCTATAACCTCTAACCATCTTCTTTCAATTGGTGAAAAAAATGACAATACAAGACTAGGGTTTTCTTTGAGTGTGTTCAAGTGAAAAGTAACTTTAAATTTTACTAGAGATAATACATACATACACACACATTGTGCGGTTTCAGTTTTATGCGTGCGGTTTTGGCTAGTAACCAAATGAGAATCGTAAATTTGGTTATTCAACCCACCTAAAACCGCCACATACGCCAGAACCGTTGGTGCGGTTTTAATTGGTGCGGTTCGTGCAATTTTTGGTGCGATTTCGGTTCTAATTTGATTAATTGCTCAGCCCTATCACTAGTAGTAGAATGTTAGTAATGTTTGAGATTTATTTGAAATTTAAAAAGTATAATATGTTTATTACTATTTTTAATTAATTTTCGAGCCGAAACTATACCATTTGGAACCGCACCACACCAATATAAGCAGTTTCATGTTGAAGTTTTTTATTTAAACAATTGCATCAAAGCGATTTCATGTGCAATTTTTGTTTAAAACTACGTACATCAAACCGCACAATACTCACCTTTACACTATAATGTCAGGGATTGTTTACACTATTTTCTTAGGAAATTTGTATATATTTTTTCGCAAGTGAAAATGAATTTCCACAAATGAGAGGTAGCTTTGGAAATTATTATTTTTATTTAAAAAAATATTTTTAACAGACAGTTAAGATGATCACTTTCAACAATTAACCTCAACAAATCAATATTTTTAGAGAAGGATTTAGAGGAGAAAAAAGATGATCACTTTCAACAATTAACCTCAAGAAACCAATATTTTTAATAGACAGTTAAGATTTCGGCACATTTCACCTCATAACCACCTATATCAACATCTTTTCAACTAAAATCCCGTATAACAAAGCCGAAACCAATCAGCCCATTACCTTTAACACTAAACATCACGATTCAATTTTAAAACTAATCTGGAGAATCATCGTTGTTAATGCCAAGATCTTTCCTCACGTCCCAATCACCAAGACGTGTCCGATATCCTGCACAGTTCAACAAGTCAACACCAAAAGCTTGACGGCTTGACCGTTGGGGGATAGCTCCGGCGTGAGAGTCAGTATCGGCGATCACAAGGTTAACAATGGAGGAAAATATGTCTAGTTTCTTGAGAGAGAATAATAATTTGGTTAAGTGATTTGTTCAGTTACCTGTATTCCTTGTGTGATCGTTCCCATATGTACTTCAAACCCAGTTTACCGTCCCACCCACTACTGCCTGACACAGCCATCTCCCACGCTAGTCCTCTCAAAGAGAAGTGTGCGAACTCACCCACTATCTCACGCCATTGTTTTTCCATGCATCATTGAGTCCCATCCTTATTAATGCCATACAGAAAGGTGGCAGATAACAGTCAACTGTTATCTTTTGTGATGATTACCAATCAAAGATGAGATAAAAGATAATTTGTATAATGGGCAAATCCAATGACTTAGCCCAATGCAATAAAGATGACCCATCTGACCGGAATGACCCAATAGAATAATCAACTATCTGGGTCCAAACCATTCGGCCCAACATAACAAATGCAACATAATCCAAGGGATGAACTCATTAGATCCGGCCCAATAATGAAAAGTATCATGGCCCAACATTGCCCCCCAGTCTTTTATTAAACAGGGTGTTTAATGGAAGACAGTAAATAATATAGGCCCATGATATAATGAATTGTAATAAGTCATAAGGGGTCTAATTTGAAACCTGCTGAGGCCCAACTGATGAATGCCAATCAATAATTCAAATAAAATGAGGCCCGAAAGAGAAAAGCCCACTCCGGTTAAGACATTAAACCCAAAATCGGACGCTATCCCTTCACATTCACCATAATTGATGCTCATTAAATGTGTCGTCCTCGTGTACCGTGTAACCGTCAGTATAAAAGGTAATTTTCCCCAACTTGACAACTTTACTTGCTATTTCAAATTTCAGACGTCTTTTCGAGCTTTAAACTTCCTTCTTTCTTAGATTTCTTACTCTTCTTTACAAACTAACAACAATGGCGTCTTCTGGTTCTGCTAACGCCACTCCAATCTAGGCCATTCCACTTACCACTATTCTTCCTACACCCAGCCCTAGCAAGGCCGCTTCGGGATCAAACCCTGACCCCACTGGTACCCCAATCAAAAGCACACCGAAAAAGCCTCTTCCCAACCCTTCCATCTTCTTCCAGAGTGCAACGCATTTCACTCACGCCAACACTGTATCAATGTTAACTGAGAAGGAGGTTCAGAATGCATATGAACAGTACCAAGTTCCAGCGACCCACCAATTCCGCCGTTCCACCGCCACAGAAAGGATGTACCAGTGCCCGGACAGCTGGACCGCCATGCCTCTGACATTCTTAGAAAAAGGGGTTCGATTCCCCTTGTATGTTTTCTTGGTCACCTTCCTGGGGTTCATTGGCGTCGGATTCGCCCAGCTAGTCCTGAACTCCTATATTCACATCTTGGCGTTTGTCGCCTTCTACCATGAAGTGGGCGTCGCCCCCACTCTCGACTTCTTCTTCTCCATATACAGTATCACCAAGTCCAGAGAGAAGGGGTTCAAGATTCTTAGCAAAATTCCTGCAAAAGCTGGAGAGAACTTTGAGAGACGGTCTCTGATCAACACTCCCTCCAGCAACCGAGGATGGCATGAGCAATGGCTCTTCGTCAAAGGGCCAGAAATTACCTCTCTGCCAGACTGGACTACGTTGGACAAAGTATCTGCCGACTTTGGGGATATAGCCGAGGAGCGTGTGAAAGAGATGATTGAACTCCTGGACAACTTCCCGAAGAAGGAGTGGAGTTACAATCTTCTTATCAAACAAGCTTGGTTGTATGACCACAAATGTAAGTCTCAAATTTTTATCGAAATAAAATTTTTGAGTTTATTATTGTAAACAGATCTAACATAATGTATTTTCCTGTTGCAGTGTCTTTGATCAAACCCTCATCGATGGACCGAAGGGACTTAGAAAAATTCCTTTCGAGCAAACCCCCATCATCTCCTACTACCGAAACCCCCCAGGAAGAGATTCCGACCTCTGACGCCCCAGATACCGAAGATCTTCTTGTAAAACCAGAAGCTGTCGAAGAGACTCTCCGACCTCGCAAGAAGAAGAGAGTTGTTCGAAAGCCAAGAGGTATTTTCCGAGAATCCCAACTGATCAATACCTCCAGCTTGATCGACATGCCTGCAAACAAACGAATGGAGGCCCTTCGAATCAAGAAAAGGCGAGTCAAGGTAACTCCTCTGTCTGCCGATGAGCTTCAGGTTCCCACCGGCCCAGTGGAAATTTAGGTTTTCGAAGAAGATCATGAAGAACAACCTGAGACTTCAATTCCCTCTCGAAAAAGAAAACAACCCTCAGATGATCAACCACCACCACCTGAAGAACCGACTCCAGATCAACCACATTCATCATCCATCCCTTCGCCAACTCGGGAACCTACTCCTGTTCGTTCTTCATCTCCCGAGAACATATACCTGGATCCTTCCCCATCACCTTCCCGTGAAGAACGTACGCCCTTTCTTTCAAGGCCGTCTATTGATGAGTTCCAGAATGATGCGATGGGGTCTCCGACTGTATGGCCCCAATTTAATGCCAATTTCCCTTTCCAACTCTTCATCTCCTTTGTTAGGGAGACCGATGAACATCGGTTTGGCAACAGTTCAATAATGGACCTTATCAAGGAAGGCATGAGCTATCACGCCAAGGTAAATATTTATTTGTCTGTTCATTTGAATTTATATATATCTCTTTGAATTAACTGAAGGATTGTCTGTGAACATCTATAGGCGAATGCTATTTTCGGGCGTCTTCTCCCACGCTATCAAAGTCAAGTCAAGAGGATGCGACCGAGACGGAGAACATCATTCTGAAGTCAGCTTTGACTAAAGAAAGAGGTGACCTTGGTACTGCCCTCTTTAACAATGAAAACCTCCAGAGGGATTTAACTCAAAGAATGGAGGAGTTGAAGATCTGCAACGAGGAGCTGAAAAAGACGAAGGCCAGCCAGCAGGAGATGACGAGTCTGAACGTCGATCTTGACACTCAGAACCATGCTCTGAGGCTCAGAAATGAAGAACTTTGTATAGCCAATCAGAGCTTGGCGATACAAGTTGACAATCTTCAGGAGCAGGCTCGTGAAAACAAAGAGAGACATTTAAACATACGTCTCGAGCTGCAGAATAAGCTAAAAGCCTTGGAAGATTTAGGTCCCCCCTTGACCGAAGAGCTTCGCCAGCACATCCAAGACGAATACCGGAAGTCAAATGAGCTAAATGAGAAGGTGGTCCAGATGTTTTCTGACGGGTACTGCGAATGCCGTGGCAAGGACAAGGCAAAACTTGTCACAGCTAAAGTTGATCCGACCATATTTGATTCTTCTGAAGACGAAGCTGACGCCTGAAGATGAATACCTATCTTTTTTATCTTATAAGATTCCTGTAAAAATTTTAATGTCTTCTTGTTCTTCTTGTAATTGACAATATATTAATGGAATATCAGTCTTTTTCCTTATTACTCCTTTGTTATTAATTTCTGTCGATAGTATCTTAAAAAATGTATGAACCCTTAACTTAAACTGTTAATAAGTAACTAAACAAGTTATATAACAGATAAGATGAAGATAAGTAATGAGGCAATCCGAACTCAACACTTAGAAAAATGTAGGTAATAAAGTAAATGAATACTTATTCGCTACCGAAGTGTGAGATAGATCTGCTTCATAGGGAATTTGTTTACCCCAAAAGGCCTAACAAAACCACAAGATGACATTTGCCTACCACGAAGGGCCTGAAAAAGTCTAAAAAATGACAGTTGCCTACCTCGAAGGGCCTGACAACGTCATGAGGACCACCTGCCAATAAGGCTACCATCGAATGGTCAGCGAGTCCACCTGAACCTCCTTACACCAATGACGTTTGCCTACCACGAAGGGCCTGACAAACTCATAAGGACCACCTGCCATAAAGGCTACCATCGAATGGTCAGCGAGTCCACCCGAACCTCTTTACACCAATGACGTTTGCCTACCACGAAAGGGCCTGACAAACTCATAAGGACCACCTGCCATAAAGGCTACCATCGAATGGTCAGCGAGTCCACCCGAACCTCCTTACACCAATGAAGTGAACAGCAACGAAGACAAAACTTGTTGAGAAAAAAAGGAACTTTTATTGATGAAGACTTAAACATTTACAGACTTCCATTTTACCTCGACAATCGTATCTCTCGAAAGTATTTCTGAAGTCTACCCGCATGCCAAGTATTTTTAATTTCTGATCCATCTAATGCCCTCAACCGATAAGTTCTCGGCCTCGGTACTTCTATGACTTCATACGGTCCTTCCCGCCTTCGGTGTCGACTTTTCCCAAATTAAAAGGTGTAGATGCTTCAACTTCTCTGAGAACAAAATCTCCCACTTCAAATCTGCGAAGCTTTACCCCCTTGTTATAATGCTTGGCTACTCTCCGTTGATAGGCTGCTAACTTGATCAAAGCCACCTCTTTGACTTTTTCTAACAGATCCAAGTTGACCTTCAGTCCTTCATCGTTGTAGATCTCTTTAAACTGATTGACCCGAAGACTTGGAGATCCAATTTCAACTGAGACTAAGGCATCAGTACCATAGGCCAGTCTGAAAGGTGAATCCCGTGTTGTAGTCCTCGGAGTAGTCCGATAAGCCCATAACACGCTGAGGAGCTCTTCTGGCCATCTTCCCTTAGCTTCATCCAGCCTACGCTTGATCCCATTCAGCAGCGTTCTATTGGTTACTTCGACTTGTCCATTCGACTGAGGATGAGCTACTGAAGTCTTTCTGTGCTGAACTCCCAACTCCTTCAAAAATGCTTCAAATTTTGATCCCACAAACTGACGTCCGTTGTCCGATATCACCACCTTAGGAATTCCGAAACGAAACACTACTGACTCCTTAATGAACTTCAAGCATTCATGTTCCGTTATTAACCTAAGTGGCTTCGTTTCTACCCATTTGGTCATATAGTCGATGACAACTATAACAAAACTGACCTGACCTTTAGCTTTCGGTAATGGACCCAGTATATCAACCCCCCAGACAGCAAAGGGTATAGGAGATAAAATCGAGTATAGCTCTTCTGGTGGCTGATGTGGGATCGAACTGTTGAGTTGACACTTCTCGCACTTTTTGACATATTCTGTTGCTTCCTTGAAGATAGTAGGCCAGTAGTACCCTTGACGAAGTACTTTGTAGGCTATTGACTTAGCAGCCATATGGTCGCCACAGATGCCTTCGTGAACTTCGCAGAGAGCATATTCAGCTTCGGATGGAGTCAAACATTTCAGCAATGGAGATGAGAAAGCCCTTCGAAAAAGATCTCCATCTATCAAAACGAAGTTAACACTCTTATATTTAATTTTCTTAGCCAACATCTGATCCGAAGGAAGGACGCCATCTGCTAGATACTCCAGATATTGGGTTAACCAATATTTAGTACGATTAATACACATTACCGATTCATGATGAACACTAAGATGCTGCAAAATTTCCAAGTAAATGGATCCATCAAAAATATTAGCATCCGTAGTGGCCAGCTTCGAGAGTGCATCGACAATGGAATTATCGTTACGATCAACTCCCTGAAACTCATAGGACTAGAAATACTGAAGCCGATCTTTCAATTCTGCCAGGTATTTGACCATCCTTGGACCTCAAGCTTCATACTCCCCTGAGGCTTGTTTGACGACCAACTGAGAATCGCTGAAGATGACTATTCTGTGCACTTCGAGACTCTTAGCCAATCGTAATCCTGCTAATACTGCCTCATATTCTGCTTCATTGTTCGTTGCCCTGAACCCAAATCTGATGGCCTGTTGCACTTTGAACCCCTCTGGACTTGTCAAAATGATCCCTGCTCCACTGATGTCCAAAGTAGAAGACCCATCTGCGACAAAGGTCCACGAGATCTGCTTATCTTTGAAGAATCGCAACTACTCTCTGACCCTTCAATTTCGCCACGACTTCATCCGCTTGAAAACGAATACTCGACCACAAAATCGTTGAGGCACGCTCTTGATGGCAGTTCGGGGATGATATTCAATAAAAAATTGGGACAACTCCATAGTCCATGCAGCTAATCTCCCCGAGACCTCAGGTTTGCCCATAATTTTCTTCAAAGGCTGATCTGTGTATACTACTAACAACCTACCCTGGAAGTATTGCCTAAGCTTTCGACTAGCAATTATTAAAGCAAAAGCAAACTTTTCAATGTTTGGGTACCTTATTTCGGCATCCCGAAGGACATGGCTTACGTAGTAAATCGGGTGCTGCTTACCCCCAATTTCGCGCACCAAAACTGCTCCTACAGCCAACGAACTAGCTGCCAAGTACAAATACAGAGGCTCTATAGGAGCGGGCTTCACCAACAAAGGTGCCGAAGACAAATAGGACTTGATGCTCTAAAAGGCGTCCTCACATTCTGAAGTCCATTGGAACGTCTTTGCATTCTTCGGCCCTTTCAACGTATCGAAAAACGACAAACATCTTTCTGCCGACCTGGACACAAACCTTCGCAAAGCTGCAATCCTTCCAGTCAGACGTTG
Source organism: Panax ginseng (assembly GCA_020205605.1). Lineage (NCBI taxonomy): Eukaryota > Viridiplantae > Streptophyta > Magnoliopsida > Apiales > Araliaceae > Panax > Panax ginseng. Next base: position 12,660,638 of record CM035143.1, read on the forward strand.
GACATCTTTAAATGGCTGAGGAGTCTTCATGTTCAAAATTACTTGGATCTTCTCTGGGTTGGCTTCGATTCCTCTCTGACTGACGAGATAACCCAGAAACTTGCCAGCCCCAAATTCGAAGGTGCATTTAGTAGGATTCAGTCTTAAATTGTGATGACGAACTGTCTGAAAGCATTCTTCTAAATCGTCCAAATGTTTCTGCACCAGCATGCTCTTGACAATCATGTCATCCACATACACCTCCAAAGTTCTTGCCCAATTTATATCTAAAGACGTAATTCATCATCCTCTGATACGTGGCCCTAGCATTGATTAGGCCAAAGGTCATTTTCTTGTAGGCATATACCGAACGATGCGTAATGAACGCCGTCTTCGGTATATCCTCTTTACACATGGAGATTTGATGATACCCAGAGAATGCATCCACAAAACTCAATAAAGCATACCCAGAAGTCGCATCAATGAGCTGGTCGATGTGGGGCAGCGGGTAGAAATCCTTAGGACAAGTTTTATTCAGATCTGTATAGTTGATGTAGACTCGCCATTTCCCATTCTGCTTCTGGACCAGCACCACATTTGCCATCCATTGTGGGTAGTCGATCTCAAAGATTAAGTCAGCAGCTAACAGCTTGGCAATCTTTTCATCGATGATTCGTTGGCGCTCGGGCGCAAAGATCCTCCTCTTCTGCCAAACCAGATTCTTTGACGGGTCCACTTCTAATCAGTGCTCAGCAATCTTCCTGCTCACCCCCGACATATCTTGAGGTTTCCACGCAAAGATGTCAATATAGCAGCGTAGGAGTTCCATGAGGTTCGTCCGGAGAGGTTCTGGCAAACCCGAACCTATTTTTACTGTCTTGTTCGCCTTGCCAGGAATGAGCTCAACCTCTTCTGTTTCTCCAGCGGGCATGACTAATGGCTCTGAACTGCTCTTAGTGAAGGGCTCGATCTCTATCGTCATGGTATGTTTCTGCTTCGATACCCCCACTCCCGAAGTGATCACATCATTCCTATAACATCATCTGGCCAGATTAAGATCTCCCTTCACCTCTCCAACTCCATGAGACGTAGGAAATTTGATTTTGAAATGAAGGATCGAAGTCATAGCTTGTAAAGCAGTCAAAGTAGGCCTCCCCAGAATGGCGTTATAAGCAGAATCTACATGCACAACATAAAATTTGCAAGTTATTTCTACCTGTTGGGGAGCCGTTCCGAAGATGACCGGCAGCTCAATAGTTCCAGCCACTTTGACTGGATCGTTGTTAAAACCGTACAAAGGGGCTTCCTGCCCGATCTCCATCTTTTGCCCATCCAGATGCATCCTCTAATAAGCGTGGGCATACAGAATATCTACAGAAGACCCGTTATCGACCATCATTCGCTTCATATCCACCGAACCCACTTGCACAGTCAGCACCAATGATCCCTCATGCGGTTCGATGGTTTCCGAAGGGTAATCCTCATCAGTAAAGGAGATTATCGTACCTGGATAAGGTCTATCAGTCTTCGGGAGGATACCCGCCACTGACATGACCGAATCTAAGTGACTTCGACGCTTCTTTCCAACGAGCTTGCCAAAAGTACCCCCAGTGATGACATCTACCACATGCCTCGCAGTCGTCCCAGTGGCAATAATGCTTCGCCGAATCGGGCCGAAATTGCTTTCGAATAGGCTCTCTATCCTCTCGCCGAAGCTTCTTTGAGTCGTTCGGCGCCTACATCTTGAACTAAGGCCCCACCTTGAACCTTCCTCTCTACATGAAGTCCTTGATTAACACGATCATTTATATCGCTGACCAAGCCCACGATGATAATCGCAATATTTACGAGAGTTACCTTTTTCGGGCTTAATGTTATCTCGAGGTGGTTCGTAAATAGGTTGATTTTTGATTTGGTCTAGAATGACCGCCCTATCAATATTAAGTGCAGTGTATGTCCTATTAACTCTTTGGGCAGGATCGGACGAACGACCTCCTCCCTGTCTCTAGTTGTTATTATACTTCTTCGACCCACCATTATAGCGGTCTTTATTCCCTTCATTCTTCTTTTGATCCTTTCTGTTTTGTCCCGATCTGTCTCCTTAAGTCGATCTGAAGAAGGACGTTTGAGACTATTCATGGCCTCATCTACCACGATATAGCCTTCTGCTTTGTCAAAGGCTTCAGCGAGACTTTTCGGATGGTGAAACATCAATTTCTTCACCAACTTTTCTCGATTTAACGGATCCAATCCGATTCAAAAAATCCAACGGCTTGTAGATCGTTCAGTTACATCACTTGGCCAACTACTTCACTTGAACCGCTTTTACATATCGGCCTAAAGACTCATTCGAATATTGTCGAACTTGAGCCAATGAAATTTGGTTGGTTTTCCCTCCTTTTGTTGCTCCCAAAGCGAGCATGTAACTTCTCGCATATATTTGCCCAATGATGATATCAATCAAGGCAAATTTCCCATCCACCGCCTCGCATCTTTTCTTGAGTGTTGTAATAAAGGTATGACACTTAGCGGATCGCTAAAAGTCATAATAATCCATCGATCGATTCGAGCGCTGATCAGTGGTCATAAGGATCCCGGATCCATCATAGCTTTTCTATGTGGGCAACTTCTTGGTGGGGTCAAATTTTTCTTTAAAATTTCTGCGGAAAAGGAGATGCCTTCTTTCTGAAGTATCTTTTTGTTTCTTTGGACTTCTATGTAAATGCTTCAAGTTCCTTCAATTCTTTAACCAGATACTCCACTCCTTCTGGTTGAGATGATGCTTCTTTCTCCGGCGACTCCTTCCTCTTCTGAGTAGACCGTCCTTTTACCATAGAACCTCCAACTTTGGAGGGACTTTTTCGATGATGAGAGTCCACAGGGCGGAGTACCCTCAGTGGACTCTCAGGAGTGTGAGCTCTGGATCTAGTTCGTTCTTGAACTCGACCGCTGTGGTGAGAATGTGCAAGGCAGATCGCCTTCTTGGTATTCTCAGGAGTGTACTCTCTGGATCGACCTCTTTGTTTGCTTCGACCCTGCTCTTTAGAACCGACAGGGCGAGGTACCCTCTTCGATCTTTGAGGAGTAGGGCTTCTAGATCTTCTTCGATCTCGAGGTTGGCCCCGAGATTGACGACCTGAATGGGTAGGTTCCTTCCCACTCCTTCTTCGACCCACCATTATAGCGGTCTTTATTCCCTTCATTCTTCTTTTGATCCTTTCTGTTTTGTCCCGATCTGTCTCCTTAAGTCGATCTGAAGAAGGACGTTTGAGACTATTCATGGCCTCATCTACCACGATATAGCCTTCTGCTTTGTCAAAGGCTTCAGCGAGACTTTTCGGATGGTGAAACATCAATTTCTTCACCAACTTTTCTGATTTAACCAGATCCAATCCGTTCTGAAACAGTCCAACGGCTTGTAGATCGTTCAGGTCTGTCACTTGGCCAACTACTTCACGGAACCGTTTTACATATTGGCCTAAAGACTCATTCGAATATTGTCGAACTTGAGCCAATGAGCTGGTTGGTTTTCCCCTCCTTTTGTTGCTCCCAAAGCGAGCATGTAACTTACTGCACATATTTGCCCAAGATGATATTGAATCTGAAGGCAAATTTCCCATCCACTGCCTGGCATCTTTTCGGAGTGTTGTAATAAAGGTATGACACTTAGCAGCATCGCTAAAGTCATAATAATCCATCAGTCGGTCGAACGCCTGACTGTGGTCATAAGGATCCCCAGATCCATCATAGCTTTCTATGTGGGGCAACTTCTTGGTGGGGTCAAATTTTTCTTTAAGAATTTCTGCGGAAAAAGGAGATGCCTTCTTTCCTGAAGTATCTTTTGTTTGCTGGACTTCGGCGAGCTGCTTCCGAAGTTCCTTCAATTCTTTAACCAGATACTCCACTCCTTCTGGTTGAGATGATGCTTCTTTCTCCGGCGACTCCTTCCTCTTCTGAGTAGGCCAGAATCCTTTTACCATGAACCTCCAACTTTGGAGGGACTTTTTCGATGATGAGAGTCCACGGTATGAGTACCCTCGGTGGACTCTCGAGTGTGAGCTCTGGATCTACTTCGTTCTTGAACTCGGCCGTTGTGGTGAGAATGTGCAAAAGGCGATCGCTTCTTGGTATTCTCGAGAGAGTACTCTGGATCGACCTCTTTGTTTGCTTGACCTGCTTTCTTTAGAACCGAGCGGAGGCGAGGTACCCTCTTCGATCTTTGAGGAGTAGGGCTTCTAGATCTTCTTCGATCTCGAGGTTGGCCCCGAGATTGACGACCTGAATGGGTAGGTTCCTTCCCACTCCGATGCCCACGTTCTTCGGACTGAACATAACTGGAAGCTTCGTCTCTTAACTCCGCCATCCGAGACATCTGCTCATCTATATCCTGTCGTTGCTTCAAAAGTACCTCCATGGCCCTATTTGCTTCATCGGCCATCTTGGCTAGCTTGGAGACCTTATCATCCTGGTCATCTCGGTATCGAGTTCTAGGCGAGGTGCCTTATACTCGTTTCTGATCATGACCAGATCCTTTTTCAGCCGTGAAAATCAGCTTTCGCTTAGCGTTACCCACGGCCTTCGGACGAAACTCCTCTAATGGTCGTTTGGAAGCTGTGCTAGCATGAGCATTTACTGCAGGTCCCAAACGATCTTTGACGGATATTCGTGGTGCGGATTCACTTGCGACCATCTACCGTCCTTCAGTATAAAGCGTTCTACTCTTCCCCATGGATTCCAACGTAGAATCGAACATAGTTTGTGATTGAAAATACCGAAGACACTGAACCCAAATTCCCTCCTTCTAATGGCGCAATGTTAACACAAGATCTTTCCTCACGTCCCCAATCACCAAGACGTGTCTCGATATCCCGCACGATTCAACAAGTCAACACCAAAGCTTTCAGCGGTTTTGGCCAGAGTCGAGGATAACTCCGGCGTGAAATCGATGTCGGCGATCACAAGGTTAACAATGGAGGAAAATATGTCTAGTTTCTTGAGAGAATAATAATTTGGTTAAGTGATTTGTTCGATTACAGTATTCCTTGTGTGATCGTTCCCGTATGTCTCCAAACCCCGTTTATCGTACCACCTTCTTGCTGACACACCCATCTCCCGTTAGTCCTCTCGGTAAAAAGCGTGCAAACTCACCACTTATCTGCTTCATCGTTTGCTTGCCACCGCCGGTCATCTGAGTCCCATCCTCATTAATGCCATGCAGAAAGGTGGCAAATAACAGTCAACTGTTATCTTATGTGATGATTACCGGTCAAAGATGAGATAAAAGATAATTTGTATAATGGGTCGATCCAATGACTTAGCCCAATACAATAAAGATGACCCATCTGACCGGAATGACTCAATAGAATAATCAACTAACTGGGTCCAAACTATTCGGCTCAACAGAACAAATGCAACATAATTTAAGGGATGAACTCATTAGATCCGGCCCAATAATAAAAAGTATCATGGCCCAACAATCGTGAATACCAAAATTATGAATTAAATAACGTGCCTCCTTAAAATCATGAAAAAAATAGGAAGCTTATTTTTTCATGGACCATATCATTTATCTGGCTCCAAATACTCCATTCAATCATTCCCACCAAACTTAATTGATCTAAATCCAAACATTTGGCCAGCGCCTCAATTCAATCCAAGAATGTACCATTATTAAGATTGTAAAATGAGCAAATAGTTCGAACTTAATTCGTACTCATTCGACTAAAAATTCGATTCGAGCTCGACTCGAAATATAAATGAGTCAAATATGAGCATATTTTAAAGTTCGATAAATTACTCGAACCTCCTCAAATTATAATTTCTATTGATAATCGGATCATATTCGTTGAAAAAATTCAAATTGCTCGGGCTCGATTCGGTAGCTAAATAAGCCTCAATCAAACCTTATTTATATTCTAATAAATTTTGTGAACCAGAGTAACTCCCTTAACCATTATTCACCTACTTAAATCTTGACACATGTTTTTTTATTTAATTTTAAAATTAATTAATATTAAATAAGAGACTAGGTGTCGAGATTTAAGTGGAGGGACACAAGTCCCGAATTTGGGGACAGAGCTACACAGAGGAATTCAATCTGGTCATCTGTCCCCTCCCCGCCGTCTCTGTCCTCATTGCTAAGACTTCTCTCCCATTTTTCTCTCCATAAACCTCTCTTTCCCTCCTTTGGTAAAAACGTGTCTCCAACATTCTGCTCACCTACCTCCGTTTTTCTCTCTTGAAATTCAACACCATATTCAAATCTCTCTCATTGAACAATGTGCCAATTGGGTTCTCCAAAATTCTCCAGAAAATCATAAAAGGTTCTGATTCTGTCATGACTCTGGGTTTATATGACTCTTCACATTTGGAAAGTGTTGGGTATTGGTGTAATAAAACATGTCTTTAAAATCTGTACCAATCTGGGTTTGTACCTTTCACTCCCATTCTCAATTGGGTATTTCAGATTTGGTTCATAAACGATCTGGGTTTCCTTTGAATTTGAGGGTTGATTTTGGTAGACACAGAAAAAGGGAGTGTTTTGCTTTGTTGTCTCAAAGGAAAAAAAGACCAGTTGAAGATGAGAAGCCTGTGTTGGGTTCTTCTGCTGGAATTGATCAGACCCAGATCACTGAATCAATTGGGCTTCACAAAGATTTGAACTCTCTTCCAAGTGAGTTAACTCTATACAGTTCTTGAAAGTTTATAATTGCAATTGCTTTTATATTTTATTATGCACTTATGACTAGAAATGCTTGCTGCAATTTGGGGCCTCGTAAAAGAAATATTTTTAATTGCAGAGCTGGTAGATTTGGCCTAATCAAAGTACCAAATATATGAGCTTGATAGTGCCTTTTGCTATTTGGTGCATTATAAAAGTTGCAATTTTTAATTGCCCAAATCATTGTCGGGCAATTGGAAACATAAAGATTGAATTTGCATACTATATTTAGAAGGACTGAAGATCAATTAAGAGAACATTTTCATTTGGGTTTTGATATGGTTGTGAGTAGAGTATTAGAGCAGGTTAATTAGTGCTTTTTCGGTACCATTTACTACTCCAGTAATGGTGTTTGCAATATGGTGATAATCATGAACATATTTTTTAAGATTCTAGTTTTTGGGAAAAAAGGTAGAGCCACGACGCCAAGGCGGTCCCAGGACGCCTAGGCGATAAGGCGCCCGCTATGGCGTCCGTATGGCGACAAGTAGTTAACAAGGTGCAATTTATACATTATTTATTTTATTTCAAAAGTATATTGCACAATAAAATTTTATATAATCTAAAACCCAAAACATAATAACTAACACTATGAAAAAGTCTCCACTCTCTACTGTTTTTAGTCATAGCTCAAGCATGTGTTGAGTTACTTGGGTAATTGGAAAATTCCATGGGTTATGATGGGTCATGGTAAAAAATAACTTAATCACTTAAATTGAGCCCGCTACCAATGCTTGAGCCTTGGTGGCTCGGTGTCCAAGGCTTTTCCTTGCCCTTCTCCAACACCAGGACGCCATGACAACTATGGGTAGAGCTTGTCTGTTTTTACAAAATTTAAAAAGAATGATGCCTTTTACTGGTTTGGAATCCTACAATTTTGAGGCAGTAATCAATTTATATTCCTATATGCAATAATGAAAGACAATTGGGAAGTTTGTGGTTCTGAAATGTAGGATATGGAATGCTTGTCATACAATTTAACTTCTTTGAGATGGCTCCGAAAGTTTAAATCATGGTTGACAAGCATTAGTTGTATGCTGCGATGGTTTGTTATTCCAAATGTTCCATTCCTATTATAATAAATATAAAACATGATGATAATATGACTTTGTCTTTGTTCATGTACAACATAGTGACTTTGGAACATCATAAATTACAGGGCCTTTATCTGCAACTGATCTTTCTTCTTCTCCTAATGAGGGTTTGAAGGTGCGGGTCGCATATCAGGTAATAGACTATCTTCTCCTAATTATTGGCAGCTTTAGTGTTATTCTTATGTTGGTTTTTGTTTAGTGCAGGGGGTTCCAGGTGCATATAGTGAAGCTGCTGCACTTAAAGCATATCCAAATTGTGAGACTGTCCCATGCGACCAGTTTGAAGCTGCATTCAAGGTCCATATTTTTATACACAACTACTGAAATGTCTTGTACAAATATACATGTTATGACCATCTTCTAAGTTATGATTTTATTTTGCAGGCAGTTGAGCTGTGGTTGGTAGAGAAAGCAGTACTCCCCATTGAGAATTCTGTGGGCGGAAGCATCCATCGTAATTATGACTTACTACTTCGTCATAGGCTGCACATAGTAGGGGAAGTGCAATTGGTTGTTAACCACTGTCTTTTAGGTTTGCCTGGGATCAGGAAGGAGGAGTTAAAACGTGTTTTAAGCCACCCTCAGGTTGAGCTATCTTTTTTTGTATATATGAAGATTTCTTGTTAGTGAAGAGAATAGCGAATAATGTCCCATTTGAGTTATTCTTTATGAAAAGGCATGACAAAATGTTTAGTTAAATGTTTTAAATGTGTTGCTTTAAATGCATGTCCATCACAAAGTCGATTTTTTTTTTTACATGTCATTGAAAAAGAGTTGTCGTTAACTACTATAGGTCGCATAATGGCTATAACGGATCATGTCTGCTTTTGGCATAATGATAATCCTATTTGGGTTCAACAGATTCCTTTGCTGATTTATTTCGTGGTTTAGCATGGTTTCTTGGGATGTGTTTTCTTGGGGTCAAGGGCCTCTAGGCTGTGTTCCTGTTTGTAGGGTTCACTGAGCTATTTAATGTGCTTTTTGTATGTACTAGGATGGCATCACCTCCTGATGCCATTTTATACAGGATTACTTTTTGAAAATATGTTTAATGTTGGAAAAGTAAGTAACTAGATGCTGTATAAATGTTTTAAGGAATCACTTTGACTACTTGACATTTGTATATCTGGAATAAAAGATGCGTAATTGAGTTTCATATGGTATGGCCCTTATCTTTTCTTATTTTAAATTTTATTCCTCTGCTTTTACTGATTTTCACGAAATTGCAAAAATAATAATATTTAAACCTCTCTTTCAGGCGCTTGAACAATGTGAGATGACATTAAACAAGTTGGGTGTTGTCAGAGTCAATGCTGATGATACTGCCGGTGCTGCTCAGGTACTTATGAAAGTCCTCATTTCCTGGTTTATTTTTGGTAATAGTATTTAACTTTGGGACAGATTGTAGCCTCTGATGGTATAAGAGATACTGGAGCAGTTGCAAGTTCTCGAGCTGCAGAAATCTATGGGCTTGATATTCTAGCAGAAAGAATCCAGGTATCATTATGTCTATCCTCATAACATAGATCTATAAGGGTTCCGGTCTATGCCAATGTAGGCTTCTTGGTGAAATATGTCTGTTTAATAGTTATAATATATATCAGACATGCACTGTTAGGCCAAGGTTAAAAAAGGGAAGAAGTTAGAATAATAAGCTTCTAGAATGGGCGCTAAGAAGTTAGAGGTGTGCAGTGTTTTTCTCTGATGCAGGTTAAATATATTGCTATTAGCTAATGTGAGCTACTAAGGCCCTAAATATGTTATGATTTAATGAGTTTGGGATATGCTGAATATTGAAATGAAACATAGAGCTCACATTTTGTGATGCTACTCCCTTGAACCCCTTCCTCACCTCCCTTTTTCCTTTTTCCTTTTTCTGCCCCTTCTTCCCCAAGTTCTGTAAACTGAAATCTCTTTCTTTCCAAATTTATCTATCAATTCAGTTAGGATCTCTCAAGGTCCTAAAACAAACACAGAGTAACACTATTCTTATGCAATAGCTATCCTGCTTGAGAGTCTGTTTTTTGTTTGTTTTTGAGATAATATGTCACGTTTTCACTATGATTGGGTTGCCTCATGCCTGTAAAGTGTTCTCATTGACTATGATGTAATTTCTTTTAAGTCTTGTTGGCCTGTTTCGGTCAAAACAGACACACACATGCAAGTATACACGGTCAACAAGTAATATAGAGCAAGTCAAGTATCGTTCCCACGGAGAAAAGTAATTATCTTTAATCTATCATGCAATAACTTTGTAGCTATTTCTGGCTGCTTAAACGAGTGAATAAGATGTGATTTAAAAACTAAAATGATTATCAACTAAAAATAACTAATTAACAAGCGAAGGGATTCAAAGTGGAAAGATATGGGATCCTAATGTCACTTAATGCATCATTCAGATTATACACCCCTAATTAAACCTGATTAATTACTACGGATTGCTAGTTGAGAGCACGAAGGTGAAACATGGCTATCTTTCGATATACCATGCCCATATCACATAAAATCCACAAAATAGATAGAATTCATATGAACATCAATATTACCTAACTCACTATATGTCTATGTGACTTACAAGTAATATTAATTTAAGTGCAAGCTCTCTCAAATGACTACACATGGTAAGCCGGTATATGTCTATCCGGATTACGAATCACAAAATTCATCACATGCAAATTTCACGAACATATGCTAGCATGGCCAAATCTGAATTTGTGCTTCCTCTTTCAATTCCATACAAACTATTAAGGTAGATGGTGATCAAACATCTAAGCAAATAACACAACCAATCTAGGCAATCCAAATATAATCAATCAAGTATAATAAAGAGGAATATAGATCTGAACTAAACAACAAGCCCCATTAGAATCCCATAATGGTGATTAGTTCATCTCTAAATCAATAACCATTGTGGGATTTAATCCAAACATGAGAAAATACAATGAAAGCAAAGAGATTGAAGAGAATAGGAAAGTGCAAATCTGATTATTCTCTGTCCAAAGTAAGCCTCCAAGCTCAGTTCAAATCCATAATCAAACCAAATAGAACTTCTAATAATCAAAAGCTACTAAGATCTAAAGAGAGAAGCCAAAATAGTAGACTATAGTTAAGAACTCTATCTAGCTCTTCAAAACCCTAAAATAGAAAAATAAAACTGATAGAATAAATATCTCGTAACTAGCAAATACACCCCTTTTAAGTAAAAACGGTATAGCAAATTTTAATTGAAAAGTCAAATGTCAGAGTGTCTTGATTGGCGTACCACAGCCATACAGATAAGTTATATATATGGCGGCCGCTTCACTTGTTGTCGACTTCCTCTCAGCGCGGGCGCTCGACTTTTCTCTCTTCAATGCCGTAGTAGCGGTAATCGACGATGATGATGATCTATGAACTAACATATTTCTTCTATTGGTGTATTCTTTGCTTCATTTGTCATCTTCTTCTTTCTTCATTCACCTGACCTTGCTTAGATGCCCTTCCCATATGCACATGCCATGCTCCATCTTCAGCTCACCCCATGCTCACCATCTTGCCAAATCCAAGCCATTGTCATACTATTTGAGCTTCCTTAATGCAACCTATAAAACAAAGATAAAAAGCATCAAACAACACTAAAATACTTGAGATTAAGCCACAATTCTAGCAAGTTGATAGCCAATAAGTAGGTATAAAACGTACTTATTAAATACCCCAAACTTGAACTATTGCTTGCCCTCAAGCAACAAACACAAATGCGAACTAACAAAAGCGAACTACATGTTATGCAACTATACTACTATGAAAATGAATCCCAAGATTTTCAGCCATGTTATGAATTCCAATAAGATGTGTCTCAGAGAAATAACAAGATCTATGAACAAAGCATCAAACTAAGCTAAAGTCATAAGGACATACAATCAGAAAAATCACAACCTGCTATAAAGATGTTGTGTATGTGTGCTATAATCACAATTAAGCTTAATAAAGGTAAAAATTCCACATGCTATACTTCTAAGGAAGAAAACTAAGGTTTTAAGTCAAGAAATTTGAGCACAAATGAACCAACAACCAATCCAACACATCAATACAAGCTAAGGTTCAACAAAGGGTTTATTCTGCTTTTATTCACTCACGAGGGCGATTTTCGTACATTCCCATGGTTATTATTTTATATTTTTCCAATGGCTGTGCAATGTCTCATTTCCTTAGGCTTTTCAATGCTACCTTAGCGAGCTTTCAACCAACGACTCCCAAACCGTACAGGTATTAGGGCGCTAGGTGTAGAGACATCCCTTAGGACTTACTTACTCAAAATAGTAAAGGCCACGAAACAAGACTAGCCACAATGTTTATTTATTTATTTATTTTTTATTTTTTTATGGGCAAAGGTCCAAAAATATCCTTGACTTTTACCCCGAAATCCCACTTACACCCTAAACTATTTTTTTCTTCCAAAAGTACCTTTAACGTTATAAAACGTGGCTCAAATATGCCCCTCTCGTTAAAAAAATGATAGCTAAACAAACGGATGTTAATTTATTTATGATGTGGCTGCCACGTGGCAAGATTGATGCTTATGTGTAAAAAATGAGTTATTTTATAAATTTTCTTTTATCATTTATGTGAGTTAAAAAGAAAAAATAATACTAATAAATTATAATAAAAATAAATTAATAATTAAATTAAACAATTAACCAAAAAAGAAGAAGTAAATAAACTACCCTCCTCCCCTGCCCTTTCCCCTTCCCCCTATTCCCTTTACCCGACATCCCCGTCCCCCGTTCCCTTTAGCAGATATTTCATTCCCTTTTCCTGTCATCTCTTATTCCTATTCCTTTCATCCATACTAGATAGCAACAAAAGGAAAAAAAATAGAAAGATTAGCACAAAATAAACCATATGTACCATCGACAACGAGTGAAGATGCTGGCGATCTAATCGGTAACAAGTGAAGACACCCACGAGCAGATCTACAAACATACTTTCATTTTCACTGTTCTCCCTCTTGTTATTTTTCATCTTTATTTTCTTTTCTTTTTTTCTTTTTCTTTTTGCTTTCGTTTGGGCTTGTTGGTAACAATAAATTTGTTGATTTAGGTGTTAGGGTTTTGCTGCAATTTGGGGCCCTTTTAAATTTGATTTATTTGAGTGGTTGATTTTGCTTTATTTCATTTCTCTGCCTTGTTAAAATTGTTGTTATTGTGTTCTGGTTTATCTTATTGTGGGTGATGGTAGTGATGAAATTTTCCGGTGGGTGATTTCTTTCCATCTTCTGTTCTTTTATTTTTTCGATTTGGGCTATGGTGGTGTTGTGGTGAGGGGTGTTAACGGTGGTGGGTTGTGCTAATGCCTTAGCGGTGGTGGTGGGTTGTGCTAACGCCTTGGCGGCGGCTGGATCTCGTGGTGGTGGTGGATCTGTTGATGGCGTGACGGTGCATGGTGGTGGATGGTGATGGATATCTGAATTAATTAGATCCAAAAAAAAACTTATTTCACTAAATATTCATGTGATAATTACTTAAAAAAATAAGCCTGGAAAGAAATAATTATTTACATAAAATATAGTTATTTAAAAAAGATAGTTCATTCTACCTAATCATTTTTACTTAATAAAATTAGTAATAAATAAAACTTAATTAATAAAATATATATAATATATAAATTATAAAATATATTTAAAATATTATTTTTTATATCCATCAGATGTCACATTAGTAATTTTTGTTTTAATTATTTGCCAGTCAGTAAATCTTGCCACGTGGCAGCCACATCACAAATAAATTAACATCCATTTGTCTAGCTGTCATTTTTTAACGGGAGGGGCATATTTGAGCCACGTTTTATAACGTTAGAGGTACTTTTGAAAAAAATCGATTGTTACAAAATCCCCGCTTTAAGCGCTAGGCCCCCCTTATACTCTCACTGAGGCCCAAGGCAAAAAAAATTCATCCAGGAAATTAGGCGGGGGCCTATGTTGGGTCTAGGCGGTGAGATTTTTTTTATTTTAATAACTACCCAAACCAGATCTTGATATATTTATTTTTCTAATGATTTACCATATTCATAATACATGTTGTAACATATCAAATCACAACAAGAAGTGAACAATATCAAGTCAAAATGGATAATTTTATTATAGTTGTAATGTTTTGAACTTGTACCAACTTCAAATTATATAAATGATGATACATTTGTAATATTTAGTTTAATTCAATATAATTCTTAAATTTAGATTCTTAAGTTTTAATATCGAGTTAAATTCTTGAAATTTTAAATTTTATTATTTAATAGCAATCTTGTTTATGAATAAAACTAATATGTTAAAAATATGTTTGAATTTTGAACAATTGCATGTTTGTGTTTGAACTTTGACATTAGCAATATGGATGTGTTTGAACTTTAAGCAAAGACCTTTATTATCTTTATTATAGATTATTTTGTTTTATATTATTGTTTTGTTTGGATAAATGTAAGATAAAATATTAAAATTGGCTTAAAATAAAAAATCCCGCCTAGGCCCCGCCCAGGCCCCACCTAGGCCCCCTCGGCCGCCCACCTCCCGCCTAGCGCCTTTTAGAACATTGAAAAAAATAGTTTAGGGTGTAAATGGGATTTCGGGGTAAAAGTCAAGGGTATTTTTGGACCTTTCCCCATTTTTTTATATAGCAAGCATACCCAATGTGTTCCCCAAGCTTAACTCTCTGTGTCTTTATAGTCATTACTCATTTTCTATAAAATTCTATCATTAAAACAAATTCCCCCCCCCCCCACCCACACCCACACCCACACCCACACCCACCCAAAAGACAAGCGTGTGCTAATTTAACAAACAATCAAATAATGACAATGTCGTGCTAACAGGTAACATCAAAGTAACAAACATAGACAACATCATGTATGAAATTATAACTAAGCTTACATTATCAACTGAGTTCAATAATCTATCACATTTCTATATCATCATTGGCCATATTGGAATTCAACCGACTAAAAACATGGGATTATGCTATGCAATGCAACTAAACATATACTAAATAAACAAGACAAGAAAATTGAAAAAAATTCCATGCAAAATTTAACTAATAACTAATAAACATGCAATTAAAACTATATGCAAACATGCAATTAAAACTATATGCAACTAACTACTAATTACACCCCAATACCCCCAAACTTGAAATTTTCATTGTCCTCAATGAAGGTAAAGGGTAAGGAAACTCCCCTATGTATTGGCATGGCCACCCGACTCGGGTGGGGAATCTGGCGGCGGATATAGCATGGCAGAACGCCATTCCACATGTGTCCCCTGCTGAGCAAAAGCTTCAGCCAAGGCATGAGATAGACCATTCGCAAAATCCGCGAAGTTGCCATGCAGAGCATCCATCTTCCTCTCCAATTGCCTCATCCGACGATCATGACTCAGTAGTGGCAATAGAAGGACCGGCTGGCATTGCTGGTTGTGGTTAAGGCACTGCTGAAGGAGTGAGTAGTATAAATCCTTTGCCGCGTGGGTGTACTGTGCCACCAGTCCAGTCTTCAAATTTCTTGATAGTGGCATGAGTGATATCGTGGCTTGGCATCTGGACCTATTCACCCTCCCAATCCACTCCGGCTGGGCGCCTGATCGTCAACCGACGCGTGTGGAATCTTGCCGATGGTGCTCCCGCGTATATCGCGGCGCGAAGATATTACGATGGAGCAGATGGCCAACATCGATGTACTTCCCAATAATGATCCCCCACAGAATAATAACCCTCTCAGCCGGAATGTCGTGTTGGTGAGTGGATGGCATCAAATTGGCGCATATGAACAGATTCCACGTCTTTGCATATCGGTTCAATGTCGAGCTGGGAAAATTGGTGGGCGGATTTGTACCCTGCTTATAGTTCCACCGCGTGCCCGACACACACAAGTCAGCGATCACCCTGTCCAAATCAGTCTCAAAGAGCTCGGCCTCTACCCAGTTTACTCGGCCAGTCGAAGGATTGGGCAGGTGAAACACCTCACGAATCGCCTGTGGACGATAATCCACTTGAAAATCCCTGATGAACGAGATGCCACTCTGTGTCTCCTTGGCATTTGCATAAAATTCTCGCACTATGGCCATCGGAGCAGGCACAGGCCTTGCCACAACCCCCAGCCAACATCTCTCTCTGATCATTTCCATCATTTGACCATCCTCCTTATCAGGTTTCAGCCCCTGCTCCTTCACAAATGTCTTTGTTGCAATTAGAGGTGGCAAATCCGTGGGAACTGGGTGCCGGGCCGAGCGTGAGGCGGCCGGCCAAAAAAGGCCCGGATTTTGGCGGGCCAGAATATTAGGGCACATGGGCGGGTTGGTAAAGCCGACCCATGGCTTTTTCCCCTATTTTTTTGGCAAAATTTTGCTACATCAAAAATAGTAATAATAATAAATATTAAAATTAATAAAATAATTTATAATAAACAATAATTCTAATTACCTACATTAACTACATATCTCAATCAATTAAAATTTTAATAGTATTATAAATTACTTTCAAAGTATATAATCAATTTGATTTTTTAAAATTATACTTTAAAATTAATATAATTTATTTAACTTTAAAAAATGCATTCATGACTCCACAAATATTGTTCCAAGAGATATCTAATTAATTTCCAAGATTTACACGGTTGGAACTTGGAGATGCCAAGATTTTAGCAATTTGAATATTTAAATTGATTTTTAGAAGATTTGCATGACATGATTTTAGGCATTACCCAATATCTCATTATTAACAGCCACATCAAGTAAGAAATTTCAAACTACAATTATTATTTACTACAACTATAATAATTAAAAATATATTTTTATATTGAAGATTGCATTAAAAATAAATAATTGTTGTAGCTCAGTTGGTTTGAACTCTTATTTATTTACTTACAAGTCTTGTGTTCAAACCTCGTAACCCACAAGTAGCAACATTTTGTTTAAAAAAAAAAAAAAAAGAATCACGGGCCGCGGGCCGGGCCAAAACGGGCCAGATTTTATGGGCTAAAAAATCACGGCCCAAAGCCCAGCCCGTGGCGGGCGGGCGGCGGGCCGGCCCGCGGGCTTGGGCCATCTTTGTCAGGTCTAATTGTAATCTTATAGTACTCAGTTTGTGCCGAAAGGCTGATGAATTTGGTCAAGTCTGCAGTATCCTCATCATGGCTACTGTTGGAAGATGATTCCGGAGTGCTTGATCGAGCTCTCTTAGGTGTCATGATTTCTGACAGAAAATTCCCTTGCAAAACCTAACTTGCGAATGCAGGAGATGAAAACCCCCAAACTGGCCTCTGAGAATGATCTGAACAAACTCTAGAGAAACTGAAAATTAACCTCCAAACTTGTTTGTGAAAGTAAGGACGAAAGTCTTCTGTATGCTCTGATATTGGGCGATTGCAGTAATCGATTAGGAGAGGACAGGATGCAGTATAATAGGAGAAGGAGTCGTGATATACTTTGGTTTTCTGTGAACTTTCGACTGAATGAAATAACATATATGTAGTGGGTCAAATTGTTTACAATTTAAAACTGCCTGGATCCGGTCTCTGGAGCGGGCGCGCCAGTTTTGGCTGTAATGATGGCGCGAGCACGCTTGGCATATCTGTTTACCGAGGCATGGCGCGGGTGCGCCGAATTTAGCTGTGGTTGAGGCGCGACCGCGCTGCCCTGAGCCCAACAGTGAATTTTTTCTGTAACAGTGAAGGACAAGCAGCAAACTGACATGCATTTTCTATCCTGCACAAATAGCATTGAAAAATGAGATATAACTGATTCCAATATCAGAATTGCACTATGTAACATGTATGCATGTTGGTATCCTCAAAAATGCTATATATGTGATTCCTACCAAAAAGATATATGCAATAAGCTCCTAACTCAAAATTGTTCAAAATTTTCATGACTTTCAGAATTAAACAAGGGGGGAGGGAAATAATAGAGACATGTAACCATAATTAAACAATAGGAAGAAATAGAACTATGTAGCTAGAATTAAACAAGAGGGAGAAGAGAGATGGGGTGGCTCCCATGGAGCGCTTGTTTATAGTCAATTAGCTTGACTATCTCTGCTAAGGTCATGTTGTGGAAAGGATCGAGGCAACTTTCTGTCGATCGACTTCGCCCCCATAGTAGTGCTTCAACCTTTGTCCATTCACTTTAAATGGTTTGTCCGGGTATTTGTCGAAAATCTCAATTGCACCATGTGGAAACACAGTTTTTACCGTGAAAGGTCCTGACCACCTCGATTTGAGCTTTCCAGGAAAGAGTCTAAGACGAGAGTTAAACAACAATACCACTTGCCCAGGCTCAAATTTCCTTTCCATGATTTTGCGATCGTGCCACCTTTTCACTTTCTCCTTGTACAACTTTGAGTTTTCATAAGCCTGCAGTCTGAATTCATCTAGCTCATTTAATTGGAGAAGGCGTTTCTTCCCTACAGCTTTCAAGTCAAAGTTCAGCTTTTTTATAGCCCGTAGGCCTTGTGCTCAAGTTCCATGGGTAGGTGACAAGCTTTCCCATATACTAGCTGATACGGTGACATACCTATTGGTGTCTTGTACGCAGTCCTATATGCCCAAACTGTATCATCGAGCGTAAGGGACCAATCCTTCCTCGTGGGATTTACAATTTTCTCTAAGATTCTTTTTACCTCACGATTGGACACCTCAGCTTGACCGTTCGTTTGGGGATGGTAAGCTGTGGCTATACGGTGATTCACCCCATACTTGGCTAATAGTGCAGTAAACTGTCGATTGCAGAAATGGGTGCCTTCATCACTTATGATAGCCCGAGGAGTCCCAAATCTTGTGAATATACTCTTTTGAAGAAATCGCAAGACCACCCTAGCATCATTTGTTGGTAAGGCTGCTACTTCCACCCACTTGGACACATAATCCACTGCCAGTAGGATATACAAATTTCCACACGACGAAACAAATGGCCCCATGAAGTCTATCCCCCAGACGTCAAATATCTCAACCTCTAGGATCATATTCAAAGGCATCTCATTCCGTTTTGATATATTACTTACCCTCTGACACCGGTCACATTTTTGCACAAAGTTGTAAGCATCTTTAAAGAGAGTTGGCCAATAGAAACCTGCCTGAAGTACCTTGGCCGCTGTCCTTTCTCCCCCATAGTGTCCTCCATAAACTGATAAATGGCAATTCTGAAGTATACTATTCGTCTCACTGTCTGGGATGCACCTTCTGATCATCCTATCTGCACACTGCTTAAATAGGTAAGGCTCATCCCAAATATACCATTTAACATCATGTAAAAACTTCTTCTGCTGTCCAGTCAAATCAGAAGGGATGATGTTGCTCACTAAAAAGTTCGCATAGTCCGCAAACCATGGCATTTCGCCTTGCACCACAAACAACTGTTCGTCCGGGAAGGACTCATTAATCATCACTTTATCATTTGTATCCTTTCCTAGATTCTCCAATCGGGATAAGTGGTCAGCCACTGGGTTCTCGGTCCCCTTTCTGTCTTTGATTTCCAAGTCAAATTCTTGTAGAAGAAGAATCCATCTAATGTGACGGGGCTTTGCATCTTTCTTGGATATCAGGTATCGGATTGCAGCATGATCGGTGTATACGACAACTCTTGTGCCAATCAGATAAGAATGGAATTTGTCAAATGCATATACCACCGCTAGAAGCTCCTTCTCTGTGGTAGTGTAATTCAGTTGGGCATTCGTCAGGGTCTTACTGGCATAGTAAATGATATGAAAAACTGTGTCCCTGCGTTGTCCCAAGACAACTCCCACAGCAAAGTCACTTGCATCACACATCAGTTCAAATGGGAGAGACCAGTCAGGAGCAGTAATAATGGGTGCCGTAGTCAATTTCTTCTTTAAATGCTCAAAAGCAGCTAAGCATTCCTCATAGAATCTAAACTGGACATCCTTCTCTAGCAAACTGCACAACGGCTTGGTGATCTTTGAGAAGTCCTTTATGAAACGACGATAGAACCCCGCATGCCCAAGGAAGCTACGGACCCCTTTCACAGAAGTTGGTGGAGTTAAGCTCTCAATAGTCTCTAGTTTTACTCTGTCCACCTCTAATCCTTTCCTTGACACTTTATGACCTAAGATAATGCCTTCCTGTACCATGAAATGGCACTTTTCCCAATTCAGCACTAAATTAGTCTCAACACACCTCTTTAATACCATAACCGGATTCTCCAAGCATAAGTCAAAAGAGTCGCCAAAAACTGAAAAATCATCCATGAAGACTTCCACGTTCTGCTCAACCATGTCGGAGAATATGGCCATCATACATCTCTGGAATGTGGTCGGGGCATTGCATAATCCAAAAGACATCCTTCTGAATGCAAAAGTACCATATGGGCACGTGAAGGTAGTCTTCTCTTGGTCTTCTGGGGCTATAACTATCTGGTTGTACCCCGAATAACCATCCAAGAGGCAGTAGTAGTCATGTCCCGCTAACCTATCCAACATTTGGTCAATGAACGGGAGAGGGAAATGGTCTTTCCTTGTAGCTTTGTTCAATCTGCGATAATCCATGCAGACCGTCCACTCTGTGACTGTTCTGGTAGGTATCGGTCCATTATTTTCATTGGATACTACTGTCATGCCCCCTTTTTTCGGAACGCATTGCACCGGGCTCACCCATGAGCTGTCTGAAATAGGATATATGATTCCGGCATCTAACCACTATAAGATTTCTTTCTTGACGACCTCTTTCATTATAGGATTCAATCTCCTCTGCTGCTTTACCGTCGGCTTACTATCATCTTCATGAAGTATTTTATGCATGCAGAATGAGGGGCTGATCCCCTTGATATCTGCTATGGTCCAACCAATAGCTGATTTGAATTCTCGCAGCACTCGCAACAACTTACTTTCCTGACAAGATGTTAGTGCAGCAACAATTATAACAGACAACTTTGAAGATTCACCTAAAAATGCGTACCTGAGATGATTCGGAAGAGGTTTAAGGTCAAGGTCGGGGGGCATCTCAAGAGAAGGCTTAAGTCGTCTGCCCTGTATGTCTGAGTAATGGGAATCTTGAATTTTCTCATCTGTGGTACTGAGTTCAGAATTTGTACATATTCCACAACATCTGTATCCTCCATGTCAGATTCTCCCAGTAGAGCACTCTTTAATGGATCAATGCCCATCACATGTTCAGCCTCTTCATTTAATGCCCTGTCGACTACATCAACCCGGAAACACTCTTCTTCGTCAGTGGGGAACTTCATAGCTTTAAAAACATTAAATGTGACCTCTTGTGGACTCTCATGGTCAGTTCTCCCTTCTGTACATCTATGAGTGTTCGCCCAGTAGCTAGAAAAGGTCTCCCAAGAATGATCGGTATGTCTTTGTCCTCTTCGTAGTCCAGAATAATAAAGTCGGCAGGAAAAATAAATTTGTCCACTTTCACCAAGACATCTGACATCTTCTACGATACCGGTATGTGATGGACCTATCGGCAAGCTGCAATGATATGTTTGTCGGCTTAGGAGCCGGTAATCCCAACTGTGTGAATACCGATAGAGGCATCAAATTTATACCTGCCCCCAAGTCACATAAGCACTTAGTGAAAGATAATCTCCCAATGGAGCAAGGTATAGTAAAACTGTCTAGATCTTTGAGCTTTGGAGGTAGTTTTCGTTGCAACACTGTACTGCATTCTTCTGTTAAGGCAACTGTTTCATAATCCTCTAACTTCTTTTTCCTTGACAGAATGCCTTTTATAAACTTCGCATAGCTTGACATTTGTTCCAAAGCTTCTGCGAAAGGTATGTTAATTTGCAGCTTCTTAAAGACCTCCAAGAACTTAGTGAAATGTTTGCCCAATTTTTGTTTCTGAAGTCTCTGAGGGTATGGTACTGGAGGGTATACAACTGGTGGCGTGGCTTTAGGTTTCTCAGCTACTTTCACTATCTCACTACCGCTGCCCAAAGACCTTCATCGATAAGCCCAGTCAATATTTTTTTTGCACTCTTAGGGCGGCGCGCGCCAGTTCTCTTCATCTTCTTGGCGCGGGCGCGCCAGCCCTAT
Organism: Panax ginseng; assembly: GCA_020205605.1. Classification (NCBI taxonomy): domain Eukaryota; kingdom Viridiplantae; phylum Streptophyta; class Magnoliopsida; order Apiales; family Araliaceae; genus Panax; species Panax ginseng. Next base: position 12,682,453 of record CM035143.1, read on the forward strand.
TCCATGTTTTTCCCCGGACCTCAATGTGATGGCCTGACATTGTTCCTTCCCATCCCTTCTCGGATTTGCCTCTGTGTTACTTGGTAAAGCTCCTTGCGGTCTGTTGTTCAACATGCTAGCCATTTGGCCCATTTGGTTCTCTAAATTCTTAATTGCCACTGCTTGGCTCTTTATCAACATTTCGGTATTTGCCATATATTTCAACATCATCTCTTCCATCTCAGATTTCTTTTCCGGTTGAGGGGTAGGAGCTGGATGATGTTGATGTTGCTGTTGCTGGAATCCGGGAGGGTAAGAAGGTTTAGGTGCATGCTGTTGATGAGACTGTTGAGGTTGGTATTGTTGTTGTTGAGGTTGGTGTTGTTGAGCATTTTGATTATTACTCCAGCTGAAGTTTGGATGATTTCTGTTGTTGGGATGGTAGGAGTTCTGAAATTGATTCTGTGGCTTTTGATAGTTGATTACGAATTGAACCGACTCTGTAGTGATAGCACATTGTTCTGTCGGGTGTGATCCCGCGCATAACTCACAGACGAAGGCAACTTGCTTAACCTTGTTTTCAGCCATAGAGTCAATTTTCTTCGACATCGCTGTTTGAGCTGATAGTGCAGTGATTGCATCCACTTCCAATACCCCGACAACTCTTGGTTGAGGCATTCTAGCTGTCGGATTCTGGAAGTCATTTGCCGCCATGATCTCAATAAGTTCATAGGCTTCTTCATAACTCTTAGCCCATAAAGCTCCTCCTGCGGTGGCATCAATGATTGGCCTAGATTGGCATCCCAAACCATTATAGAAAGTATTGATCACCATCCAATCTGGCATCCCGTGGTGAGGACATTTCCTTAGCATCTCCTTATAGCGTTCCCAGGCCTCATACAACGATTCTCCCTGTTGATGCTCAAACTGAGTTATAGCACTCCTCATCTTTGCTGTTTTAGCCATAGGAAAGAATTTGGCTAAAAATTTCTGGGCTAAATCCTCCCACGTAGTCACTGATCCGATGGTAATGAGTGAAGCCAACTCTTTGCCTTATCTCTCAAGGTGAAAGGAAACAGTCTGAGCCGCACCGCATCATCTGACACACCATTGTATTTGAATGTGTCACAAATTTCAATAAAACTCAGCAGGTGCTCGTTAGGATCATCAGTAGCCGCACCTCCAAACTGAACCGTATTTTGTACCATCTGGATTGTCCCTGGTTTAATTTCAAAGGTGTTCGCGTCTATTGCTGGCCTGGCTATGCTAGACTGTAGCTCATTTATGTTCGGCATAGAATAATCTCTCAAAGCCCTGTGTTCTTCCGCCATTTGTGCCGATGTTTCAGTGTTTTCTTGTGTGTTAGTATTACGTGTATTCGCTCTCCAAGCTTTCCCGTTGATATTATCCTGCCTAGGTAAAAACTCAGAATTTGAAGATCGAGCATGCATATACTATCCACAAGTACTTGAAACACAAATAAAAGTAAAATAGAAATGAGATAAGATGTGAATTGTTCAAGTCAGACAAATTTAACTTAAATTGATGACGACAGTAATAAAAATAAAAACTTATCCCCGACAACGGCGCCAAAAACTTGTTAGCTTGTTTCGGTGTTAACAAAACAGACACACACGTGCAAGTATACACGGTCAACAAGTAATATAGAGTAAGTCAAGTATCATTCCCACGGAGAAAAGTAATTATCTCTAATCTATCATGCAACAATTTTGTAGCTATTTCTGGCTGCTTAAACGAGTGAATAAGATGTGATTTAAAAACTAAAATGATTATCAACTAAAAATAACTAATTAACAAGCGAAGGGATTCAAAGTGGAAAGATATGGGATCCTAATGTCACTTAATGCATCATTCAGATTATACACCCCTAATTAAACCTGATTAATTACTACGGATTGCTAGTCGAGAGCACGAAGGTGAAACATGGCTATCTTTCGATATACCATGCCCATATCACATAAAATCCACAAAATAGATAGAATTCATATGAACATCAATATTACCCAACTCACTATGTGTCTGTGACTTACAAGTAATATTAATTTAAGTGCAAGCTCTCTCAAATGACTACACATGGTAAGCCGATATATGTCTATTCGGATTACGAATCACAAAATTCATCACATGCAAATTTCATGAACATATGCTCGCATGACCAAATCTGAATTTGTACTTCCTCTTTCAATTCCATACAAACTATTAAGGTAGATGGTGATCAAGTATCTAAGCAAATAACACAACCAAGCTAGGCAATCCAAATATAATCAATCAAGTATAATAAAGAGGAATATAGATCTTAACTAAACAACAAGCTCCATTAGAATCCCATAATGGTGATTAGTTCATCTCTGAATCATTAACCAGTATGGGATTTAATCCAAGCATGAGAAAATACAATGAAAACAAAGAGATTGAAGAGAATAGGAAAGTGCAAATCTGATTATTCTTTGTCCAAAGTAAGCCTCCAAGCTCAGTTCAAATCCATAATCAAACCAAATAGAACTTCTAATAATCAAACGCTACTAAGATCTAAAGAGAGAAGCCAAAATAGTAGACTATAGCTAAAAACTCTCTCTAGCTCTTCAAAACCCTAAAATAGAAAAATAAAACTGATAGAATGAATATCTCGTAACTAGCAAATACACCCCTTTTAAGTAAAAACGCTACAACAGATTTTAATTGAAAAGTCAAATCATCTTGAGTCTTGATCAAGCGCGCCGCATCTCTGTAAAGCTATATATAGGCGGCAAGCGGCATTGCCACTTCTCATTTGTCGACTTCCTCCGGCGTGGTTTTATGCTGTCACATGTATGCCGATGACACTAATGATCTATAAACCGTCAGTATTTCTTCTGCTGGTGTATTGATGCTTTATTTGTTGTCCTCTTCTTTCTTCCTTCACTTGACCTTGCTCAGATGCCCTTCCCAATGCACATGCCATGCTCCATCTTCAACTCACCCCATTGCTAAATCCAAGTCATTGCCATACCATTTGAGCTTCCTTAATGCAACCTATAAAACAAAGATAAAAAGCATCAAACAGCACTAAAATACTTGAGATTAACCCACAATTCTAGCAAGTTGATAGCCAATAAGTAGGTATAAAACCTATTTATCAAGTCTTATGTTGAGTGCAATATTTGGTTCAAACTTACCAACCATAGATTTCCGAATCTACCTCATCTGACTACTATATCTAGATTTGACAGCTCGTCAATTCAAAGTGTCTAAGACTAGTTCATAAATGAAGTTTCTTTCAACATATTTGTTCTTGAAAACATGGGTGGATCCACCTCAAGGGCAAAGGGGGCAATTGACCCCACTAAATTTTCAGGGTCAATTTGTCCTCCTTTCCCCCCTCCCCCCTTCCCCCTCCATATAAAGTGTTTACCTAAAAAATTAATGAATGTCTCAAATTTGTACCCACTTTGCTCTTTCTTTTTCAGTCATCTAGCCACAACGTTAACCCATCAAAGAAAAATTCTTTAAAGCATATTGTAATTTTTCTTTTTTATAATTTAACAAATTTAGTAATTGTTTGTGAATTTTTGCAATTGTTTAAAATGAGGCTATCATGATATTTTTGCAACAAACCCATAAAAAAAAATGAATGGATGAATGATTATTTAATAACTTAGATTATTGAACATGATATTTTTGTTGCTACTGAAAATGATACTATCATGCAATAATTTCAAGTTATGGAGTCTCGAAAAATATTATTATAAACAATATATGAGCATTATTTAATTTTGTGATTTATTGTATTATATTTTTATTTTTTATTGAGAATTTTTCTTCAAATTTGACCCCACTGAATCAAGGGGGTGGATCCACCCTACTTGAAAATGAAGGTTAAAAATCACTTTGTACTAGTATTATTTCAATTCTTATATTCTTATTTATTTCCTGCGACTTTCAAAACAAAATAAGTAAACTGACTTTGGAACTTGCAATGCTTCATATATAGAGATTTCAAGAAACTGTCAAATTTCTGTCCTTTCTGAAAAGGTGGCTTTCTTTAGCCAGGTGTTCAGATTGAAAGATCTGAACTAAAGTTTTGTTTTATTTCTTTCCTTTTATTCTTTTCTTTCTTGGGCCCTTGGTTGGCAGTATTGAATGCCCTTCATCTGATACAAAAACTACAGTAAAAGTGGTACTTTTTTCTGGGACAAAGGGAGTAGTACTTGCAAAAGATATTTAGAGGAAAATGAAAATTTAAATTGCACCTTTTGAAAAACTCTTGATTTGAGGGGGCTACCCAAACTAAAAATATAATTAAGGAGTACACTTATGTGGGTTAGTGTTGAATTGGAGTTTGCTATAGTAAATGCGATATAGAATACGTTTATATTAAAAATCCTCTTCATTTGTAATGGTAGAAGGTTTAAAAGTTTTACTTTTACTCTTTCGGTTCTACAAAAAAACTTTTTCAAGTCGGTTGCTAACTTTAGAAAGTCTTGTGTATTGTATCGTTTCGTAAGAATCGTAGGATACGGTATCATTTTTGATTCACCCTGTGATATGTTCGAATTGTCTACGTATCATGTATCGTAAGATTCTGACAACTATGAGTTTAGTAATATGGTCCAAGACATAGCTGAAATTAATGTTAATAATAGCTTGAAGGGTAATTTAGGAAAGATTTAGCTATTAGTTTCTAGAATCAAGGCAATACATGCCATGTGAGTCAGTTAGGGGTACTCGAGTCTTTTTCTTTCTTTTATGTTGCTGAGCTAGTGTAATATTGTAATCACGCTCTTTGATATGAAATGAATTGAGAGAACACATTTGAGTCTCTTTTATCTTCCCCAAGTTCTTCTATTTTCTCAGCCCCCATTCTTGCTTTTCTCAGTCCCATACTCTAATCTATCTCTCTTCTCAGTCCCCATTCTCTAGTTATGGTTTGATAACTGAGTTGAGCTTCCATGGAGGCTTGACATCTTCCCATTTGTATGTACTCTTGTGTGTGTATTTGTGTTTTATATGTTACTGCTGTAAAGAGAACAAATGGACTGATATCCCACCTGGTAAAGCTTGTGTTACTCGTATTGTATCTAAAAGGTCAATTTTTTTGTAACTGTTTTATTAGTTTTTACATGCTTGTCATTTCGATTTAATATGACTAGTTATTGATTTGGATCCATTGTACAATGCAATTGCCAGGATGACTCCGATAATATTACTCGTTTTCTGATACTCGCTAGGGAACCTATAATCCCAGGAATTGATAGGCCCCATAAGGTAGACGTCTTCATGTTTTTTTTAGTTTGATTAACTCTATTCAAGCAGGTTAAACAATTATTTATTTTCATTCAAGACAAGCATCGTCTTCACTCTTGAGGAAGGCCCTGGGATACTATTCAAAGCCTTGGCAGTATTTTCTTTGAGAGGCATTAATTTATCGAAGGTAACTTGAATTAAATTCCGTATGCTTTGTTTCTATAGAAATGACCTAAACAATTGTCTTCTATTTCAAATTCGTACTCAGATTGAGAGTCGACCTCAGAGAAAGCGGCCACTACGGGTTGTTGATGACAATAACAATGGGAGTGCCAAGTGAGTGTTCTTCTTCTCTTAGAATAGGAGTTTAAAGGTGGAAAGACATTGGTTTCAAGAAATATGTATGTTAAATGTGTTCGTACACATACACACCCATATGCTCCCTCCTTCCCACTTTACAAGACAAACTTTTGGGTGCTTCTAGACACGAATTTTAAGATGTCAATCTATTTGTATGTCTTATTTTATATTTAATACAGAAAGAATTTATAAACATGTTTAACGCATCTATAGTGCCTAGAAACATGTAAAAAAATATACCTCGGAATTTGGGATGGAGGTAGTATTATATATATATATGTGTGTGTGTGTGTGTAATGCTGTGTGTGGTGTGTGTAGTAAATGTGTGTGTGTGTGTGTTGTCTGATAGATATTTTATTACGATACTATTATTACGTACTATTGATAATAAGACCCTGAAGAAGTCGAGAAGAAAATAATTAGCTACCAAAATAAAGAAGGAAATTTAGATTGCACATTATTGAGAGCATATATTTATTCATGCATCTCATTTGCTAGGAATAAACCTAGGGCAAATCTTTTACTTTGTTATTAGGAGAGTATATTTTGTTATATGACCTCACATTTCCATGCACGTGGTTGTTAGAGAGAGGATAAGATAAAAGCAAGTTACTGGCTCACTCTAGCATAGCTATCTATTAGTAAATATTGTTATATGTGTGTGTGTATGAATTACTGAAATTGAGAGAATTTTCTCTACCTATCTCTATCCGATTCTTCCCTATTTCTACCCTTTTTCTGCCTTTTCTTCCTTCACCAACTCTAATCTATTTCTGAAATCTAACCCAAATTCCAATCATTGTTGAATACTTGATCATAGCATCACTTTTGTATAAATTTCTACTGTTTGATCTATTAGCTTTCTATATTTAGATTGTAAAGCTGTAATTTCGTTTGGACTATAATTCTAGGTTCAAGGATGGGCAAGCTGCAGCCAATTTTGCTCTCGCATTTGCAATTTATCTGTCAATTCTTCCCCCACCCCCTACCCCCTAAATTAAAGGACGTATGGTTATAACTCCAATTTGGAAAAGAATGATATTATTTGTTCGGCTTTCTACCTCTTTCCTTCAATTAGCAATAAATTTAGAATTATGAAAATCTGTCTTTTATATATTAAAATGAAAACAACTATACCAGTTAGAAATATGTTTTGAGATTGGTTGAATTGACTGAATTCTGGTGGCAGGTATTTTGACTACCTCTTTTACATTGACTTTGAAGCTTCTATGGCAGAGCCTCGTGCCCAATACGCTCTGGGACATCTACAGGTTGGTCCTTTTTATTTGTGACATGATGAGATCAGAACCTTTTGTTGACATTTTGTTGTCTTTATATGAAATTCCTTATCTAAGAGTCTGATTCGATTATTCCTAGTTTTCAGCGAACAGGCAGCTAATTTATTGATGTCATATTTTCACAATTGCTGGTCTCATTTTGCATACAACTATAACACGTTCCATCATTTATCATTCTTTTTTTGTACTTATCAAGTTTTTTTCGAACTATAAGTTGTTTGGCAGTTTGTTAAATTTTCTTGCTTGTCCTACTCCTGCCTTTTATGTCTTTGTAATTCAGCATGTTTTGTCTGCAGATTTGTATGTGTAGAACTGTGACAATAGTTAAGAAGCAAACTTTTACAATTGCTAAAACAAACTGCAGATTTTGATTTTCTTTTCCATTTGGAGTTGTGTAGTTGCAAAAATGCTTTGTTCATTTTTGATGATCTGTTACACCATAGCTTTTTTTCTTTTTTCTTTTTTTTTGCTAAATTGTTACACCATAGCTTTGTCTAAAAGAAACGTATAATTTTATTTCAAACTGAACCCCCTCATGCAAAATTACTCACAAGACACAGTTGTGTTTTGCCCATCCATGTTGGTAAAATTTCCAGAAGTTCTTTGTTTAAATGGAAGTGTCTCCGTGATTGTTTACTCTGGAAAGAATTGTGTAGGCATTGATGTTTAACAAAGGCCCATATCTTGTGCATGTATCTAAGTTTAAGTATTTTTATCTTGTTCTTGCAGGAATTTGCAGGATTTATCCGGGTCCTTGGTTGCTATCCTATGGATATAGTTTTATAGACAAATTTTGCTCCCCTCAACTAGCCTGCGCGAGAAAGTTGTATGTTGTGCATGCATCTCTGATCCTGTTGAACCATTTTCGGAAATAATTTCCCCAAGAAATGTTGAGAGCTTAGCGTCTTAGATACATAATTCGGGCCTGATTCTTTGATTTTGTTCTTTATTCTTTTCACCTTCACTTTGATGGAGGCGTCTCTGCATGTAACGCTCTACTGCTACAATGAATAAAACCCGCAAATCTGAGGATCATTCTACATACAAGTTGTAACAGATGTATGCAACCTCATGGTCAATTTTTGTGATTATAGAGACCCAAAGCCCTGGGAGAATTCGAATTCCTTGTTAATCTTGTAAAGTAGTTGACTAGGATGTTTGATATATGTTCTTTGAGTTGCTGTTATTTAAGTCAATTACAGTTTTCCCCAATACACATTTAGCGACACAAATATTACATTTAGGGACACTTCTAGCGACACAATTGTTTGTGACAAATTTTGTTTTTTGGGTGACAATCTCAAATTTTAATACATTTCTTTTGTTTTTCAGAATATAAAATGTCATTTAGAAATTTAGGCAATTATAAATTAAATTTTGATATAATTTTTTAAAATTTAAAAAGTAATAAATTTATAATTAATAAAGTACATTTTAATTACAGGGATATTGTCAAAATAAAAATAAAAGAATAAATGTTTAAAATATTATTAATACCAAGTTAGTATGACTGTATTAGTGTCAATTGGGTCAAGTCCGAAATTTAATTGTTCAGCCCATTGAAAACTCACTCGAATTTTAATTTGGAAGTGTGCTGAGTTGAGATTAGGCAAAAATTCAAGTCCAAAATGATATTTGAGCCTAGTATGGTCAATAAGCCGTTTAGCCCATAGGGCGATCGAAATAGTTTTAAATATATAGACTAGTTATATTAATTGTTGTATATATTTACACCCTCAATTTATTTTATATAAAGTCATTAACTAAAATTTAAGTACCCTATTTTTTAAAAGTTATTCATTTTTTAAATGTTTTGTCATTTTAATTAATCTAAATAATATGAAGATATATTATTACCATGATAAGTTGTATATTTGAAGTTCAAACTATTTATTTTTTTGATAATATTTGATCATATGAATTGCAAAATTTTTAATATTTATATCAAAAAGGTTGTCAAAATGAGCTAATGTGATTTGAATAATGAGTAATTTGTGGTTGTTTAATTTTAACTTTTTTATTTAGGCTTGCTTAAAATAAGTTTAAAATTGTTGATCTCATATAAGAACTCGGTAAGTCCGAATCGTTAATATTTTGAGAATCCCTTAACATAAAGTGAAATTACGATCTAATTAACTTATCCTAATTACTCCCATATATATATACTAGTTGGGTCCCGTGCCTTCGGCACTGTATGAACGATAAAATTTATCTCAAATTTTGAACAGCCCAGATAATTTATTGAATGAGAAAAAAATTCAAAATTATTTATATTTTATTAAATAAATATATATATGTCAATATATTGGACATTAAATAAACTTACGAAAGTTAACTTGATCCCAACGACTCCCATATTTTGGACAGTCGCTCACTTGGTTTGCAGGACATTATTTACTTGGAAAGTTCTGACCCAAAAGTTCCAATTCTTTTCCACAATTCGAAAGTATACATTTGAAAATTGCAAAGATTGGAAACTCAAATTACCTCTGCAATTAACCACCAACCAGCCACCAATCTGCCCTCTTCTGGTAAATGGCCATGGCCGTGGCTGCTGCTAAAACCCCACAACAATGGAGTCACGATGTTTTCTTGAGCTTCAGAGGTGAAGATACCCGCAAATTGCAAAAACTTTACCAATCACCTCTACACCGCCTTGTTCGAGGCGACGAGGCTGAAATTCTCACCTTTGTGGATGATGAAAAATTACCCAGAGGAAAAGAAATTTCACTGGAATTGCTTAAAGCCATCGAAGAATCAAGGATTTCCATTGTTGTATTATGGAGATTCCAGATGGTGCCTTAATGAGCTCGCGAAAATCATTGAATGCAAAAAAACAAGAGGGCAATTGGTTCTTCCGGTGTTTTACGATGTTGATCCGGCCGCCGTTTCCAGACAAACGGGGAGTTTTGCGGATGCTTTTGCAGTTCATGAAAAACGTTATGCGGCTGAGATGGTGAAGAGGTGGCGGGTTTCCCTAAATGAAGCTGCAAATTTGGCCGGATGGCGTTTTCTGAAGGAATCAAATGGGTAAATTCTTGCTCACCTTTAATACAGTTTTAATTTATTTTTTACTTCCAAAGTTAGAGATATATTTTAAATTTTTTTTTTAGTACGTTTCAAAATTAGATATAGATTCTAAAAAGTGAAACGTATGTTTTACAAATGTATCTCCAATTTTGAAATGGAGGAATTATTCAGTAGATGAAGAATTTTCTCATACTTCGAGTAAACTGAACTATTATTTGAATTTGGATATCAAAACGACTAGCTTAATAAACTATATTATTGAAACTGTATATGAGATGTATTTCTTCATGTTTCCAGGAAAATTAGAAAGATGCTTACTTGATAAATTAATACTTGTTACAGATACATGAAGTAGTTTATTACAAGCTTGGTAGAACTGAATTATCAATTTTGTATTCTTTTTTTTTTTGTTCCATTGGTTTGATGTTGGCTTGCCATTTTCTGTTTTCAGTATTCATCTGCTCTGCATTTGAATAGATTTTCCACTCTTTGCTTGGGTTTGGGATTCGTGTCCGGCCCTCTCTTGTTAGTTGCAGCAATTTTTAGTTTGACCAATGATCATTTGATATTTTTCTGTGTTTTTTTCAATTTTTATTCTGTTCTCCTATTGATCAGTGGTGTTGTTCTCTTTTACCCCTTTGTGATCAATGAAATGCTAATCATTTCTTGGAAGCGCAAAAAATGAAAGTTAAAAATGAGATCTTATCAGGTATTCAGAATGTTAATGGTGTTGTGTTGTCACACCTTTTCATTTTATCTCACAATCAGATATTTGATTGCCTTTTGGCTTTTGGCTCTCTGACTCTTTGAGGTTTCCTTTGATATAATCCTTTCTCATGTTTAGATCAACGACCATACCACAATTGTGATCAACGAGCAAACCATTACATTTGGTTTTAGTAATTAGTAATGTGCATCCTTAAACTTATTATGCTTCCTAATAATAAATCTCACTGTACATACTAAATGATATCAGTTTACTTTTTCTCTGAATAAAATTTCCAGGCATGAGTTGAAGTTCATCAAGAAAATTGTAGAAAGGGTACATTGTGAAGTAAAGCAAACATACTTGAATGTAGCCAAGTACCCAGTTGGAATAGATTCGCGGGTTTGTGACATAAACAAATTACTAAGCTTGGGATCAGAAGATGTCTGCATAATTGGGATCTATGGAGTGGGTGGTATAGGAAAAACAACCATTGCCAAAGCTGTTTATGCTAAAATGTGTCAACAATTCGAATGCAGTTGCTTTCTTGAAAATGTTAAAGTTGTTTCAAATAAAGCCAATGGTTTACTTCATTTACAAGAACTACTACTTCTCTCAAAGAGGATTTCAAGGTTGGGAAATTCTATAGAGGACATAGTTTGGTGGAAAGAAGTTTTTGTTCTAGAAGGGTTCTCATTGTTCTTGATGATGTGACAAGTTAATTCAAGTGAATTCATTAGTGGGGTAATACAATTGGTTTGGTTCTGGAAGTAGAATCATCATAACGACAAGAGATGAGCATTTGCTTAAACAAGTTAATGCACATGAGATATACAATAATGCCCAGGAATTAAACTACAATGAGTCCTTGGAGCTCTTCAGTTGGCATGCCTTCAAAACCATTGCAAGACTATGTCGAGCTTTCACACAATCTAGTGACTTCTGTTGGAGGGAACCCATTAGTTCTTGAGGTATTAGGCTCTTCTTTGTTTGGAAGAAGCTTAATTAAATGGAAAAGAGCTCGTGAGAAAGTACGACAAATTTCCAACAGTCAGATTAATGTAAAACTTAGACTAAGCTTTGATGCACTAGATGATGATAAACTAAAGGATATTTTCCTTGATGTCGCATGCTTTTTCATAGGAATGGACAAAGACAGTGCTATCAGTATTTTGAATGGTTATAATTGCTTTGCAGAAATTGGAATTACTGATTGACAAATAGATGTTTACTAACAGTGAATTGTAAAAATGAACTCGAGATGCATGATTTGATTCGAAATATGGGAAAGGAGATTATTTGCGAAAAATCCCTTCATGAGCTTGGAAATCGCAGCCAACTATGGCTCCTTGAAGATATACAGGATGTGCTAAAAAATCACAAGGTGAGTCAAATTTTAATAATTTTGTGCAATGTTAATAATTTTAATAAATTAAAGACATTATTTCCACTTTCATTAAGTTACCTTTTATAGTATGCTACTCTCTGGCTTCACATTTTTATTTTCACAAGTAATTGTTGTTTTTCTCTTGTTTATTCTTAGGGAACAGATGTCATTGAAGGTATCACGCTAGACCTACCCATATCAAAGGAAATAAATTTCCAAACAAAACTATTTTAAAGTATGCAGAAACTGAGATTACTTCGAATTAACAATGTGCATCTGGATGGAAGCTTTGAGCATGTATTTGAAGAGTTTAGGTGGCTTTGCTGGCATTACTGCCCCTTGAAGAATTTGCCATCCAATTTTCATCCAGAAAAACTAGTTGCCCTTGACATGCAAAATTGCAAAATCAATAGTTTATGACACAGTATCAAGGTTAGATATTAGTTTCACCTTTGTTCTTTTCCTTGGATTTGAGCCATATGCATTGCAAGTATCTTTCTTGATTTGGTTATTCCTAGGAATACGTATAGCGAAAACCTGATGTTTTTCTTTTTGACAGTTCCTTCCAAACTTGAAGGTCCTAAATCTTAGTTACTCAGAGTCTCTGACTAAAACCCCAAACTTCATTGGAGTGCTGAGCCTTGAGAAATTATTGCTTGAAGGATGTACAAGTTTATATGATGTTCACTCATCGATTGGGCATTTACGTAGGCTAATTCACTTGAATTTGAACGATTGTAAGAGCCTCAGAAAACTTCCAAGCAGCATTTGCAATCTGAAGTCGCTTGAAAAACTATTCCTTGATGGCCGCCCAAGTCTAGAACTATTTCCTCAACAATTGGGCAATATGAAATGCTTGATGGAGCTTCGTGCAAGTCAAACTGCAATTAAGCTGCTATCCCATTCCATTGGACTTCTGAAGAACCTTAAATATTTATGGATTAGTAATGAAAACTTACCAGCAAGATCTTGGATTTCGCTCATCTTATCGGCGATATTATGGAGAAGTGTTAATACTGAAGGATTTTTGTCACCTTCAATTTCTGGTTTGTTTTCCTTGCAATGATTAGATCTCAGTTACTGCAATCTGTCCGACAAAAAATATTCCTCCTGAGCTCGGGTGTTTTTCTTTACTGGAAAAATTGGATTTAGCTGGAAACAGATTTAGTAGCTTACCCTCCACCCTCTGTCACCTATCTAATCTAGAATACCTTCTGATGAATAACTGTACAATCCTTCAGTCAATCCCGGAACTTCCTCCTAATCTAGTAACACTTGATGCAAGTGATTGTACTTCATTAGATAAACTACCAGATCTCTCAAAGTTGCAAAACTTGCAAGAGTTGGATCTTAGCAATTGCAGTAGATTGACCAAGATTCAAGGCTTGATAAACCTCAATTTTTTACAAACAATCCACATGGAAGGCTGCAGTAATTTGACAAGCACTTTTGTTTATAGTTTGTTCGAGGTTGTCTCTCTCTCTCTCTCTCTCACAGACACACATTTTCTATCACTCTCTGACTCTTGTTTTTAGTTCTTTGGAACAGGGATATTCTGAACGGGCGATCAATTGTGATATTTTCCTTACGGGGAGGGAAATTCCATATTTGGTTCAATCACCAACAAATAGGGTCTTCAATATCTTTTGACATGCCTTTAGATGTAGAAAATGGATTGGTAGGGGTAACTCTTTGGGTTGTTTATGCTAGCAAAGACTGGAATTGTAAATCTCTTTCTGCTCGTGCCTACATCAGTGATAGAAGAAATGCTGTTGAATGGACACATTCTGCTGCACACAAAGGTGGGGAAATCTTGTCGGTGAGCCATCTAGCACTACGTTATTTCGGACACCCAATAAAAGGAGGAGAAAGATTTGAGGTTTCCATTGCAGAAGACCAATCTGTCAAGGTGCAGGAGTGTGGTATTCATCTGGTTTTATAAACGAGAATGTTAATGTGCACCCGAAGAGGAGACTGCATGATGTCGATTAGGGGAAAGCAGCGTGCTGTCCAACACACTGTACCTGCAGAATGCAAAACTTTGAGCCACTTTACTAGTTAAGATTCTACAATGCAGACGAGATCAGAGACCTTTCTTTCTAGACAATGCAATGGCCAGAGTCTGATATAACAGAGAAACAATGAGCTAGGCAAGTGCATTTGTTGTTCACATACCTATAATGTACCAATTTCACTAGCTTCAATTTAATACAACATGTTTTGATATCTTCTTCTTAGATCAATCACGTGTATGATGAATTTATAAGCCATTACTAACTCAGCACATTATATATTTCGGAGTTTATTGGACAGAAAAGAAAAGAATAGAAAACTTAAATTAGAACAGGAAAGAAAAGAATAGAAAATTTAAAAAAATTCTTTTCTCTTGGGTGTTTTTGAGTTCTATTGAAAAGAAATGAAAAATATCACTTTTATAAATTTACCCATCTATTAATTTTAACCATAAATTTAATCAAACAAAAAATTTCATAATCAAATACAAATATCCAAATAAATCTTAAATAAAAATTACTTCTACAAACCCAAAAGTCGTCGAACATAATATGTAAAAGCCTAAACATAGAATGGTTTATGATAATAGGTATACTCCCAATTTATTTTCTAACCACTCAGGGAACAACGACAATTTTAGTATCATAGAAAACCAGCATGTGCCTAATAAGTAATAACACAAACAAAAACCTGATGCCTAATAATGGTAAGCTGAGTATGTATGGGAACATCCACTATTCTCGAAATCCTCCAAACCCAAATCTATTGAGGCTCCAAATTTAGCTGCCCCAACGTACCTTGCACATGACAAGACAGCCATCACATGATATGCTGAGCAATAGGAATCCTCGCACCCATATCATATCATCCTTCTCTTCTAACACTACTTCGACTAATGGCTTTCATGAAGGTCAAGAATTCCAACTTCCTTCTGAATACATTCAAGGCCTTATTAGGGGTTGTCTTACTTGCTACCTCTTTCTTATTGATGAAGAAATCCATTGGGCACTTGTTGATCAAATTACAAACTATGCTGATCAAACTATGCCTTAAATAGCCTAATTTCATCAAAACGACGTAGTTTTGGAGGGACGCGGTGGTGTTTTTGTAAATACCATGCCACCGCGTATTTACAAAAATGCCACCGCGTCCCTCCAAAACTACGTCGTTTTGATGAAATTATGCTATTTAAGGCATTATGCTATTTAAGAATTATGCTCTTGAAGTTTTCCGTATATATATATATATATGGTGTATATTTCATTTTTAATAAACTACATAATATTGTATAAATTATAATTTACCCATTCAAAATTATAAAATCATTATTGGCCTTTGAAAGTTAATTTGAAACTTTTTCAAACTCTCAAAATTGATAAGATTCATTAAAAATTACCAACAATAAATACTATAATTTGTACTTACTCTGTTCCATAATTTCACTACTCTGTCTCACTAAGAATGTCACGACCTGTCCAACTCCAATTATCTAACTCTGCCACCATACAAGTTAGAAAATTATTACGTCCAAAGAATATTTATTTTTTGTCAAGATATGAAAGAAAATAAGAAAATAATTTAGTTAAAAAAACACACCTTCCAATTTTACATTGTCCCCGAATAATCTCCGTGTAAAATAAGTTCCGGTGATATAAATACCTATCGTAGGCGAGGAAGTAGGCTCCTGTGCTCAGCTGATATTTTGTCAAGTCTCCACCGACGACTTCATCACTCTCTATCTCATCAATATTTTCAGACACATTATCTTCTATGTCACCATACACAAGATTGATACCAATCTTCTCTACCTGGATAAGCTCTCCATCAATAAATACAGTAACACTGACTTCATCCCCACCCTCCAACTGATTACCAAACTTCCAATGGCTTAACCATACAAAATCTTCACCGTCTCTATCTACTCCACTTCCAAATCCTCCTTTTTCTCGAGTTCCAAAGTATATAGGAAAGTATATCCAAGTTAGATTCTTGGTCTTGTTATGGATTTTTGTAATTGCTGAATCTACATGCCATTCCCAATTGGAATACTTTTTTCCATGAACAGCGCATACGTTCAATCCTCGGATCCTCAAATTAAGTGAAGGCACAATAAACGAGGACAATAATCTCCTATTTTCATCATTGAACCAACCAGGAACCTTGCTCACAGGAATATACGTACTAAATATGCCAAATTCATGTAATCCCTGTATCACACGAACCATAATGTCAAAAAATAATTCCACAAAAGATGATAAGAGATAAGAAAGAGAAACAGAGAAAACACCTACCTGGATGGGGCACCTCATCATTCCCCGAATATGGAAACCTATACTAAAGTATTACTTCAAGGTCTCCTAGTGATTCTACATTGATCAGACCCAAATCGTTTATTAAATCACTATCAACGGCTCCAATAGGTTCTAACCGGAAGAATCCTTGCACTTCTCTTAGTCTTGAGTTGAAACCCACATAGCGTAACAGCTGAGGTTTTGATTTAAAGGTTATCCTTTCCAGCGACTTGATTTCACCCGCGAACAAATATCGTACACTACATGGCAGACCTATCCTAGATCGTAGTCTATTACATGAACTTACAGAGAGATACTCAAGATTTGGAAGAGTTTCGATAGATTCTGGAAGGGCTTCAATCGGATTTTCGTCCAAAAGCAATTCCCTTAGCAAGGATAACTGACTCATAATGTGAGAATGTTTTGCTTGTCTGGAATACCAAACGCATCATCGCACCTTCATATAATATTTCTATACTGTTGAATACATACAAATATCCATTTAGAATGGAAATTTTCCGTAATTTATGGAACTATTATCGCAACTAACTACCTCTTTCTTATTGATGAAGAAATCCATTGGGCACTTGTTGATCAAATTACAAACTATGCTGATCAAATTTTGGAGCAACAAGTCAAACTGCTGCTGCTCAACTTGCAGAGCAATCTTGGAGTCAACTGCTGCAAACATGTTGAACTAAAATTAGTAGGAGCACACACACACACACACACAGATATATATATATATATATATATATGGTGTATATTTCATTTTTAATAAACTACATAATATTGCATAAATTATAATTTACCCATTCAAAATTATAAAATCATTATCGGCCTTTAAAATTATTACCTCCAAAGAATACTCTCCGTGTAAAATCATTTGAGTACTTTGACTCACTAAGAATGACCTGTCCAAGTCCAATTACCTAACTCTGCCACCATACAAGTTAGGAAATTATTACCTCCAAAGAATATTTATTTTTCGTCAAGATATGAAAGAAAATAATTTATTTAAAAAAAAACACCTTCATATTTTACATTGTCCCCGAATACTCTCCGTGGAATATCGTCCAGGAGATATACTTGGCTACCGTGGGCAAGGAAGTAGGCTCCTGTGCTCAACTGATATTTTGTCAAGTCTCCACCGACGACTTCATCACTCTCTATCTCATCAATATTTTCAGACACATTATCTTCTATGTCACCATACACAAGATTGATACCAATCTTCTCTACCTGGATAAACTCTCCAATACATACAGTAACACTGACTTCATCCCCACCCTCCAACTGATTACAAAACTTCCAATGGCTTAACCATACAATATCTTCACCGTCTCTATCGTCTACTCGAGTTCCCAAGTACACAGGACGGTATATCCAAGTTAGATTCTTGGTCTTGTTATGGATTTTTGTAATTGTTGGATCTACATCCCGATAGGAATACTTTTTTCCATGAACAGCGCATACGTTCAATCCTCGGATCCTCAAATTAAGTGAAGGCACAGTAAACGAGGAAGATAACCTCCTATTTTCATCATTGAACCAACTAGGAACCTTGCTCACAGGAATATACGTACTAAATATGCCAAATTCATGTAATCCCTGTATCACATGAACCATAATGTCAAAAAATAATTCCACAAAAGATGATAAGAGAGAAGAAAGAGAAACAGAGAAAAACACCTACCCGGATGGGGCACCGATTTTTCCCGATATGGAAACCTATAATAAAGTATTACTTCAAGGTCTCCCAGTGATTCTACATTGATCAGACCCAAATCGTTTATTAAATCACTATCAACGGCTCCAATAGGTTCTAACCGGAAGAATCCTTGCATTTCTCTTAGTCTTGAGCTGCCAAGTGGATAGTAAAAGTCTCTTAACAACTGAGGTTTTGATTTAAAGGTTATCCTTTCCAGCGACGTGATATCTTCCGCGTACAAATATCGTACACTACATGGCAGACCTATCATAGATCGTAGTCTATTACATGAACTTACAGAGAGATACTCAAGATTTGGAAGAGTTTCGATAGATTCTGGAAGGGCTTCAATCGGATTTTCATTCAAAAGCAATTCCCTTAGCAAGGATAACTGACTCAAGTCCTTAGGAAAAGAATTTTCAAAAATATTGCAGTTTGTAAGGTTTAAATTTACTAAAGAGCATGGTACAGAAAGGTTGATGATTTCAGGATTTCTTTTGGGTTTAAACAACCAAGACCAAAAAATGACATTCCATGGTTTGAGCTCTCTAGACAAACTTAGTGATGTGTTCATGACAGTTCCTTCATCTTGAAACTCAGCAAGATTTGAGCAACCAGAGATTACAAGTGTTTCGAGAGATCCTAGCAACCGAATATTCCTTGGAAGCTTCTCAAGTTTTTTGCAACCTTCTAGATCCAGCTTCACAAGTCTTTCAAGGTTGCAAATTGATTCACAAATATCAACCAAACTCACGCAACCTTTTAGAATTAATCTCTCAAGATTGCGGAGCCCAAAAAAGTTAACTATTTTACCAAGCCTACGAGAATGACTGAGGTCAAGGATTTGAAGTGATCGAAGATCCTGTTTTGAAAACAAGTAATGGGTGGTTAATTCTAAACATATGATCAAAAGCTAGCTAAAAATTGTTAATAGGAATAGAAGATGGCATACCATAGTTCTCTCCCAAACTTGTTCCAACATGCTATAACGCAGGTCGAGAGCAACCAGATTTGACAAAGGTAAGTCTGTGGGTATATAGTACAAAGGGAATCCATGCCAAGATAACCATGCTAAATTTCCGGGAAAATGCTCATAACTTCCGGTGAATTGTACATGCTTGAGCCGGAGTAGTCTTAGACGTTTCATCCTTTCAAAGGCTTTGAATGACAGCTCTACCCCACTTGGACCTCTTAAAGCAGTATGTTCTAACGGCCTTGACAAGAAGCTAAAATACAGTTTTACTAGTGAAGTGACCTTGTTGAAACCCAATGAATTAGGAAAATTAGAACTAAAGGATGACTTCACAGAGTAGTCAAGGGCAAGTCCTTCAATTGATTCTGTACCCTAAGAGACAATGAAATGAAAGAAAATGTCAAACGAAAACATACAAGTTATGAGCATGTGAGACCAAATAAGTCTAAAATGCACATGATAAGTATTTTTCTTACCTCATTTCCTTTCATCACATTAAAAGAATCCTCATGATGCCAGAGTCTACTACGCTTTCCAGGATCCTTAGGTGATTCTTGGCGAACTATTTCTCTTCCCATCTCTTGAATCAGTTGATGCATTTCCAGCTTCCCTCTGCCAGTAATTAAGAGACTTTTTTCAATGAGATTTTGCATTCCAACTTCTGTAAAATAACCACACTTATCCAATCTAGTAACTATATAACTTTCGTCCTCTCCGACAAAGAAACAAGCGATGTCCAGAAATAAATTTCTGTCCTGGTCATCTTGCAATAAATCATAGCTGATTTTTAGTATCTTTAGGATATCAGCATTTAGAATTGCTTCCAATTTCTGTAATGCACTTTTCCATACATTTATACTTTTTCCGGTTAGAGAGCGCCCCAAAACTTCAAGGGCCAGTGGAAGCCCTCCACATCGTTGTAGGACCCTTACTGCTTTGTCGCTGTACCCTTCCAAGGGATGGTCTTGTCTAAAAGCATGCCAACTGAAAAGCTTCAAGGATTCATCATCATCCAATAGTTCAACATCATGCAACTTATGAATTTTACGAGCCCTTAACAAACACTTGTTCCTAGTTGTTATGATGATCTTACTTCCGGGATAGAAATCTTGTGTTCCGATAAGGATATCTAATTGGTTCACATCATTATTACAGCGTATGGCATCTTCAATCTTCACAGTACCCTCATCGACATTGTATATCTTCTCCTTTTGTCCCTTTAGAATGTTTGAAAGAAGCTGCATTTGTAAAGTACGTAAATCATTTGACTGATTAATATTTGCAAGGAAGCAGCTTCTTTCAAATATGTGATGGTTTAAATTATAAACACTTTTGGCAATAGTTGTCTTACCCAATCCACCCATACCAAAAATTACTAACGTGTCAATATCAGCTGAACCATCATTTAGCCAGAGATTAATACTTTTGGTTCGAGAATGTAATCCGACAGGGAATTGGGGAATTTTCAAGGCTGGGCGATTTACTTTGGCAGTGACTACTTTAATAATTTCCTGGATAAACTTTGACTCGTGCCTGAAAATAGATTGAAAAACAAAAGTAGTTCAGATGAAGAAAATTGCTGAATGTATACTAAATTTGTCAATGTTCTCGTGGAATTATCAAATCAAAAAAGGAAATACAGGGTATTTGAAACCTTATGGAAAGGCATAGGAAATCGAAAGAGTATATTAAATTGCAAAATCTCTATCACTGGGTTAATAAATTCCGGTTTGATAAGCTTTTCTATTACAAAAAAAAAATCATATATGTGCTAGTTTTCATGTATTTCTTCTAAATATTTTCAGTATAATATGATCAAGTATCCTACAAGTATAATTTAAATTAACCAACCAATTTAGCTTCCAGGTAGAGTAAGTATTATGTCGAATCATTAGAAGGACAGGGATCCCTTCTGCTACAAGAGGTGCCTGGAGAAGAATATGCTATTGAAAGAATATCCCTTCAGCTACACAATTCACTTTCAGATGCTAATTAATTGTTAACAATAAAGCAAAGTCTAGAAGTCCTTTCTTCTTGTACTACTGATGCTGTGATGTGAAGCAATTAGATTAGGGTGGTAATTTGGGATAACAAATAAAGTTCTGTTCTTCTTGTACAAAGCACTCAGAAAAGTAAATGACACCGATTAATATATAAGAATATAAATATTTAGTCACTTACCCATCAGCTACGTTTTGCAAGACCATGCCACTCAAGCCTGCTACTTCTTTCAATGCTGCCCTCCAACCATTTACCCTGTCCATCCATTCCTTTTTACTTTCATCATCATCATCATCATTTTTTGCCATCAATTCCTCTTCGTACCTATCAAATGATTCCTTGATGCTTCCTGTTTGGTGCCTAACATCGGATGGTTCCACGTGATAGAAGACTGGAACAACTAGATGCCCAGAGATCTTCTTGCATTCAAGTATCATCAACAGCTCATCCAGGCACCATTCGGAAGATGCATAGTCCTTCGAGAACACAATGATTGAAAGCCTCGACTGTTGAATTGCTCTATTTAACTCAGATTTGACATGTTTTCCTCGCTCTAGCCCTTCGTCATCTCTAAACGTGCGAAATCCTGCTTGCTTCAAAGCTGTATAGAGGTGATCGGTGAAGGTTTTACGAGTGTCTGTGCCTCTAAAACTCAAGAACACATGATAACTACATCTAGAGGTAGAAGAGGAGGCTTCTTGGGCTCTCAAAGTTTCCATTGAATGAAGATAGCTCAGCTCTAGCAATGATATGAAGATCGATCGCTTAGATCTAACAATGAGATGCTTAGATCTAATTGAAGTTCAGTAAACTAATTGAAGATGCTTAGATCTAATTGAAATTCAGTAAACTATAGGGGACTTCACTCAGATCATATGAGTGTAAAGAATATATGTCTTGGTCATTTCCACGGAACACCAAAGTTAAGTTGTCCACTAATGCATTATGGTCCCCAAATTCCACCCAAGTCACAGTCAATCCCCACCTCCACAAACTTTGTCTCAAAAACTATCATTCCAGTATTCCACCATTTTTATTCGTTGGTCTCCTCTCAATGCCAGCAAGAGATTAACAAAATTTCATGGATATTATTAAGATAATATATATTTCATGGATATTAATAAGCCAAGAGATTACAAGTGATAAAGGTAGGAAATTGATATTTTCATACGTAAAAATGTTATTTTCACAATGTCTTTCTGACATCAATAGTAACTAGGGTCCACTCTCATGTGGGACTGTGAGAGAGGATATGGTGGAATTAATATTTTTACTTGTAAAAATATCAATTTCTTAAATATAAATGGTAAGTACTTAAAAGCACTTAATGCACTAGGAAAATTAAATGAGAATATTATGCAAAAATGAAATGAAAATATTATGACTTACTCTGCACGTGGACCATCAAAATATACATGTGAGTGTATGTGAACAGTATGTGAGCGATTTTATATAATAGTTGACTTACTATAAAATTTTCTATACTTATGGGGATCGTATTTAAAATTGAACAATTTACCCTATAAATTCTTTCACTCAATCTCTTCTATTTTCTCCACACCCAAATACTCATCATCTGTTCTTTCAAATTATTTCGTTTGTTTTTGTGTTTTAAATGAGTTGTACTAAAAAATGTCTAATAGTACTAGTTCAGATGTTGATCATATTAATGTTGTATTAGAACAAAAAGATCCAACAGCTATTAATCGTGATAATGAACAAGTAGAAAATTACCAGCACCAGCAACAACTAATATTGTGTGTGTGTGTGTACAGGAAAGTTCAAAAGCATAATTCTTAAGTAATATAATTCCTTAAGTAACATAACTATTTAAAAGCCAAAATTGTGCATTCCTTCCACGTTTTTTTAAAAAACCCAAACCGTGCCTTCCTTCGCTCTTCTCTCCTCTCTCTAAATCGGAAGCCCTAGCTTCTCTCTTCTCTCCAAATGCTTCTCTCTAAATCATTGAAGATTCGTGACCGTGCCCTATTGTAACAAGCAGAGCCAAATCGGAACCGTGCCCTAGCTTCTCTGTTCACTTTTCTCTTCAAATCACTGAGAATCGCAACCTATTTCGCTGTGGATGAAAGCAAGTATGTGTATGTAATAGATTTTTTTTTCTTTTTCCTTCTAATTTTTCTGTGATGATATGTTTATTGCTTGAAGTTTCACTGTGGTTGAAGTTTATTCAACCTTGAAGGTCCTTCTAATTTTATTAGGATGCCCTATTTTTCTAATTTTCGCCTTCAAACTAGTTTTGTACTGTTGAACAACTAGGTATGCTAAATATAGGTACTTTTTGAGATTTTATATTGTTTTGGCTTATTCTTTAATTGAGAATGATAATTTAGAGAGAGCCCATGAAGTAATGCAGTGTATGGTGAGGAATTTTGCTGAAATTGGGAGGTTAAAAGAGGCTGTTAGTATGGTTATTAAGATGGAAAATCAAGGGTTGGTGTTGAAGACTTGGAATAAAGATTTAATTTCTCTAATTATTATTTTGAATAATAAGGTGTTGATTTGATATAATGCTTTAATTATAGGTGAAATGTGCAAATTTTGCGAAGTAAGCAAGTTGTTATAAAATATTCTTTTGGTCGGGGAATATTTTTTTTATCGGGGAATATCCGTACGACGACGCAATCATTGGTGGACCACATAACGAAATAATTGTCGGATATAGAAAGCGACAGAAATAACCTTTTTATAAAAATAACACGAAAACTTTTACCGTTAACTGTTAAAATACTTAGTGATAAAAATACAGTAATACCCTAAGGTCTTTATGGTCTAGGAGTCGTTGGTCGAAAGCTCGCTAAGGGGTAGCACTATTAGCTTAATGGAATGAAACATTGCACAATCATGGTTATCTAAAAAAATATATAAGATGGGAAAAGAGCAAAAAGCCCCCGTAATGAAAAGTAAAGCATAAATATCCTGGATTGGACTCTTGAACTTGGTGGATTTTTGAATTTAGTTGGATTTAGCTTGTTCGTGAATTTTGTGAGTTTACGATGTATGATGCCTTTAAAGAGATCTAATATGAGTTGTATTTAGCATTATTATAAGACCCCAACTTTTATGAATAAAGATGAATTTTTTATAAATATTATTTTTGAATATTATGGAATGAATTTGATATAATGTTATAGTTTGGGTACTATTTATAAATTTTACAAAGTACGCAAGTTGTTATATAATATTCGATTGGTCGGGGAATATTCGTTTTAACAGGGAATATTCGTACAACGACACAATCATTGGTGGACCCCACAACGGAATTATTGTCGAATTGAGAAAACGACAAAAAATACTTTATGAAAATAACGGCGAAAGTTTTATCGTTAACTGTTGAAACACTCTTTGTTAAAAAGTAAAATGAATATGTCTGGCGTGGTTGCGAAGTACACTAGATTGATTATTGATGCTTACGTGAGAAGTCACTTTCGCTTTTTGTTCAATTATTGCTACAGTAATTGCTACATAGTATCTCACATTATTTGATTCAATTATTGTCAATATTTTATATATTATTAAATCAATAATTGAGATGACAAAGTTATTAATATTATCATTTGCAATATTAACGATGTCTAGAAGTTTTGTCAAAGAGAGGTTTGGTCACCTAATTGCGCGTCAATGGGGAGATATCCTTATTGGAAAGCCCCCTCTTTTCTAGGAACGACCTGGTCGATTAATATTGTGAATTATAATAATGATGATAAATTTTGTTTTATTAGTATTATTAATGTAATAAAAGCGGAAAAGTTTTTATATAAAAGCAAATACTTTTATAAAGTTATTTGTTTTATTAGACTATAAATAAAATATATTATATTCTATTATGCATAGTGTTTTGCGTAAGAAAATCTTTTTATATAAAAATGAATACTTTTATAAAGTTATTTGTTTTATTAGACTATAAATAGAATATATTATATCTTATTATGCATAGTGTTGCATAGTGCCTGCATAGTATTTTGCATAGTAAAATCTTTTTATATAAAACAGAATACTTTTATAAAGTTATTTATTTTATTAGATTTTAAATAATATATATATATATATATTTAGAGTATATTATATTTTATTGCATAGTATCCTTTCAATTCTCCTATAAATAGGATGCTTAGTTAGAATTGAAATCACACCAGAAATTCAGAGAATTCTTCTTCTATAATCTTGAGCGTATTTCTTTAGAGTTTTCAGAAGCTTTGAGCGTAGAAAAATAGTATAAGTTTTCTTCAAGAATATCTTCGCCCTACCAGTCGTAATACTCTTCTTTTACGGTAAGAGATATTATTTGTACTCGTAAGGGGTATTATTTCTTTCGTCTTCATGAAGAGAACTTCTGTTATTCCATTCTTTATCATTATGTTGAATAACTCGTCATCGCAATCACCGCATACATGGTGAAATTCTTCATTTATTCCATTCTTTATTATTCTTTGGAACATCACATGCAAGCGTTTACGCATGACTGGGTTCTCGTTTTTTATTATTACGTTGGAACATCCTGTCATGCATGCGGTTTACGCACGACCTGGTTCCGCTTCTTTATTATTATGTTGGAACATCACATGCATGCGGATTCGCATGACCGGTTCCATTCTTTATTATTCTATTGGAATAACCTCATTTATGCTGATTATCGTGTGCATGGTGATTTCTTCATTATTCCATTCTTTATTATTCATTGGAATAACCTATCTATGTGGATTATCACATGCATGGTGAATGATCCTATGTATTCATTCCTTATTAAATTGTGGAAATGATCTGTCTAAGTGGATTACCGCATGGCGGATGAAAATTCATTTGCAGTTTCATATATTCTCTTATACTCAGTTGGTTAAAGCTTTGAATTCTATACTCAATGAAATTAGTGAAATATCCTTGATATTTACGCTTCATCTAGTATCTTTTTATGGAAATATTCTTCTGAGCATTCTTGAATTTTACTCCACAAAGAAGTATCATGTTGACAATTTAGACGTTATTGGTTCCTTGATAAATTAATTCTTGAACTTGTTTTATTGAATTCTTATATCATTGTCATCATCCTCATGTTTATATTATGTTGAAAGTCATATGTGGCCTGTAGAGCATAGATGGACTTGGTATGATTATGACCAGGGATTAATCAGTATAATCATGACCGCAATGTTACAAATGATGTGGTAAAAGTTCTCATTGGTCCGTAGTGCATTGATGGACAATTGTTGGCATGATCATGACCATTGATGAATACACGAATATCCTTGGCCCGTATTGTATGGATAATTTGTGGTTGTGATACTAATGAATATCCATGGCCGTAGTGCATGGATGATGTGGATTATTTATTAAGCTGAGTTCCAGCGATTAAAAGTGATGAAAAACTTTTAAATCATAAAAGATAGTAGATTTTATTCTCTACTTGACTCTTTTAATGGATTGCTTGTTCCGCTGCAGTTAAACTTGATGTTTGTTATATTATATCAGTTTTACATTGTTGAAGGCTAACGATAATTTATTCTGCATTATCTTAGTCATAATATTTCTTACTGGACTAGTTGAGCTCACCCTTTCATTATTCTCTTCAGGAAATGAGAACGTAGCAGGGACTAGTCGGGGAACGGAGTGACGGTCCAGATGATAGCATTAGTAGTCCTCACTATTCTATGAAATAGTGTGATAATAAATGTATTGAGGACTTATTTTGAGTTTAAATACATCTGTAAGACAATATTTGTATTAAAACTCACAGCTCATGTTGTATATTTAAGATTGTATTTGTATTCTGTACCATGTATTTGGCGACTCAGAATAGGTGATGTATACCTATTTTGGGGGCGTCACAATTATATCAGTTAGCATGGATGTTGAGCACATACGCACTATACCAGTAATAATAGTTTAAGATTTGATGATTGATAGAAATTATTGATTGGTTTTGATATGTAGTAGTGTCATGTTTGCTTGATTTCTCTGAGGCCAGTTGAACAGACTGGATTCTATCAAGACTGTTGGATTCGTAGGCATATAGACTAGTTGCATCACATTTCATTGCATTACATTGTATAGCACTTTTGTTTTGTTTTGTGCTCGAGGACTAGCACGGGTTTAAGTTTGGGGGAGTTTGATGAGTGGGTTTTATACCTACGAATCGGCTTCTAATTCAAGCTTAAATTGTGTTAACTCGTCATTTTTTGTAATTAGTTTTACTTGTTTAGTGTTGTTTTATGTTTAGGTATGGTGGTGTAACATATGGGCTTAAAAGATGGTTTCATGGCTAAAGTGGGCAAGATAATGAGCAAGAACCTGATCTAGCGATGAAAGCACCCCCAGGGCGATATCATTGTTAAAAATCCATGTGAGGCGGGTACTTGATCGAAAGACAGAAGCATTGCCAGCCACGGGAGCTGGCTATTAATGAAAAAACCCCGTAGGAAATGATCTGGAAAAAACAAGACTTCATTTGAATCTGTCATCATTGCATAGGCGTGAAGGATAGAGGTATGGTTTGGAACTGCATTGGGCGTCGAATTATGGTCAGAATACGTGTCCTAGGTGAAAGTAGTATGCACACAAGCCAATCATGTTTGATGATAAAGCATATACTTTGTAACAATCTTATTCATTTATTAATAAAAGTATTAATTTATTAAAGGCTTGTAATTATCTACACGATCTTTGTTTTATAATATGTGATAAACCCATAGTTTTAAGCAATGCTTTTAGAATAATGATGATGATCATTCTAATGAGATCTAAATTCTTAGAAAGCTTAAAACTAAAATAGTTCCCAATCATTGGATTACTAAATTGGGGATTAGTGAATCCGGATAGATTGGTACATACGTTGCTTGCTCATTGGATGAGGATGATTGATATCATGATCATTTGTGTGGAGACACTAAAGCAAGTATGTGGGTGCTTATTAGAGAATAAGTTCACTTTGAACGTGGCTCGCTAAGGAATACCTAATGGAGTTTTACTTGCTTTGTCAATAGGAATTCTGTGAAGTGATAGTAGTCTGAAGTGATTCTTGGACTTGAGATCATCATAGTATCTTGTGTATGATGAGTTATACTTTGACTTATTCCTTAAGACCCTTAGGGTATATCAAAGGGTATGATTGGGTATAATAAGTTGTACATGGAGATAATGTATGATCAATAAAGAATCTACCACTTCTAGTAAAAAGAAGAGAAATGTCATATGTGATTCGATAAATGACAACCCAAAGAGTCCTCGGCTTAAGCGAAATGAAATTAGAAAGGAGTTTCTAATTTACATTATTTGGTGTTATGCATTTAAGAATTGAAAAACATATAATTAAATAAAATAAGACTTGACAATAATTTCATGTCTTATATTTAATTGGGACATTGTATGGTGGAAGGATTGAATTGTACGGTAACTATTAACTCAAAGGTTCTTTTATGATTAATGTTGAAATCTATATTATCTAGAAAGTCGTTGATCGCTAGGGAGGCTTATCTCTATTGTAGAATAAATATTATTTATTTAAATAAATTAATCGTTTAATTTATTTATTTAAATAAGATTAGAATTTTTCTAATTGATTTATTCGCAACCGGTTTAATATGGAGAACCTAAAGGGTCATACCATAAAAGGAAGAATAATTATTTAAGAAGTTAATGGCATAATCGTAATAATATGTTAAGTATATTTAATTTAATCTATGGTGATAGAATAAATTAAATAGCTTAATATTTATTATTTAATATTTTAAAATATTAAATATCAATTAATAAGAGGAGTCTTATTAATATTATTACAATTATTATTATTTTAATTTCTAAAAGAGTTTAGGAATTAATTTAATATAAGTACTCTCATTTATTTCTAATAGGATTAGGAGGGAAAATTAGTTAAAGGAGTTAAATTAATTATCCCTAATAAGATTAGGGAGCCCATTTAATTAAAAGAGTTTAATTAAATAAATAATACCTTATTTTAATTAAATAGAGTTACCTGATATCTTTATAAGACGCTCATTTTCTATGAGAGATAGAAAATAGGGTTTTGTCAAACACCCATCTTCTTGAATCTTTATTCTTTCTTGGTGGATCACCTCTAGAGGCCAAACACTTGTGTGGCTAACGTTGATCAAAGGAAGGAACCAAACCCGGTGGATTCAGGTTGAACGCGAAAAGGATTAGAGGTGAACTTGTACCTGAGAAAGTTCGAATCTTCAAGGGTATGATTCTTATTCTTTATATCTTTTCGTTTAATTAATAATTGTGCATAAAGGATGATCCGGGTATATGGTTTGTAAAATTTTAAACTCTGTTTTTACACGTTTTCGCTTATTTTGTGCAATTTGATTGCGCCCAAGAATATTACAAACCTAACACTGGGCTGAAGATTAACAAGAAACAAGAAGGTAGATTCAACTAACAATCAAGTAGCAACTAGAAGCTTGATTTTGAGCAAAAGCATTAGAGAAAGGATTTGAAGGTGAAATTCACGATAATTGCAGATTGAAGCAAAGGAGAAGGGTGATTCTGGATTCATTCTTTTTCTTTAATTCAGTAATTGTAATTGGAATGATGTTTATTTTGATGAATCCAGTTTTTAATTCAATTGTGATGAACTAATTTACTTGTTAGGCTTATGACAGATCTTATGGTTGAATGATGATTATGTAGCCTTGAATTTCTGTTTAATAATCTATCTTTCAGTTTATCTATAGTGATTTGTGTTTTAATCTATGAATTGTCTGATCACCAATTCTATGTGGATTTGTATGGATTCGACAGATGATGTATGAATCTAGACTTAGTTATTATAGCAAGTGTTCTTGTATTCTGTGTTTGAATGGAATCTTGATTAATGTTACGATAGAGATATGTCTAGCATCGCATGTAATCAGATAGAGAACTTAAACTTAAACCTTATTTGATTGTAATTCACATAGAGATATAGTGAATTAGTTAATTTGGGTGTTTAGCTTAATTCTATCTAATTTGTAGATTTAAGTTAATATGGTATTAGTGCATCGAGAGATGATTAATTCTACTTGAGTGTTCTTGATTAATAAATTGGGATATTGAATTGAACTGAAATAAGGTGTAATAATCAGAGTGATACTTAAAGTGAAGTTATGAGCCTAATTCTCCAATATTTATTTGAAATTACAGTTTTTAAGTTTGTTGATTGCTTGGTAGTTTTAATATTTTTAATATCTTTAGTTTTATTAGTTATAATCATTGAATTTGATAGTTTAATAAAATTTGGATTAATATAAAGTTGGTAATTAATAGGATTAATTTCTTACTAATTCTTTGTGGGAATGATACTTGACTTATCATTATATTACTTGTTGACCACGTGCACTTGCGTGTGAGTGTAATTAGAATTACACCAACACTAACTCCACGAACAATGTATGTATGTTTATGATATATCAATGAAGGGGATCTTTTATTTATTCCGTTGTGCTTGAAAAGATTCTTATGTTTGTCATATGCTAATTCATTAGCAATACAAAATAAACAAGAAAAGTATTTGAAAATAAAAATGATCTATTCAACCCCCCCCCCTTCTAGATCTATTGTGTGTCTACTGGGAACTAACACTCTTCACTCAACCATTTCATCGAGCAGGTGGTGTGCATCTTCATTTGGAGCAGGGGAGCAACGATCTCAACCTTAGCTTGAAATTTCGGTGAGGGCGGGAGCAGTTGCTAAGGGTTGCTCTCAAGTAGCTCCGCCATTCACAATATTCATATGGTGTTAAACTCTTTGATTGATTGCAATGAAATTCATGGGTACTGCTGCTGCTCCATTTTTGTTCCTTTTTCTGTCACAATGTTTTCTATTGGCATCATCATCATCATCAACAATACCAGATAGTTTGAGCACAGGCTCATTTCTGTCAGTCGAAAATCCGGCGGCCGCTGCTGCTTCCTTGATCCGCCGTCAATAAATAAAAAAAATTTATTGATATATTTTGACCCCTCTATTAATACGTTCTGGTTCCGCCGTTGCAGAGGTGACGGTTTTTTGTTGATTTTTCTTCCTGGAGGCCCTTCTCGTGCTTATACTCTCGAAGATTTTGCAATAATAGAAGAGGATTTTAAGTTTCTTACAGATCTGTTCTGGTCTAATGGGATCGATTGTCGGCTGAGTTGATAGATAAATTTACAACAAAAAAAATAATATTGCAACAAAAAGCCAATATTCAAGAGAAGGTAAAGCATGTTGGTTCGCCGCGCCAAGAGGCAAGAAGTCTCTTTCTCTTTACCAATTTAGATAAAAACAAATTGGGAACATGAGTTATAATTTAAAATTTATTATATTGAAAGTTGTGGATAATATGGTAATTATAAAAATATTACTTATTCAAATTTCTTGGACGAAAAACTTTGGCAGGAAAAGTGGTCAAGTTTTCTATCTATTTCTTTTCTTTTTCGTTTATTAAAAAACTCAGAAACATAGAAATTGGAAAGAAAACTTAAATTTTTCGTCCATTTTAAAATTCAGAAACAAATTGTAAAGAGAGAAAAAAAAATATGCTTGTCTCACTAGTACAAGTCCATCACATTAAAAATTCAATTACAAAATGTCTAAATTATATATTTTTTTCAAAATTTTCCAATAACACCTACACATTATTTCTCAACAAGACAAAAAATTACAACATTAAAAAGTCTAATATTCTCTCCAATCCAAAATTAGAAAACATTCTTAAAACGATCACTTTTAACGAAAACTTAATTTATTAAAATTGATCCTAACATTTGTTAAAAATGTAGTAGTGATTATATAGTAGTACTCAATCTACCTAGAGTATAAGTAATGACACGTTAAGAAATTCTGGAACGAACAAAAAAAGAAAAATATATCTCTTATTCCGAAACGGAGGGAGTATATTCAATTACACAAATGTACATAATCAATACTTTACATAGTTTCCATTGCAATATAAAACTAAAACCAAATATGTAAATAAAGCTACAATAAAAATGAGCCTCAAGGGGAGGGGAGGGGAGGGGAGGGGAAGCATCACTTTTGCACTTTTGAACTAAGCCTCCAGCAACTTTTTGTGTATCCTGCCATACACATGTATTGGCAACAAATCAATAAAACCCCATAATAAGCCTTCATAAAAGAAGAACCAATGAAAAATAAAACTTACAGCAAAACAACATTCAAGCCGCAGCAGGCAGCAGCTAGAAACCATATAGCAATCTGCTGCTGTAAATTGGCTCTACATGCTAAGTTTATGTAACACATTATTGATCATCTTGAAGTCATTATATTGGCTTCAGTTCATCAAGTTGTATATGCATACTAGAACTAGAAGAAACTCTACATGGAGTCTAACAATCCCTTTGAGATGAGCAAAATCAACAAAGTGGGCAAAAATTTTGAAATAAAGAGAATACTAAAACTTAACCATCTGGTTAAGAACAAAAATTACCTATGGAAATTAAAATTCATCCATTCCCATTTCTGTGAAGACGACGCTTGAAGATGATTTTACTTTTTCAGTGTTGTTTTTTAATTGGTCAACCATACTTGAAAAATTTTGTTTAGAACTTAATGGATGCAGAATTATTTGAATCGGTAAGTTTCATTGAATCATTAAGTCGCGTTTGTTTTGAAAAAAATCGCCTAAATGGTCAATCGGTTGATCGTTGGTTGAATGGTTAAGTCAAATTTTTGTCCGAATGGTTGATGGTTGGTCGAATGAAGTAAAAAATTAAAAATAATAATAAAATATTAACTATTATATTATGTAATATTAAATAAATTTACAACAACTTTGAATTTTTTCAGAGGGGTAAAATATTAAAAATATGTCATTCAGATCTTTAAGATGTCAGTTATCAAACAATTTTTTTCATTCAGATTCAGCTCATTCAGATTCAGATTCAGATTCAGCTCATTCAGATTCAGATTCATTCAATTTTTATCAAACACTCCCTTAGCGTCCCCAATTTAATATTGCGGACAGAGACTTTTATAAGGAGTGGTATTTTGGTCATCTGTTCCGTCTGCAGTATTAAACTGCGGAATACTGAAAACTAAATTGCGGACGGAAGTTCTATTAAACCGTTCGATCTTAAGATGGGGGGTCACGATGTGTTGTAAGGCTAGACTCTTTTTTACAACGTTAGCTATGGATCAGTCCCCTTTTTAAAATAACTTAAAAGTTATTATTTAAAATGACTTATAAGTTAGAAGTTATATTAAGTGCTAACTTATAAATAAAAGTGTGGCATCATTATGACTTATAAGTCAAAAATTAAGTTAAAATAAAATGTGAAGGTGTTTGACTAAAATGACTTATAAGTTAAAATAAGATGTAAACACTATTAAAATAAAGGCAAAACAGTCTTTATATTTGGTCAAATTTACTTATTTTTAAATGAATTATAAGTCACCCCAAACATTTCAACCGTAAAAAATAACTTATAAATTAATTTGACCAATTTATAAGTTTTACGGAACATGCCGTAAGAGAGTCAAGTTTAAGGTTCCTCCAACGTAATATGATTACTTTTGTACCTAGTAGAGAAAACGGTATGGTCAAGTGTGTATACATCAATAAAGACAACAATATCAAAAATGTGTATTTTTTTTCCCTATATAATCGTAAAAGGAAAAGCAAGGATTCCCCCTCCCCCCCTCCCCCCCTCCTAGCAAGGCCAAGTGGCCAACTATGTCTGCCATGATATAGATGTTTCAATCATGAAGTTTGCCTTTCTTGTTTTTGAATACATTTATTTCTTCAACCACTACAAATATCAGCAAGGAATTCTGAAAGACTTGCCTATATAATATATCCAGAGAAATGAAAGTTACAAGTTACATTGCCTTTAAACCTTAATACTTCAAATTTTAAAAAAAAATTTAATAAATGGATGAAAATCTCTCTCTTGCATTTCACTCGATACATGACGGGACTCTGTTTGTAAGTTAAATAAGTTAAGTTTAGAATAAACTATTTTTTAACGAAAAAGAAAAAGACGGTGCGTTTAACCGAAACATAAGACAGACACAGTGTCCCAAGAAGTACTTAAACATAGCTGGTGTTGCATAGCTAAATCATACATAGAAGTATGGTTATGATATGTTAATATCAAGCACACACCAATTTATTCATAGTACGGACGGGCATTAGTAGGATACATAAGCTCATCTCACTACACAAGTTTTTCACATTATTACTCTTTCTTCTGCAGTTCCTTCAGAAAATCTTCATTGTCAACCAGAACCTGCATACAATAAGTAGAAAAAGAATCACAACATGAGCTTGAAACAAATGAAAGTTTGTGCATATTTATACTTTTGAATAATGCAGGTTAATGAGCTATTATCTTCTATTTTTCTGCCTCTTTCTTGTTTACGGAGTAGGCGAGATCTACTTTGGAGAGATTAGGTGCTTTTAAATCTCATCATGCAATGAGGTTGTGTATTAAATATTATACTATTTTAGAGCAAGAGAGATCGAAAAGGGAAAAAAAACTAGTGTTTTGAAACTATATTAGTACAAGTAGGAAATGAGATTCAAATGGTTGGAGATTACTTTTTGAGTGAACTAGTACAGAATTTAGTAATGGTATGATAGGGGCCATGTATGTGTTCATTTTAGGAAACTAAAGCAGTGTTGAATATTAGGTTTATTTATCAAAATGAAAAACTGCGTCTCGAATCTCATTTTTGCTTCACATTTGCTATCAATCTCCTTAAAATATTTAACATGAGTTCACATACAGATCATTTTGCTTTACAAAACTTACTGTCTTCCAACCGTCTGGATCTAGGAAAGATGTAATCTTGGTGTTGAGTCCAGGAATTGGTCCTGGTTGCCGAGTTATTTTCCCTCCAAGTTCTTGGATAACGACGTTCACAACCTCACCACTTTTATATACATCATCAGTACTGATTGCAACCTAGAAACAAGTATAACATCCATCATAACTTGCAACTACAAACCAAAAGAAGAGGAAGGACAATACGCATTCAAAGTCGACAAATCTACTTGCGGTTTCGCAACACAAGAGTATTGAACTGACCTGTGCGTATGCATTTCCTTTGATATATTCAGTCACACCATAGTTATAAGTCAACTCCAGAACAGTTGTCTCGTATTCATCAGCATAACCCATCATGGCTAGGGTGTACTGTAAAAGTACAGAAATATATCTCAGGGATCATCAATTTGTCATCTGTACTCTAATAGAAAACTACCAAGAAATTGTGTCACCTTCTGTTCTGGTCTATCAATCTTTCTCAACAATTTCATTCCCAATGCCTGCGTAAATTGGAAACCAGGAATTAAATATACATACATGCAAATTGAACTGACCTGTGCATGTATTTTTTCAAAGTCCCACTAGTTAAGTAAACTTATTTGTTGGATGTTTTGATGCATTAGAAAATAGAAACTGCCCAGCAAATTGGGTCACTTCCTCTACATGCATCTTCAGCGATGGACGCAGGAATTTTGTCAATGGTGGGCAATATCTTTAATAATTAAAAAAATATCAACAAAAATATTAAAAAATCAACTATGGATGGAGAAGTGAAGAGTTGTCAAAATTCTTTTCAAATTAATCTCTCTATACAAGTAATGCTTGCAAAAATTTATTGACCACCCTGACCATATGTAGCTCCGTCAATGTGCATCTTGATGACCTGCAATGGGTAGCATATAAATCCTGAACTAGATACGAAGCATCCAAGACCAAACTACACACCCCGCAGTGCGTCCCAACAAAAAGTAATAATATAATAAAGAGCGAAACCTGACCCATAAAATTCACCACCAAAACATGGGTGTAAATAATAAAATAAGTGTGCAAGACCAGGGGCGGATCCACACTTGGGCAAGCGTGGGCTCAGCCCCAACTGATTTTTTTAATTTTTTTTAGGTATATGTCATATTGGTAAAATATAATGCAGTTTGGGGGCTAATCACTAAAAATTTTCAAGTAATGTAGTGCTACTTCAAGTACAATACACACTCTTGAGTTTATGTTCATATGCGATTTCTAGAGGAAAAAACTCATTTTCACTATCTATTCTCCACCATTCCATCATATTCAATTCAAATTTTATAATCAGAAATTGGAATACCCAATATGCTAATAATAATTATTGGTTTAATTTGAATTGAAAATTCATTAAAATATTTATTCATCTTGTTAATTAAGTAGTTGTTAACTTGTTACTAGCTTTTGTTTTTTTATTTTTTATTTTCTTTTTTTTAATTGATACTTTCCATTTTTTGAGCCTTAAATTGTTCATTTGCTAGTGAAGTTGGTATTAATCCTACCTAGTTGCAACTGCAAACGTTTAAAAAAAGCATTTTCAGCTATAAATCTTATTAAGACGTCATTGGTTATTATGGGAGATGGGTAGATTAAGTCTTGTCTGTCACGTATATAAAAAGAGACATCTTTGATACTATTGACTATGAGTTGATTTAGAAACGGTTTTAGTATATGAGACCATGAAGAGAATTATTGTAAATCACTTATTTGAAACGCTTTTGTGCAAAAATAATGATTGATATGAACATATTTAACGTTTTTAAATTTTATTATTGTTCTTTATTTTTCTTATAATTATTTTGTATTAAGCCCCCACTGAGTAAAAGTCCTGTGTCCGCCACTGTGCAAGATAACCTCAATTTTCCCAATCATCACATGCAGAATATCTTTCAAAAATATGTAAATTCATCAATGCATTCCCAATGCTCATGTAAAAGGTATATTCAATTAAAAATTATAATTTTAACTTTTGGAATTACCTGATTGCTACTATAAAAAAGGTAAATCATTTCTACAATTACTCTATCAAATTTCATATGTATTTCTACAAGTAACTATCAAATTTCAGAAGTATGGTAGCCCTACTGCTTTTTGGCTCCGAATGGATTCTAGACATACAACTTACCAAAACAAAGTACTCCATGGAAATTTCGGAAAGAATATCATCTCTAGGCAATTTATCCTAATCCTTAAAAGAATAGGTCCATTTAAGAACGCAAACTCAACTAGAGAAAATTTACCTTTTCGTAAAACTTAATAGAGCGCTCGAGATCACCCACACGAAGCATTACTTGACAGAGTGGTTCAGGAGTAGAAGCTCTTTGGATGATTTCAAAAGCATAGCCATCAGGATCTTTGACAAAAGCAATGATACTTGATCCACCTTTAACAGGACCAGGCTCCCTCGAGACATTTCCACCCTTGGCCCTTGCATTTTCAACAAATTTGTACACCTGCAAGTGCATATGAATGAGAAAATGTTCTAAAAAATGTGCACAAAATATGTAGCAAATATAAATACACATACATCAGGGGTTGCAATAGCAAAATGTCCAAAGCCCGTTCCAATGTCATATTTATCCACTCCATAGTCTGCGAATTAATCAAGTTAGTTTAGTACCTTTTAACTTTAAACAGAGATCGTATGTAAGAAAGTAAAAGGAATGATGAACAAAGCATAAGAATAAATAAATAAATAAATTTCTAAAAATAACACCCAACTAACTTCACCATTCAAAAGCTTGTGAACAAACATCAAAGTTGGTTAAACAGATTGTTGAGTCACGTATTAGTTGTTTTCAAATAGGGATTTCTTATTAGTGTACTAGATCATAATGCTTACCAGTTTATTAGGAAGTTTATGCACGTTGAAAGTTAGTGGTCCTATTTTCTAGTATTTGTTAGTCAGTAACTTTATTTAAAGAGCTGTAGGTTGTAGTTGTCATATGCAGAGTAATATAGACTTGTTTATAATTGGTTGTCTTCCTCTTGTTCAATAATATATATTCTGGTTTCTTATTATTGGTATCAGAGCCTGGTTGGTGAAAAAGTGAGACAGAGAGTGAAGAAAAAGAGTACTTAGCAACATTTTTTTTTCTTCCTATCCAGTAGCAACACCTAATGGCGTCTGAAAATTTTGTTCAACCAGCCATTCCACGTTTTGATGGTCATTATGATCATTGGAGCATGCAAATGAAAAATTTCTTGAGATTAAAAGAGTATTGACAGGTTGTTGATTCTGGAGTAGCAGAACCAGCCGCTGATGTGACATTGACAGACTCGCGGAGCCGAATTGGATGCGATGAAGGTGAAGGATCTCAAGGCCAAAATTATCTTTTCCAAGCCATTGATAGGTCAATCTTGGAGACGATTCTTTGCAAAGATACCTCCAAGCACATTTGGGACTCTATGAAGAAGAAATATGCAGGGAATGTGAAGGTCAAACGTGCACACCTTCAATCACTTCGCACCGAGTTTGAGACATTGCGGATGAAAGTCGGGGAGTCAGTTTCAGATTTCTTCTCAAGAACGATGACAATCACAAATAAGATGCAAATTAATCGCGAAAAGATGGAAGATGTGACGATTGTGGAGAAAACTCTTTGGTCAATGACGCCAAAATTCAATTATGTTGTTTGCTCCATTGATGAATCTAAAGACATTGATTCTCTTTCAATTGATGAATTGCAGAGTTCATTGCAGGTTCATGAACAAAAAATGAATAAGTAAGAACAGGAGGAACAAGCTTTACAAGTCTCAACCAACAATCATTTTTCATCACCAAGCAAGGAAGAACAAAGAAAAGGAGGAGGCAGCGGAAACAAAGCTCGTAGGCAGCCACACCAACAATCAGAAAACTATCAATCTCACTTTTCTCAAGGGAGAGGAAGAGGTCGTGATGGTAACCACTCAACAAACTTCAAGCCAAAGTCGGCAGACAAATCAAACATTAAGTGTTATCGGTGTCATAAGTACGATCATTATAAATTTGAATGCCGTACTAATTTAAATAAGAATCGTGGGGCAAGATCTAATTTTGTAGAAAAAGAAGAAGAAATATCTCTTCTCATGGTGTGTCATGCAAAGGAGGATACGCACCAAAATGTGTGGTATTTAGATACCGGTTGCAGCAATCACATGAGTGGAAATAAGTCTGCGTTCTCTCATTTGGATGAATCTTATCACGATACTGTGAAGTTTGGAGATAATTCTACAATCTCTGTTATGGGCAAAGGAAATGTGTCAATCCAAACCAAGGGATGTTCCACGCAGACTATTTCTAATGTTCTTTTTGTACTAGAATTGAAGACCAATCTATTTAGTGTGGGTCAGGTGCAAGAGAAGGGGTATAAGTTCTCCATCAAAAATGGGATTTGCCGAATTCGAGATGAGAAATTGGCTTGATAGCTCAAGTTAGTATGACGGCTAATCGGATGTTTCCACTGTCTCTCCACAACACGAATTACTCATGTTTCTCGACAAAGTTGAAGGATATGGCTTGGCTTTGGCATTTCCGATATGGCCATCTTAACTTTGGTAGTTTAAAGACTTTACAACAAAAGCAAATGGTAGTTGGTCTTCCACAATTTAATAGCCCCTCGGATATTTGTGAAGATTGTGTTGTTAGTAAACAACATCGTGATTCTTTTCCAAAAGGAAATTCATGGAGAGCAAAGAAAGTATTAGAGTTGGTGCATTCCGATCCCTGCGGACCAATCAATCCATCTTCTAATGGAGGTAAAAGATACATAATTACTTTCATTGATGATTTCAGTCGGAAAACATGGGTTTATTTTTTGCAAGAAAAATCTGAAGCTTTTGAAGATATAAAGTACTAGTGGAGAAAGAAGTTGGCAGGCCCGTCAAAGTTCTACGTACTGATCGTGGTGGGGAGTATAACACATGAATTTACAAATTTCTGTGAGGTTAATGGAATCAAAAAGCAACTTACAGCAGCCTACACGCCCCAACAGAACGGTGTATGAGAAAGGAAAAATCGCACTATTATGAATATGGTGCGATGTCTTTTGACAAGGAGCGGTATTCCAAAAGTTTTTTTTGCCAGAAACAGTTAATTGGAGCATTCATATTTTGAACAGAAGTCCTACACTTGCTGTTAAAAATATGACACCAGAAGAAGCCTGGAACGGACGAAGACCGACAGTAGATCATTTCAAAATTTTCGGGTGTATTGCTTATGCCCGTATTCTAGATGAGAAGAGAAAGTAGATGAGAAAAGAAAGAAGCTGGATGACAAAGGAGAAAAATGCATTTTTCTTGGTGTTAGTGATCAATCAAAAGCTTATAAGCTATACAATCCTATCACCAAGAAAATCATTATTAGCCGTGATGTTATCTTTGATGAAGAAAAAACCTGGTCATGGATCGAGAACAACATTCAAAGAACAAATTCACGCAAATTTTGATGGTGATGAAGAGAAAAGACAAACAACCTATGGAGTTAGTGCAACAACCAAAGAACAATCATTCAAAATGATTCTCAAGTCTACACCAGTAAGTGAAGAAGTTTGCGACCAAAGGCCTCAACGAGATAGGAAAAGGCCTGCATGGATGATGGATTATGAGGTATCTAATTTTGACGAGGCTGAAAAAGACTCACTCACATATTTCGCTCTATTTTCAGATTGCGATCCTGTAGTTTTTGACGATGCTGTAAAAGAAGCAAAATGGCGAAGGCTATGGATGTAGAAATTGTTGCTATTGAAAGAAACAA
The DNA here is from genome assembly GCA_020205605.1 of Panax ginseng. NCBI lineage: Eukaryota > Viridiplantae > Streptophyta > Magnoliopsida > Apiales > Araliaceae > Panax > Panax ginseng. The sequence goes on from CM035143.1 coordinate 12,722,979, forward strand.
TACTTGGGAATTGACAGAGCTTCCCAAAGGGCAAAAGTCCATTGGTGTGAAATGGGTGTACAAGACAAAATTGAAGGAGAATGGTGAAGTTGACAAGTACAAGGCGCGGTTAGTAGCTAAAGGATACAAACAAGAGTTTGGCGTGGATTACAAAGAAGTTTTCACTCCTATGGCTAGACACGACACAATTAGAATGGTAATCGCAATGGCTACTCAAAACTCATGGCCTATCTCCAGTTGGACGTGAAATCGGCATTCCTACATGGTAACTTGGAAGAACAGGTATTTATTATTGATCAACCTCCTGGTTATGTCAAGAATGGAGATGAGCATAAAGTGTATAAATTAAAAAAGGCACTATATGGACTAAAACAAGCTCCAAGAGCTTGGAATAGTCGTATAGATGCTTACTTTACTAAAGAGGGATTTAAGAAATGTCCATATGAACATACACTTTTTACGAAAGTTGAAGATGGAGGAAAGATGCTCATAGTGTGTTTATATGTGGATGATCTTCTTTATACTGGAAATGATAGTGTCATGTTTGACAAATTTAAAAAATCCATGATGACTGAATTTGACATGTTTGATCTTGGTTTGATGCATTACTTTCTTGGCATAGAAGTAGTGCAATCTGATGCTGGAATTTTTGTGTCTCAAAAGAAATATGCCCAAGAAATTTTGGACAGGTTTCATATGAAGAATTGCAACCCAGCCACCACTCCGGAAGAGACAGGATTGAAGCTTGTGAAGGATTCAACAGGAAAAAGGGTTGACAGCACTCTTTACAAGCAAATGGTAGAAAGTTTAATGTATTTGACAGCAACACGACCTGATTTAATGCATGTTGTAAGTCTAATTAGCATGTACATGGAGCAACCAAAAGAGATCATCTTCTTGCTGCCAAAAGAATTCTTCGATACTTGCGTGGCACTACAAATTTGGGGCTGTTTTACAAGAAGGGAAAACAATCAGACTTGATTGGCTTTACTAATAGCGATTATGCAAGAGATTTGGATATGGAAGAAGCACATCAGAATATGCTTTTATGCTGGGTTCAACAGCTGTTTCATGGTCCTCAAAGAAGCAACCAATAGTTACTTTGTCAACAACAGAAGCCGAGTTTGTAGCAGCAACAACAAGTGCATGTCAAGCTATTTGGTTGAGGAAAATTCTTAAAGAGTTGCATTTCAAGCAAGAGGGACCCACTATAATCTATTGTGATAACAGCTTTGCAATTAAACTCTCTAAAAATCATGTTCTTCACGGAAGAAGCAAACATATAGTTGTGAAGTATCATTATCTAAGGGAGCGCACAATGGAAGGAGTTATTGATATCATTTATTGCAGAAGTGAAGACCAGGTGGCTGATATATTCACTAAGCCTCTCAATTTGAATGTCTTCCAAAAACTAAGAGAGAAACTTGGAGTATGCATTATGGAGAAAATGTTAAACTAAATATTTGGAATATCATTTTAAGGGAGGAATTGTTGAGTCACGTATTAGTTGTTGTCCTATTTTATAGGGATTTCTTATTAGTGTAGTAGTGGTCATAATGCTTACCAGTTTATTAGGAAGTTTATGCACATTGAAAGTTAGTGGTCCTATTTTCTAGTATTTGTTAGTCAGTAACTTTATTTAAAGAGCTGTAGGTTGTAGTTGTCATATGCAGAGTAATATAGACTTGTTTATAATTGGTTGTCTTCCTCTTGTTCTATAATATATATTCTGGTTTCTTATTACGGATATCATATGGAAGCAAGTAAATGAAATGATGATTTTAACATAAGCCGGTACATTTACAGCTAATTCCTTAAAACTAACACTACTATGGTGCTTTGTGCAATGTGGAAATGTCAACTTATAGGCCATGAAGTTTTTCTTTTTCTCTTCCCTGTCAAAAGAGCAATGCCACTTCCTTGCCTTAGAACTGTTTCTCAGTGGATAAAGGGAATTGGACAACAGTTAAAAGGAAATATATGTCCATGACTTTGCAGCTAATAATACACAAAAAGTCTTATCAGATATTTAGAATCACCAAACTCCACATCACGAGGAATAGGAAATATGAAAGGATAAGAAAAAAATTAGATCTTTCAGAAGCACATAAGATTTGTTTACTGAAAAAATTATATAGTGAACTACTCTAAGTAACAGAATTACATGCAACTTTATTCAAAAAAACAATTAAATAAGCGATATTAAAGGATAAAGGTCAGGGTCTAAACGTACTGTATGTCAACTCCGCCACAAACTGAGATTCTTCAGGGCCAAACCCAAGAAAGGCATTGGAGTATTTTTCCTCTGGAATATCTCTCTTTCTCAACAGCTTCATCCCCAAACCTTCTGTGTAAAACCTGAAAATACCAAGAGGAACTCCGTGATTCAATTATGAATCCTACAATAAGATCATGTCCAGTATATTTTATTTGACTATTTGAGCAAGTGGCGTACTTGATGGTGCGATCAAGGTCACCAACACGATACACAGCATGCAAGAACCTACGCTTATCTTTCTTTGGCCATTCCAACAACTCGTCACTTGGGAAAATAACAGGTGTAGCAGCCTCAGACTCGGCCATTTCAAACTGCTTTTACCAACAACTTGATTTCACTAAGAAGGTAAAATTGCTAACACGCATAACTTTATACACATGCCAATTTTAATTATTCTGTTGTGCCCACACTACTGTAAGGCGTGAAATAAATTTAAAATTGAAAAAAATTGTATTTTATCCAAGAAATAAATATTTCCTAAAAAGCATCTAAGTTAGTAAATCAACCATCTCAAAGGCTCAAACTCTATTTAAAGACAGATATAAACAGTAATTTTGAATCACACTCCACACAAACCTTCAATTAAATTTAATAAAATGCTAGATTATGTATCTCATGGAAGATGTTAGTAGCTATGTGTAACATACATAACCATAAATTAAACCCAGATTTGAGAACAAACTGCCAAAACCAGAGTCCAAGATTGATGAAATTCACAAATAAGTATATACTTCACCAAACAATTAAACAAACTTATCACTTAAAATAAGCATAATTTCGTGATTAAAATGCATATATCTACATATATATATATATATAGAGAGAGAGAGAGAGCATACCTGAGAGAGTGATCACTGATAAGTGAAGACCTAGAAATGATAATGATCTCGGTCACTTCATTACATACATATATATACAAAAAGTTGCCGGTAGAGGGGAATGCTAAAGAGACTCAGTATATTCAGTTTTATTTGTGACAGACAAATCATATTAATATCATAGAATGGTTATTTGTTCGCCTTTGGCACGTTTGAGCCTTGACATGCTAAAATGAGATGTTTGAATGTGTTATTGGTAATAAGTGGGACATTTTAATTCCTTTAAATATTAAAAGAAAATAATAATAATAATAATAATATTGTGACAAAAAGATTATAATTTTATTGTGTTCATCGTGAATGGCATAAGAGTTAAATTTTTTACTTATGCTATATACATAAGCGGTATTAAAATCATAATATAAGTAATTTATTAATAATATATTATGATCTTACTTTTGTATACACCCATACTTTAATTTATAATATAAATATATTATTTATGTATCTTGTCTTTTTTTTTTGTATGCGTTATTATAGACAATTATAATAAAATTGTAATATTTTGTAGCAATATATAATATACTTCATCCGTCTCAAATTAATTGCTCGCATTTTGATTTTTTTAAGTCAAATTGACTATTTTTAGAATTAATAATTAAGCATATATAAATATATTTCTAAAATTATAAAATTGGGATTAGTAATAAATTGTATATACTTTCTTTTGGTTATAATCTTTTCACCTATAGTTTAGCAAAAAATAGTAAAAAAGATTAATTTTAAAAATGGTCAATTTGACTTTAAAAAGTCAAAACTGAGCAATTAATTTGGGACGGAGGGAGTAGTTCATATCAAGAATATATATGTGTCTCATACTTATCTTTAAAATAATAAAAAGTTTAGTTTAGTAATAACGACATTATAATATAATTATAGAAATAAATTAAACAATATTTATTATTTTATATTATTATTAATAAAAAGAGAATTGTTTTGTAGAACAAGAAATAACAAATAAAACTCTTTTAATTTTCTTAAAATAGAAATGGGAAATATTTCATTGGGAATTTGGGATGTTATACTTTCACCCCAAGCATTTTCTTCTTCTAATTTAATATAGGGGGAGCACTATTTCTACATATATTTTTGATATTTATACATAATTATTTCTAACAAGGAAGTGGGATCCACTGTATGCTCATGTGAGAGAGAATCATGTGAAAATATTAAAAATACTTGTAGAAATATCATAGGATAATCGTAGGATGCGATTCACTTTTTATTATTATTTTTAAAATGTAAAAAAAAAAATCAACAAGAAAATAAAATTTTCTTAAATTTACTTTATTATGTGAAAACTGAAAATAATAGTATTGTTACAAACTGACTCCTAAAACCATGAGACATTGAGTTTTTAACTCGCCAAATTAGGTTAGACCCACAAAATGAGAGCTTAGTCTTATAATTAAGATTGAAACTTTTAATTTGTTTGTACCCTCCAAAAGATTAGGTTTGGTCTTGACTTTCTTTCATCTTTGTTATTTATTACAACTTACTCCTTCTCTCCCCAAAAAAATGATTAAGGGTACAAATTTTTGTGTTCCTAAAAAAATAAAATAAAGTCATAAAATAAAAGGTGAATATGTTATTTAGTGACATTTATTAATATAAAAAAAGAATTAGAAGTACTAATCATTTTATATAATCTTGTGGGACTATTAAAAAAAAATTTGAAACTTTTTTACTCTTTTTTCTCGACTTGAACTTTTCTTAATATGTGTGTAAATTGTTCTTTGATCATCCTTTCGAGGATGGAAGGAGTATTTGTGTAGAATAATTTTTGAAAATTGATATTTTCATATTATTTTTTGATATTTTACATGAAAATTGTCGTTATAGATTCTATAGCGACAGTAAAAACCGTCGCTATAAATCTATAACGACGGTTTTCATGTGGAAATATTAAAAACTCATGTGAAAATATCAATTTCTTAATTTTTAGAAATTAATAATTTCACATGTGCTCTTGATATTTTCACATAGTCCTCTTTTACACGAGAATAAAGTGAGTCCCACATTCATATAAAAAATATCAAAAACTCATATGGAAATAGTGATCCTCTAATTTATTTATATTTTTGTAACTACAAGTCTACAATGAAAGAAAATAGAAAAGAAAAAAAAAGTGTGGCTACTTTTCGTAAAGGCCTATTGGTGATTCCTTCCGCAGCTTTTTGTTATTGTAGTTGGATATGAAAATTGGACTGGAAGAACAAAATGAATTTATTCTCGTGAATAAATGGATAATATAATTGTTGGTTTATATCTTTTGTGATTTTAATAATGACAATATATTTAGGAATGTTGGCTTATATCTTTTGTGAATTTTATGTTGACAATATTATTGGGTTTGTATTATTTATTTGATATATTTTTAAATTGCTTGGGATGGTTTAATATGTTATATTGTTTGGCCAAAATTGGTTTATTAATATTGGTTTAATATGTTATATTTCTCGGTTGGCCAATTAAAATAAAGGTATGCAATCTTAGTTTATTTAGGTAACCAACCTGATTAATCAATCTGTTGAGTATTTTACTTAGACAATTTCTCTCCTTATATTATGCTATTCAAATTGGAAAGGAGTCTTTTTAAATGAGTTGACTAAGCAATCCTGTTAGACTATATCTCCTTTATTTTAGCTATCTGCATGGGCTAAAGAGATTTATCAGCTACGTATTCTTTGCTAACAAATTTTATAGCCGTTAGTTCCTTCTCTATATATATATATTATTCTTATTGGTTATATCAGGGACAAAGACTTGGATTCATCAGTTCAGTAAAATCAAAGCAAGCATCTGTCTTATACAAAGATATTTAAATAGAGAGCTATCAAAGTTTATTTCCAGCAAGTCTTGTTATTTAATTAATTCTTTGTTGGCTGGAAATAAGAGTTCTTTGTAATCATATATTTCTTGTAACGAAATCTGAATTCAAGAACGGTTAGGCTTGATTGTTAATTCCAATAGTGGATAGGGTCCGCTTCATGTAAAAGCTTTCAAGGTTGCGAGATGTGCAAAGGTCTCAAATGGTGAGAAAGTTTGCGATGGTGCAAAGAAGGCGAGAGGTGTCCATCGCAGCGGAAAGCTTTATTTGAACAGGAGTTATTTTATTGTATTTAATTGAGTATTAAGTTTAATAAAAAGAGTCTCCAATACTAGTTGGTATTGGACGTGGATTAGGCTACTATACTAGAGGATAGGGGCTGAACCACGTAAAAATCTTGGTGTGATTTACTGTTCTTTTGTTTCTGTTTTAAGCTTCAATATTCTGTAGATTTTGTTTACGCTTAAAATTTTTTATACTAATACTTTACGGTATTAGTCGTCTGCTTATAATAGATAAAGAATATAACTAATACTTTACGAGCTTAGGCCAGTCATTATAATCGCTATGGTAAACTTCAAAAATTGGCCACTATAGATCAATTCTGAGTATTTACACCTATTCACCCTGTAAGACCCCAAATTATAAATAAATAAAATTTAATTTTCTCTTTTTATTATTTTGAAATAGTAAGGGTTGATTTGATTAATGTGGTTAGTTATGGGTAAAATGCGTAAATATTTTAAATAAGCAAGTGGTTATAAAATATTTATTTTTATCGGAGAATATTCGTTTGGTCGTGGAATATTCTTACTTTGTTGAGAATATTCGCATTTACTGACGCGACCTTAATGTGGGCCCCATAACTAAAAAGCGATTGGATGAAGAAAATGACAAGTATAAGTTGTTTATAAATAACTACGTAGTTGTTACCGAATTGATCTTGTTGGAATACCCTATGGTTAAAACACAAGAATACGCCGTTGTTGCACAAGAAGATACCAGATTGCACCAATTATTGATTCTTACGTAAGAAGGCACTACTCAATAATTGTTACAGTAATTACTGTTCAGTATTTTATTTTATTGATTCAATAATTGTTGCGTTGATATTTTATATTACTGTTGTTTCAATAATTGTCACTACACAAAGATTTTCATTATCGAAGCAATAATTCATATTATCTAAATAATATTATTAGATAACATTATTGGCGATTAATCTAGAAAGTTCTCGCTCTAAGGAGAGGTTTGTCACCTAATCACTTGCCAAGAAAGAGAAATCCTTATCGAAAGCCCCTCTTTCCTGAACCCGCCTCGTTGTCGATTGTTGTGATTCTATAATATTATTTGTGAATAATTAATTATTGATTTATATGATGAGGAAAATATTCATTTTATGTGGATATAGATGGAGAAAATTTTTAAAGTGACAATTGTTGAAAATCGATATTTTATCTTTTTTGATAAAATAATATTTTATTATATTATTATAATATAATAATGATGATATTTTTACTATGAATGTGGGATATATGAGTATATGAGAAGGAATAGTATTTTTATTGCATTAAATGATTAAAACATGTTTTTCATGTTTGTGGACCCCATATCTTGACTGAAATTTGATTATACCCTGTAAAGTCACCCGTTTGTGGATTTCGGTCAATTTCTGTTTGGAATTTAGAAAAATTTTCTTCTGGAAAGTTGTAGAGAATGGAATTTCCTATGAAAAGGACATGAGGTTTGAATTTTTCTGATAAAAGGGCTATTTATTATGAATTATTGAAGTTCTGAAGTTCTGAAATAATTATTTTTTAAAAGTTTTAAATTTGTTTTAAAAGAAAAACGTTTTTGAAATGTTTGCGGGCATCATTAACATGTGCTAGGTGGCTGAAATCAGTTGGTAAAAGTGGGCGTAGGAATTTGTAATATAAATAATAATATTTTATTAAATTTTCTGCTTTGGTGTTCTAAGCATTTTCCTATAAATAGGGTGCTTAGGTTAGAATTGAAAATCACACCAGAAACTAAAGTTTTCTCTCTTTCTCTCTCGATATATTGAGCGTATTCTTGTGAGTATTTTGATACTTTAAGTGTTGTTATAAGTCTGCAAGTTCCTTCAAAGACTATATTCAAAGATTCCAAATGTAAGTACTATTCTTTCGAGGTAAGGGATATTATTTTTTTTTGAAAATGATATTATTTCTTTCAATATCATTATGCCAAAATATTGGTAAGATTTTTCTAGTGAAATTCTTGTCTTTTAGTGTCGAGGTTACTATTCACGTATATGGCAATATTCACGTATATGACACTATTCGCAGAAAAATTAAATTTTTGTTTTTCGTCCAAAATATCTATTATGGATACTATCTTTGATTGTATCCATGTTTTGATCATTCTTGAATTTTACTCCACTATGATTATTTATGAGGTATTTTTGGACATGGATAAACCGAAATACGAATCCTTAATATTTGTTATTTTGTTTCACCGGATTCGCTTTCTTTTAAAATATTTTCATCATCCTCATCCTAAATGATGATATTCTTGAATATCTTTGGCCTGTAGTGCAAAGATGAGTGATTTCTGATGAATATCTTTGGCCCGTAGAAGGCAAAGATGAATAGGTGTTTAGATGAACATGATCAATCGATGAATATCTTTGGCCTCAGAGTGCAAAGATGAATATTTGATTCCGTATATATATATTGATTGATGTTACAGGGATAAAATATCGACGATAAACTTTTAAATTCATATATAGAAGATAGTAGATTTCATTCTCTACTTAACTCTTCTAATGAATTATAATTTTCTCTGCGAATATTGATATGAAACTTGTTGTCTATTGTATTTTATCAAATTTTTCCCTGTTGAAGACTAACGATAATTTGTTCTATATTATCTTAGTCATAATATTCTTTATTGGGCTAGTTGAGCTCACACTTTTTCTTTTTGTTCCATTTTTCTTCTCAAAGAGCGAGAATGTAATGTAGTACTTAATCGGGGTATGGAATGAAGGTTCTAGAAAGTCGTTTTAGTAGTCCTCACCATTTTTGTAAAATAATGTATCAATAATTGTAATGAGAACTTATTTGGGTATGAATATTGTCTAGATGGTAATATTTGTATTTAAACTCACAGTTTTTATGTTATATTAATAAGTTGTAGTTGTTTCTGTACCATGTATTTTGACAACTCAGAATGGGTGTTGTATTCCTATTTTGGGGGTGTCACACACCCCCCTCTAGGTGTGCTTAATTATAAAATTACATTTGGTATCAGAGCAAGCCTCTACTAATATTGATCTTTGCAGGTCGTAGGAAAAGATCCTATGGCACACCTCAAGTTTCAAGAAGGTCAATCCACAAGTTGTCCACCTTTGTTGCTCGGAAGTGAAAAGTTCAACTTTTGGAAGTTCAGAATGAAGATTTTTCTTAAAAGAGACCCATGGGAATGGTGGGTTGTTGAAAATGGACCTGTCATTTCTAGACATGACGATGGCAAACCAAAGGCTCTCATGGAGATGGATGTGAACGAAAGCTATATGTTTTCCTACAACTCAAGAGCCATGAACACCTTGCTAAGCGGAATGGTCCAAGTTGAAATTGATAAAGTATCATCGTGCAACACAGCAAAAGAAATGTGGGACACTGTTTTGATGAGTCATGAAGGTACTTCAAAAGTCAAAGAGGTGAAGTTAAGTATGCTAATGCAAGAATATGAGTTATTCAAGTTAGAAAAGGATGAAACAATTAATGAAGCTCAAGGGAGATTCCTCACTCTTATGAACTCTCTAAGTATGCTCGGCCGGAAAATTGATCAAAGGGAGATAAATAGAAAGATACTTAGAGTCATGCCCAAAACTAGTTCAAGACTAAAAGTTACAACTCTTCAAGACTCAACTACAATTAGTTCGATGGAAACTCTAACTTTGTTTGGAAAGCTTGAAGAATTCGAAAATCAACTAAAGTGGTATGATGAAGAGGATGAAGCACCAATAAAGAAAACATTGGCACTTCAGGTCGAGAGCAACAATGAAAGTGATCACGAAGATTTTGATGAAGAAATTGAAATGCTCTCAAGAAAACTCGAGAGACTACTTCAAAGGAAGAAACAAAGGAAAGATCAAAAAGGTAGCTCAACTCCAGTGAGTAAGTCCGAAACGAAATAAGAAGATGAAACTGCTCAACTGTGTTTCCCTGGATTATGCAATCAAGAATCATCCGAGGTAAACTCTGAACTTGGTGATATTACTATTTCTGATTATCTAGTCTTAAAGAATGAAAATATTCGTATTAAAGAGAAAAATTTTCATTTAAAAAATTGGATAAATGATTTAATGAAAGAGGTAGAAACATTAATTAAAGAAAAACAAGAAATAGTTAAAGATTGCACATTAAGTGAAGTATCTAAGTTAAATGTTAAAATTGATTATCTTGATAACTATAATAAAATTCTATGTAATCATGCAAACAAATTAAATGAAGAATTCAATGATCTTAAAAAGGAAAATGATGTTTTAAAAGAAAGTTTGAAAATGAGAGATGCTTGTATTGATGCTTTTAATGATGAAAAATATTAAACATGCAAAATAATAATGAGGAAGAAATATTATCATTGAAAAAGGATCTTGCAAAATTTGTTCAAGGGGAAGAGAAATTAAATATAATGTTAGGTGCTCAACGGTCAAGTCTAGATAAACAAGAAATTGGGTACAATCATGTTAAGAACATTACAAGCACTACTAATAAAATAATAAACCAAGGAACAAGCCTCTTTATTGCTCACCTTTTGTTACTTGCAAAAAATGTGGTTTTAAAAGTCATTTTGATTCTAATTGTAATAAAATTAGAATAAAATAAATTTGGGTAAAGAAATGTGATTTATATGTTACTAACCCAAAAGGGCCCAAGAAAATTTGGGTACTAAAAAGGTAGAGACTATTTATTCATTTTGTAGATGTCTCATGGTAAAAAAGGAGACAAATAGTAGTTACCTGTAAATTATTTGGCGGAATCTGTAAGTACCTCATATTATTTTTTAAATAATCTTTTAATTAGATTTATGGATTTTCTAACACAAGGGTTCATAATATTATTTATTCTAAAGTTTTTATTGTGTTAAATATTCCATATTTAATATATATGACAATCATGATGAGGAAACTGTAATTGTATTTTTTTAATGAACTTAACCATGATCTGTCAAAGGAAGAGAATGAGGATTCTGCAGGAAATAACAATTTGAGTCGTGGAAACCAAACTGCTAAATCCGGACAGCCTATGTGACGCCCCCAAAATTAGGTATACGTCACCCATCTTGGGTCGCCACTTACATGGTTCATAAATTCAAATACAACTTAATAATACAACTGTCGTGTACAATATGACAAAACATAAACTGTGAGTTTGAATACAAATATTGTCTACTAGAGATTATACAAACTCAAAAGGAGTCCTTATTACAATTATTATTACACTATTTCACATAATAAAGGAGGACTACTAATGCTATCATCCGTCCATCACTCCGCTCCCCGACTAGTCCCTCGCTACGCTCTCGCTTCCTCAAGAGAACAATAAAAGTAAAAGAGTGAGCTCAACTAGCCCAAATAGAAAATATTATGACTAAGATAATGCGTAATATATTATCGTTAGCCTTCAACAAAGGTTTAAACCGATACAATATAACAACCATCAAGTTTAATTACAAATGAACAAGCAATCCATTAAAAGAGTCAAGTAGAAATAAAATCTACTATCTTTTATGATTTAGAAGGTTTTTCATCACTTTTATCACCGACTCAAACTTTAATAAATAATCCACATCATCGAATCACCCCGCACTACTACGGGATATTCTTTAAGATCACGACCACAATTATCCATGCACTACGGGCCAAGAATATTTGTGTATTCATTAATGGTCATGATCATGCCAACAACTCGTCCCATCAATGCACTACGGGCCAATGAGGACTTTTACCACATCATTTGTAACATTACTACCATGATTACATCGAATAATCCTCGGTCATAATCATACCAAGTCCATCTATGCACTATAGGCCATGATGACTTTCAACAAAATATAAACATGAGGATGATGACAATGATATAAGAATTCAATAAAACAAGTTCAAGAATTATTTTATCCAGAACTAATAACGTCCAAATTGTCAACATGATATCGCTTTGTAGAGTAAAATTCAAGAATGCTCGTAAGAATATTTTCACAAAAGATATCGGATGAAGCGCAAATATCAAGGATATTCCACTAATTTTATGGATATAAGTCAAAACTTTAACCAATTGAGTATAATAAGGAATGGAATAACAAAAGAAATCACCGTGCATGCGATAGAATCGACAAACAGCAAAGGTGCTATTCTAACGTAATAATAAATAACGGAATCAGTCCCACAGAAAAACGCATGCATGTGATATTCCAATGTAATAATAAAGATTTTATCAGTCCCAAGAAAACGCATGCATGTGATATTCCAATAGAATAATAAAGACGAAACTGTGTCCGGCGTAGAACGCATGCATACATGATGTTCCAACAGTAATAATAAAGATTTTAATCAGTCCCGTAGAGAACGCATGCATGTGATATTCCAATGTAATAATAAAGACGGAACCAGTCCGACGTGAGAACGCATGCATGTGATATTCCAACAAATGAATGATAAAGAATGGAACAATGTAAGAATTTCACCAAGTATAGGGTAGCTCACAGATATGTGTTATTCCAATGTAATAATAAATAATGGAATAATGTAAGTTCTCTTCATAGATAAGAAAGAAATAATACTCCCTACGAGTACAACAAATAATATTCCCTACCTTGGAAAAAAATTGGATACTGGAATAATGAGGTAGCAGATTTCTCTTCTTCTTTCTCTCTATAATTTCTCTCTATAATAATCGCTCTAAAGCTTTTGTGAATTGGTGAGAAATGAAGGAAGAATGAGCTTCTATTTATAGGAAAATATAGTTTCGATAATCAGACGCTTTGGGGCTCGAAAATTACAAAGACAATACCTCCAACTTTTCTTTCATTTATAATTTAGTCCCGCAAGTATTATCAATCTTACAACAACTCTCCTAATAGTAAATAATGTGAATCAATAGTTCAATCATGTGAATCAATAGTATAATCATGTGAAAAATACGAATTTCAAAGATAAGACTTCCATCTATACCTCTATTTTTAATTTAGTCATGCAAGTATTATCAATCTTGCACCAATTCCCCTAATAAGAAATAATGTGATTTAATAGTACACATATGTGAACAAATAGTTATGTAAGCATGTGAATTAGTAGCAATTAATTGCTCATTTATCCGATAAATTACCCGATTTATCAATATAACCCTGTACATCAATTATCATCTAATAAATGTCGATTTTCACTAACACAAACAATTCCAACATAATGAAACTATTTTTATCAAAAATATAAATTTTGAAATTTCAAAGTTTGACTTTTCCCAAAAAAGTCAACTATTGACTTTTTGACCAAATAGTGAATCCTGGAAAATTTTGTGTTTATAGACTATTTTCACTAATTTCGCCGTTCCGGACTCAAATATCACGTCCGCGTCTCCAAATTCAACTCCAAACAACATTAATTATTAATATTATAACTCACAATATTTATCAACCAGGTCGTTCCCAGGAAAGAAGGGGCTTTCCAATAAGGATTTCTCCCTATTGGCGCGCAATTAGGTGACCAAACCTCTCCTTGACAGAACTTCTAGACATTGTAAATATTGCAATTTATAATATGAATAACTTTGTCATCTCAAGTATTGATTTAATAAAGACATTTTATGCAGATGATACTGTGACAATAATTGAATCAATAATATGATAGATATGATGCAACAATTATTGTAGCAATAATTGAGTATAACTAAGTGACTTTTCACGTAAGCATCAATAATCAATACCGTGTGCTACTATGCAACCACGCCAGACATCGCATTTTTAACACCGGGTGATTCAACAGCTTAACGATAAAACTTTCGCCATTATTTTCATAAAGTATTTTTGTCGCTTTCAATCTCGACAATAATTACATTATGGGTCCACCAATGATTGTCTTCATTGCATTTAATATTCCCCGTTAAAATGAATATTTCCCACCAATCGAATATTATATAACAACTTATGTATTTTGCAAAATTTGTAAATATTACCCACAACTATAACATTATATCAAATCCACACCATAATATTCAAAAATATATTTCGAGAAAATTTAATCTTTATTAAAAAATCAGGGTCTCACAAATTTAAGCCATCCAAATCGTAAGGAAAGACAACTCAAATCGACAAATTTGACCCGTTCTGCTTTTTAGAAGAAAACTCGTATATACAAATACCAAAAAATGCAGATAGCCGCACCTCGTCCGATTTAGAAGAAAAATCAGATGAACACTCAGATGCAAAATTTGATATATCATCCCCCAAATTTGATTACAAGTGACCTCCATATTGAGATGATCAAAATAAGTGTTTTTGAAGAGATTTGATTATGAAAATCCAAAATCAAAAACTTCAAAGCACATCTAGCAAGCTTACTATTGGTAACAATAATGTTGATATGTAGGTAACAAATCACAAAGGTATGATCGTATTGTTTACTTGCTATATGTGATTTTGTTATAAACTTGCTCCAATGATATTCTTTATCTTTGAACTTATTCTTTTAATATTGGCAAATGAGGCAAGATAACTATTTAGCTAAATTGATATAAATTATTTTTTGTTGATGACAAAGGGGGAGAGATATTTGGTATTTGAATTGGTCATTTTTTTGCTTCTTAATATGCATAAATTTAGGGGGAGCCTTATAGATAGGGGGAGCATATAAATTCAAAAGATAATATATTGACATAATCAAAAAGTGGGAGAATGTTGATTTATATATTTTGTGATTTTAATAATGACAATATATTTGGGAATGTTGGCTTATATCTTTTGTGAATTTTATGTTGACAATATTATTGGGTTTGTATTATTTATTTGATATATTTTTAAATTGCTTGGGATGGTTTAATATGTTATATTGTTTGGCCAAAATTGGTTTATTAATATTGGTTTAATATGTTATATTTCTCGGTTGGCCAATTAAAATAAAGGTATGCAATCTTAGTTTATTTAGGTAACCACCTTGATTAAGCAATCTGTTGAGTATTTCACTTAGACTATTTCTCTCCTTATATTATGCTATTCAAATTGGAAAGGAGTCTTTTTAAATGAGTTGACTAAGCAATCCTGTTAGACTATATCTCCTTTATTTTAGCTATCTGCATGGGCTAAAGAGATTTATCAGCTACGTATTCTTTGCTAACAAATTTTATAGCCGTTAGTTCCTTCTCTCTCTATATATATTCTTCTTATCGCTATATCGTGATGTAGACTTGGATTCATCGATTCAAAGAAAATCAAAGCAAGCATCTGTCTTATACAAAGATATTTCAATAGAGAGCTATCAAAGTTTATTTCCAGCAAGTCTTGTTATTTAATTAATTCTTTGTTGGCTGGAAATAAGAGTTCTTTGTAATCATATATTTCTTGTAACGAAATCTGAATTCAAGCACGGTTAGGCTTGATTGTTAATTCCAATAGTGGATAGGGTCTATTCATAGAAAGCTTTCAAGGTTGCAGATGTGCAAAGGTCTCAGTGGTGAGAAAGGTTGCAGTGGTGCAAAGGGGGCAGAGGTGTCTATCGCAGTGGAAAGCTTTATTTGAACAGGGAGTTATTTTTATTGTATTTAATTGAGTATTAAGTTTAATAAAAAGAGTCTCCAATACTAGTTGGTATTGGACGTGATTAGGCTACTAGTCTAATGGATAAAATGAACCAATGTAAAAATCTTGGTGTGATTTATCGCTTTTTTTTTCGCTTTTTAAGCTTCAATATTCTGTAGATTTTGTTTACGTCGGAAAAATTTTATACTAATACGGATAGGTATTAGCTATCCATTTATAATAGACAAAGAACATGACTAATACGGACAAGCTTAGACCGTCCGATTATAGACTGCTATAGTTAACTTCAAAAATTGGCCACTATAGATCACTTCTGAGTATTTACACCTATTCACCCTCCTCTTGGTGTGCTTAATTACAGAATTACAATAATATATTTGTACGCGAGAACAAATTCATTTTATTCTTCTAGTCTAATTTTTCTGCTCGCGTATACTTATTATAAAAAGATTAGATTGCCATTAAATTGATTCACTCCTTTTCATACGTGGCAAGAGAAAGAAAAGCAAAAACAAATGACATGCGAGAAAAAAGATGACATGGAAAATAAATAAGGAGCCCATTAGACGAATCATATGATGCAGTCAACTTAGAAAAACAAAAGAGGGAAAAAAAACTACCCGATCATTTACCGAAAAACCAAAAACATAATAAAACTTTAATTCAACACATAAAAAGTCAAACAAATTTTTAATTTTTTTTAAAATAAAATCTTTAACTTTTTTCCTAAAAAGAAAAAAAAATCTAATATTATAATACAAACTTCCACCATATTTAAAGTATGCATTGTCCTCAATGTATGCAAATGATAAATAGTGAACAAAAAATTATACTTTGTATGTGGGGGAATTGTGCCGCAAAAAATGTGGCGAGATACAAACGAGCAAGTGAATGTGAATTTTTCATAATTTTCAAGAAGTCTAAGAAATTGAAAATAATTAGAATTTCCATCACATGTATACTTAAAAGTCTACTTCATGGAAACTCTCACTAACATGTTCAAAAATGGAAGAATTGATTCAAATGCATGTTCCCATTTTGTTGACTTATTTGTAGTGGATCTCAACAACTCATTGAATTTATCTAAGTATTCAAATTCATCCCAATTTTGATCAAAGTGGATTAAAAAAAGTCAATTGGATTATCTTCAATCATGAGTCTATTTTCAATTATCTTTTGGGTCATGGACAATTCTTGAATCATATTTAATTCAATGGGTTTATCTAAAAATTTACTATGTGGTTCTTTAGGAACAAGTCTTTCATGATATAGAGTTTTAAGCTTATAGACGTTTTCAACAGATTCACCAAATGTGAGATAATCAATCAACTCATAATTGTTTAAATCCTCAAATTGATTTAACTAAGTGTATAGAATTAAATCTATAATATTTATTTTTTTTCATCATTTTCACAACCATTAGGATTTTCAAAATTAAACTGAGAGTCACTAAAAAATTCACATACCTCTTGTTCATTTATTATGGTGGCTATCCAATTGACTCATTTAAATTTTTAGACGAGATATAACTTGATTCATGTTTTGCTTGAAATTAAATTGAGTTTCCATTAAAGGTTAATAGTTTTCTCTAAGTTACTAAATCTTTCATCTTATTCACTTGAAAATTCTAGTGGATATTGAGGTTCTGAATCTGAATATTGATATGAATATGAACTTAGATAAGTATTTTCATAATTTGGAAAATTTTGATTTATTTGGTGTGCATTAAAATTTTCATAGGGTTCTTGATTCCAAGCAAAAATATTATTCCAACTATAATAAGAGTCCATTGTCTTTACACAAATCACAAAATAAATAGACAGCTAACCACGAAGATCATAAAAAATAAATAAATAAATAACATAAAATAAAAATACTAATTCTACGGTTAACCTAAATAAAATCTAAACAACTCCTAAATATCTAAGTTACAACTTAATGTCCACAAAATTCGAAATTAATCACACCACTAACCAGATAAGTGTAGAACAGTGACAGTCTCTCAGTGGGTATGATGACTAATTGAATAAGCACACGTTCTTGAGACGTTTGCCTTTTGAAACACTTGCCTAGATACTTGTAGTTTGATTAATTTAAAATTTAATCTTTTCTTAGAGTCCCTTATCTCAATTGAGCTTGAAATTCCTAGGGGTCAATATCTACTTGATTTTATTAAGTCAGTGTTATACAAAATGCAAGTTGGGTTATTTATGGACCAAAGCATGGTGATGAAATCCCCGCCATATCTTGTTACATGTTTTTGCCCTTAATGTTAAATTAAAGATGAAAATACACAAATAATATAAAAAATAGTAAACAAATAAAATATCCTAAAACTATGTGAATTACGAAAGAAGGAGAAATTTGACGTATCTCAATCCTACAGTAATCACTACAGTTTATATTTGACAAAATAATAATAAAAATAAATAACCTAAACAAGATGTGCTCTACATGAGTAAATGCATGAATGCGACAATTAATTTTCTAACTAACAATAAATACTATAAATAAATAAAACTACTACCTTTTTTTTAATTTTTCATTGAGTTAAGATACAAAATACCAAGAATGGCTCAAAAATAATCTTGTCTTTCCACACATTTGATCCGCTTCGATAATCTTGAAAAAATAATAATAAAAATAATATTAGAAGTAAAAAAAACTAATTTGAAGAAATAAAAATTAAGGAATACAAAATTAAATCTAGTTCTCGGCAACGATGTCAAAAACTTGATGTGATAAAAATATGTAACTGCAAGTGCATAATGTCAAATTGAAGAACTGACAAGTACATGTCAAACATGTAAGACCCCGAATTTTATGAAATGAAAGTATTCAATTTTATTACAATTATTATTTTATTTCGTAAATGGTTAAATAAATAAAGGGTTAAAGTTCAGGGTGATATGTGAATTTTTTTTGCAAAGTAAGCAAGTTGTTATAAAATATTCTTTTGGTCTGGAAAATATTCTTTTGTTTTTGAGAATATTCGCATGACGACAAGACAATCATTAATGGATCCGACAACCAAGTATTGTCGTAGTTAGAAAATGATGTAATTACCTTTTTATTAAAAATAACGGCCAAAGTGTTACCGTTAAAACCGTTGAACTACCCGGTAGTAAAGTACAAAGAATACGCTGTGGTGGCATAAGAAGATACCAGTATTGATTATTGATGCTTACGTAAGAATTCACTCGCTTATACTCAATTATTGCTACAAAGAATTCACCGCATCATATCTCTCATATTATTGATTCAATTATTGTCACAAGATCATCCAGATAATATGTTATATTATTAAAACAATAATTGAGACAAGAAAGTTATTCATATTATTATTTGCAATATTGATAATGTCTAGAAGTTCTGTCAAGGAGAGGTTAGATAATCTAATTGTGCGCCAATATGGAGAAATTCTTAATCGGAAAGCCCACTCTTTCTTGGGAATGACCTGGTTGTTAAATATTGTGCGTTATAATATTAATGATGAATAAGTTTGTATTAATTAAAGATAAAATTGATAGTTCCATTGTGTGAGAATTATTAGTGTTAGTAGAAATCAACATTTATTTCGATAATAATTAATGTCTGGAGGTTATATTGACCAATCGGTTAATTCACCGGATAAATGAGCAATTAATTGCTATTAGTTCACATGCTTATAACTGTAAGACCCCAACTTTTATGAATAAAGAATAATTTTCTCAAAATATATTTTTGAATATTATGGTGTGAATTTGATATAATGTTATAGGTGTGGGTAATATTTACAAATTTTGTAAAGTAAGCAAGTGGTTATATAATATTCGATTGGTCGGGGAATATTCATTTTAACAGGAAATATTCTTACGACAACACAATCATTGGTGGACCCCACAACGGAAGTATTATCGTAGTTAGAAAATGACAGAATTATCATTTTATAAAAATAACGGCGAAAGTGTTACCGTTAAGACTGTTGAATTACCCGGTAGTAAAAAATACAAGAATACGCTGGCGTGGTTGCATAGTAGTAGCACACAAGATTGATTATTGATGCTTACGTGAGAAGTCACTCAGTTATACTTAGTTATTGCTACAGTAATTGCTGCATCATATCTCTAATATTATTGATTCAATTATTGTCACAGTATCATCTGCATAATATTTATTATTATTAAATCAATAATTGAGACGACAAAATTATTCATATTATTATTTGCAATATTGACAATGTCTGTAAGTTCGCACAAGGAGAGGTTTGGTCACCTAATTGCATGCTACCAATAAGGAGAAATCCTTATCTGAAAGCCCCCTCTTTCCTGGGAACGACCTGGTTGTTAAATATTGTGAGTTATAATATTAATGATGAATAAGTTGTGTTGAATAAAGATGAAATTGATAGTTCCATTGTGTTGGAATTATTAGTATTAGTGGAAATCGACATTTATTTCAATAATAATTGATGTCTGGAGGTTATATTCACCAATCGGGTAATAATCGGATAAATGAGCAATTAATTGCTATTATTTCAAATGCTTATAACTATTTGTTCATATGTGTGTACTATTGATTCACATTCATGTACTATTAGGGGAGGTGGTGCAAGATTGATAATACTTGCATGACTAAATTAAAAATGGATGTATAGTTGAAAGTACTATACTGTAATTAGTTTTTTCACATGATTATACCATTGAGTCGCATGAATGAACTATTAATTCACATTATTTACTATTAGGGGAGGTGGTGCAAGTTTGATAATACTTGCGGGACTAAATTAAAAATGTAGAAAAAGAGGAAGGTATTATACTGTAATATTTTGAGCCCCAAAACGTGCAATTATCGAAACTATATTTTCTTATAAATAGAAGCTCATTCTTCCTTCATTTCTCACCAATTCACAATAGCTATAGAGCAATTATTATAGAGAGAAAGAAAAAGAGAAGTCTGCTATCTCACTATTTCAGTATCCAATTTTTCCTAAGGTAAGGGGTATTATTCTTTCGTATTCATGAAGAGAGTTATTTTCTTTCAATACTCGTAAGGGTTGTTATTACATTCTTTATTATTATGTTGGAATAACTTTTATAATGTCACCGCATACATGGTGAAATTCTTTCATTATTCCATTCTTTATTATTCTCATTGGAACATCCTCGTCTGCATGCGGATTACGCATGACCGGGTTCCATTCTTTATTATTCTGTTAGAACATCCTCGTATGCATATTATTACGCATGACCGGTTCCATTATTTATTATTCTGCTTGGAACATCCTCGCTCAATGCGGATTACGCATGACCGGTTCTATTCTTTATTTTTTTTCATTGAATAACTCCGTCTGCAAGCGGATTACGCATCGCCGGTGAATTATTCTCATTATTCCATTCTTTATTATTCTCGTTGGAATAATCATCTCACGTGGATTACCGCATGGCGGCAAAAAAATTCATTCATGGTTTCATATATTATATATAATGAGTTGATTAAAGTTTTGGCTTCTATACTCCATGAAATTAGTGGAATATCCTTGATATTTGCGCTTCATCCAAAGATCTTTTCATGGAAATATTCTTCCGAGCATTCTTGAATTTTACTCTACAAAGCAAAGATCATGTTGACAATTTGGACATTATTAGTTCATGGATAAATTAATTCTTGAACTTGTTTTATTGAATTCTTATATCATTTTTATCATCCTCATGTTTATTTTTTGTTGAAAGTCATCTGTGGCCTGTAGTGCATAGATGGATTTGGTATGATTATGATCAGGGATTATTCGGTGTAATCATGACCGTAATGTTACAAATGATGTGGTAAAAGTCCTTATTGGCCCGTAGTGCATTGATGGACAGTTTTTGGTATGATTATGGCTATGGATTCTCTTCGCCCAAGGGTGCAAAGATGAATTGTTTTATGGCATGATCAGACTGGTTGATGAAAACACGATTATCTTTGGCCCAGAAGTGCATGGATAATTCGTGGTCGTGATACTAAAAATATCCTTGGCTCGTAGTAAGTGAGGATGAGTTAATGATGTGGATTATTTATTAAAATTGAGTCTCAACGATAAAGTTGGTGAAAAACTTTTTAAATCATAGAAGATAGTAGATTTTATATTTTACTTGACACTTTTAATGGATTGTTTATTCCGCTGCAGTTTTTGATCTAAAACTTGTTGTCTATTATATTCATACAGTTATTATACTGTTGAAGGCTAATGATAATTTATTCTGCATTATCTTAGTCATAATATTTCTTACTGGGCTAGTTGAGCTCACCCTTTCTTTCACTGTTCTCTTTAGGAAATGAGAACGTAGCTGGGACTAGTCGGGGAACAGAGTGATGTTCCTAGATGTTTGCATTAGTAGTCCTCACTATTCTGTGAAATAGTGTGATAATAATAGTAATGAGGACTCCTTTTGAGTTTGTATAATCTCTAGTAAACAATATTTGTATTCAAACTCACAGCTCATGTTGTATATTTAAGATTGTATTTGTATTATGTACCATATATTTGGCGACTCAGAATAGGTGATGTATTCCTATTTTGGGGGCGTCACAAAAGCTCAATCCACGATTTATTGGACCATTTCAGATTCTTGATCGAGTAGAAAATGTGGCCTATAGACTCGTGTTACCTCCAAGTATGTCTCGTGTTCATAATGTTTTTCACGTATTCGTGCTTCGTAAATATGTGAAAGACCCGAACCACGTTATTGAGTTAAAACCAGACGAGATAGTCGAAGACTTAACGTATGAAGAGGTACCTGTCAAGATTTTGGAAAGGAAGGAGCATGTCCTACGCACAAAGGTCTTACCACAAGTTAAAGTTTTGTGGAGGAACCATGCTATTGAAGAAATGACCTGGGAGTTGGAAACGAAAATGAAAGTGAGGTATCCTCATCTTTTCGAAACAACAGGTACGTACGTCAATTTGAGGACGAAATTTCATAAGGAGGGGAGGTTGTAAGACCCTAACTTATTATAAATAAAATTGAATTTCCTTTATTTATTATTTTGAAATAGTAAGGGTTAATTTGATTAATGTGGTTAGTTAAGGGTAAAATGCGCAAATATTTTAAATAAACAAGTGGTTATAAAATATTAATTGTTGTCGGGGAATATTCGTTTGGTCGTGGAATATTCTTACCGCTTGTGGGAATATTCGTATAACTGCAAAAATTTGTGTGGGCCCCATAACAATGAAGCGATTGGATGAAGAAAACGACAAAAATAAGTTGTTTATAAATAACTGGCGTTGTTATTACCAATTAATCTCGTTGAAATACTTCTAATTGGTTAAAATACAAGAAAGACACCGTATTGCACCAATTATTGATTCTTTCGTAAGAAGGCACTACTCAATAATTGTTACAATAATTACAGTTCAATATCTTATTTTATTGATTCAATAATTGCTACGTTGATATTTTATATTACTGTTGTTTCAATAATTATCACTACACAGTATTTTCTATTATCGGAGCAATAATTCATATTATCTGAATAATATTATTAGATAACATTATTGACAATGTCTAGAAATTTCTGTCTAAGGAAAGGTTTGGTCACCTAATTGCGCTCCAGTAAGGAGAAATCCTTATTGGAAAGCCCCCTCTTTCCTGGGAATGGCCTGGTTGTCAGTATTGTGATTCTGTAATATTATTTGTGAATAATTAATTATTAATTTATATAATGAGAAAAATATTGATTTTATGTGGATATAGATTGAGAAAATTTTTAAAGTGACAATTGTTAAAAATTGATATTTTATCTTTTCTGATAAAATAATATTTTATTATATTATTATAATATAATAATGGTGATATTTTTACAATGAATGTGGGATATATGAGTATATGAGGAGGAAGAATATTTTTGTTGCATTAAATGATTAACACATGTTTTTTGTGTGTCGGTGGACCCATTTTCATCTTCAAATTTGATTATAAATTGTAAAATCGCCTGCTTGTGGATTTCGGTCAATTTATGTTTGGAATTTGGAAAAACTTTCTTCTGTAAAGTTGTAGAGAATGAAATTTCCTATGAAAAAGACATGAGGTTTGAATTTTTCTGATAAAAGGGCTATTTGTTATGAATTATTGAAGTTCCAAAATTCTGAAATAATTGATTTTTGAAGTTTTAAATAATTTTTTTAAAGAAAAACATTTTTTTTTTCATTTTGTGGGAATCATTAACATGTGCAAGGTGGCTGAAGTCAGTTGATAAAAGTGGGCGTAGGAATTTGTAATATAAATAATAATATTTTATTTAATTTTCTGCTTTGGTGTTCTAAGCATTTTCCTATAAATAGGGTGTTTGGGATAGAATTAAAAATCACACCAGAAACTGAAGTTTCTCTCTCGATATATTGAGCGTATTCTTGTGAGTATTTTAATACTTTGAGTGTTGCTATACTATGCATGCAAGTTCAAGTCATAGCCTATATCCTGTGTTTCACTTAAAGTCTTTGTCTTTACGAGGTAAGGGATATTAAATTTTTTTTTAAAATGATATTATTTTGTCAATATCATTATGCTGGTATATTGGGAATATTTTTCTTGTGAAATTCTTGTCTTTTA
This sequence comes from Panax ginseng, assembly GCA_020205605.1. NCBI lineage: Eukaryota > Viridiplantae > Streptophyta > Magnoliopsida > Apiales > Araliaceae > Panax > Panax ginseng. The sequence goes on from CM035143.1 coordinate 12,747,333, forward strand.
GTGTTTAAGGTTACTATTCACGATATCTGCACTATTCACGATATCTGACTATTCACGTAAAAAATAAATTTTTAATTTTTCGTCCAAAATATCAATTATGGATACTAGCTTTGATTGTATCCATGTTTTGATCATTCTTCAATTTTACTCCACTATGATTATTATTGAGATATTTTTGGACATGGATAAATCGAAATACGAATCCTTAATATTTATTCTTTTGTTTCACTGGATTCGTTTTCTTTAAAATATTTTTCATCATCCTCAGTCCTAAATGATGATATTACTGAATATCTTTGGCCTGTAGTGCAAAGATGAATGATTTCTAATGAATATCTTTGGCCCGAAGTGCAAAGATGAACATGTGTTTAGATGAACATGACCAACTGGTGAATATCTTTGGCCTGTAGTGCAAAGATGAATATTTGATTTATGATGTATATTGATTGATGTTACAGGGATAAAATATCGATGATGGACTTTTAAATTCATAGATAATAGTAGATTTCATTCTCTACATAACTCTTCTATGAATTATTATTTCCGCTGCGAATATTGATCTGAAACTTGTTGTCTATTGTATTTTATCAGATTTTTCCCTGTTGAAGACTAACGATAATTTGTTCTATATTATCTTAGTCATAATATTCTTTACTAGGCTAGTTGAGCTCACCCTTTTCCTTTTTGTTCCATTTTTCTTCTCAGGAGGCGAGAATGTAGCGAGTACTAGTCAGGGTATGGAATGATGGTTCTAGAAGTGATTTTAGTAGTCCTCACCATTTTTGTAAAATAATGTATCAATAATTGTAATGAGGACTTATTTGAGTGTGGATATTGTCTAGAAGACAATATTTGTATTTAAACTCACAGTTTAAGTGTTATCGTATTTTGCACGATTGTATTAATAAAGTTGTAGTTGTTTCTGTACCATGTATTTGACAACTCAGAATGAGTGATGTATACCTATTTTGGGGGCGTCACACTTCGCTTCTTCTTTCTCTCTATAATTTCTCTCTATAATAATTGTTCTTGTGAGACTTAGTGAATTGGTGAGAAATCAAGGAAAAATGAGCTTCTATTTATAGAAAAATATAGTTGAAAAATTGCACATTTTGGGGCTCAAAATATTACAATATAATACCTCCCTCTTTTTCTTCATTTTTAATTTAGTCCTGCAAGTATTATCAAACTTGCACCACCTCCCCTAATAGTAAATCATGTGAATCAATAGTAAATCATATGACTTAATAGTTCTAAACATGTGAAAAAAATTAATTATAGTATAGTACCTTCAACTAAACCTCCATTTTTAATTTAGTCATGCAAATATTATCAATCTTGCACCAACTCCCCTAATAGTAAATCATGTGAATCAGTAGTACACACATGTGAACACATAGTTATTGTGACGCCCCCAAAACAGGTATACATCACCCATCTTGGGTCGCCGAATACATGGTACAAAATTCAAAGACAACTTAATTATACAACGGTCGTGTAAAATACGACAAAACATAATCTAAGAGTTTTAATAAAAATATTGTCATCTAGACAATATCCAAACTCAATGGAGTCCTCATTACATTTATTGTCACACTATTTTACAGAATAGTGAGGACTACTAATGCAATCATCTGGACCGTCACTTCGTTCCCCTTCTAGTCTCGGCTACGTTCTCATTTCTTGAAGAAAACAGTGAAAGAAAGAGTGAGCTCAACTAGCCCAGTAAGAAATATTATGACTAAGATAATGCAGAATAATTTATCGTTAGACTTCAACAGTGTTAAATTGATAAAATATAACAAATATCAAGTTTAAATGCAGCGGAACAAGTAATCCATTAGAAGAGTCAAGTAGAGAATAAAGTCTACTATCTTCTATGATTTAAAAAGGTTTTTCATCACTTTTATCGCTGAGACTCAGCTTAAAATGAACCACATCATCCTTGCACTACAGCCAATGATATTCATTAGTATCACGACCATAAATTATCCATGCACTACGGGCCAAGCATATTCGTGTATTCATCAATGGTCATGATCATGCCAACAACTGTCCATCAATGCACTACTACTGCCAAGGAGGACTTTACCACATCATTTGTAACATTACTACCCATGATTATACCGAATAATCCCTCGTCAGTAATCATACCAAGTCCATCTATGCACTACAGCCACGTATGACTTTCAATATATTATAAACATGAGGATGATGACAATGATATAAGAATTCAATAAAACAAGTTCAAGGATAAATTTGTAAAGATTTATAATTTAATTTATCCAAAAATTAATAACGTCCAAAATGTCAACATGATATTTGCTTTGTGGAGTAAAATTCAAGAATGCTCGTAAGAATATTTCCATGAAAAGATCTTCGGATGAAGCGCAAAATATCAAGGATATTCCACTAATTTCATGGAGTATAAGTCAAAACTTTAACCAACCGAGTATAATAAAGAATGGAATAACAAAAGAAATCACCATGTATGCGGTATTTAGATGTAGACAAAGTTATTCCAACGAGAATACTAAATAACGGAACCAGGTCAAAGTAAATTACTTGCCGATAGGATGTTCCAAATGTAATAATAAAGAATGAAATAATAACAAATCACCATGTATGCGGTACTTGATGACAAAGTTATTCCAATGTAATACTAATAAGGATTTTAATCAGTCCCACAGAAAAGCATGCATGTGATATTCCAAATGTAATAATAATAAAGATTTTAACCCGTGTCCAAGCGTAAAACGCATGTATAGATATTATTCCAATGAATAATAAAGACGGAATCGGTCCCACAAAAAGCATGCATGTGATATATTCAAACAAAATAATAAAGATGAATAATAGAAGAAGGTCACCAAGTATAGGGTAGCTACAGATATCTGAGTTATTCCAATGTAATAATAAAGAATGAAATAATGTAAGAATTTCACCAAGTATAGGGTAGCAGCAGATACAAGTTATTCTAACGAGAATGATAAAGAATGGAATAATGTAACTTCTCTTCATGAATACAAAAGAAATAATACCCCCTACGAGTACAACAAATAATATTCCCTACCTTAAAAAAAACTGGATACTTTAATAATGAGTAGTGGCAGACTTCTTCTTCTTCTTTCTCTCTATAATTTCTCTCTATAATAATTTCTCTAAAGCTTTTGTGAATTGGTGAGAAATGAAGGAAGAATGAGCTTCTATTTATAGGAAAATATAGTTTCGATAATTGCACGCTTTGGGGCTCAAAATATTACAAAGATATATACCTTCCTCTTTTCTTCATTTTAATTTAGTCCTGCAAGTATTATCAAACTTGCACCAACTCCCCTAATAGTAAATAATGTGAATCAATAGTAAATCATGTGACTCAATAGTTCTAATCATGTGATAAAAATAATTACAAAGATAAGACTCTCCATCTATACCTCAATTTTTAACTTAGTCATGCAAGTATTATCAATTTTGCACCAACTCCCCTAATAGTACAAGAATGTGATTTAATAGTATACACATGTGAACAAATAGTTATATAAGCATGTGAATTAGTAGCAATTAATTGCTAATTTATCCGATAAATTACTCGATTTATCAATATAACCCCCAAACATCAATTATCATCGGAATAGATGTCGATTTTCACTAACACAAACAATTCCAACATAATGAAACTATTTTTATCAACAATATAAATTTTGAAATTTCGAAGTTTGTCTTATTTCGAAAAAAGTCAAATGTTGACTTTTTGACCAAATAGTGAATCCCGGAAAATTTTGTGTTTATAGACTATTTTTACTAATTTCATCGTTCCGGACTCAAATATCATGTCCGCGTCTCCAAATTCAACTCCGAACACAACTTCAATTTTAATAACATTCATCATTAATATTATAACTCACAATATTTAACAACCAGGTCATTCCCAGGAAAGAGGGGGCTTTCCGATAAGGATTTCTCTTTATTGGCGCGCAATTAGGTGACCAAACCTCTCCTTGACAGAACTTCTAGACATTGTCAATATTGTAAATAATAATATGAATAACTTTGTCGTCTCAATTATTGATTTAATAATATAAAATATTATGCAGATGATACTGTGACAATAATTGGATCAATAATATGAGAGATATGATGCATCAATTACTATAACAATAATTGAGTATAACTGAGTGACTTATCACGTAAGCATCAATAATCAATACCGTGTGCTACTACGCAACCACGCGTATTATTTACTTTTTACTACTGAAAGTAGTTCAATAGTTTTAACTGTAACACTTTCACCGTTATTTTTATAAAATGATAATTACATGGCTTTCTAACTACGACAATACTTCCTTTAGGGGTCCACTAATGATTGTCTTGGTCGATGAGATATTCCCCACAAAAAAGAATATTCCCCAATCAATCGAATATTATATAACAACTTGCATACTTTGCAAAATTTATAAATACTACCCACAACTATAACACTATCTCAAATCCACACCATAATATTCAAAAAAATATTTCGAGAAAATTAAATCTTTATTCATAAAATTTGGGGTCTCACAGCTTTCCTCTCTTCCCGAATCTTGTAACTCCCTTCCATTGAGCCACACGCAACAATACATGATCCCCAATACTAAATTCCACGTCCTTTCGATAAAGACCCGCATAACTCTTTTGTCGATCCTGTGCCGTTTGTATACGTTGTCGAATCATTTGGATCTTTTCTGTAGTAATACGTACCAACTATTGAGCTGTCGTATAGAATACGACCACAGTTAACTGTGAGTTTTAATACAAATGTATGTAACTCTCATGGTGCCTCGACCACAACCTTACAATGGTACTTTATATAAAAGCATAGTCAAAGACTGTTTTAGAAATTAAAATCTTTGGGAAGTGCTCAAGAAAACCTTCGTACATGGGAGGCCATGCGTCTAGGTTATAATAGATATCATATGGCAACAGAATTATCCTTGGTTGACCCAATAGACCCCAAAGAAAAATGAGAAGATTACTATCATCTTCTTTCCAATGGTGAGTCTTCTCTTGACATATAACTATCTCCACCGCCTCCAGTGAATATTATATTTCAAATAAACTCCAAGATCATATAGGTAGTGCCCGTAGATATACTTCAAAGAAATGGATGCGCATAACCCCGCTCTTATGATAACACGAGGTTGTATGTCATTAGACATCTTGTGTGATAGTGGCAAAACACCCTTCCAAAGTTGGGTTCGCTTTCACCCTATTTGATTCACCAAATATAACTACTAAATGATGTATAGAATACAACACACTTTTTTATACCGTTTAGGGAGAACCTCCACGACTAAAGACCAATATTCTATTCCCTCGTTATCCCCGCCGACCCGAAGAACACTCTTATTACCTAAAAGGAATTGTGAAGCGAAAAGGGTGAGCACAACTAGCCCAATAAAAGAATATCATGACTAAAGATAATTAAATTATCAATAGCTTTCATCAATAATAAATCAGAGATTTAGAACATATGGTAGATGATAAAACTTTTCAACCATAGTTGCAGCGGAACGAGCAATCCATTAGAAGAGTCAAATAGACCATTAGGTCTATTATCTTCTCATGTTAAAAGTCCACCAATAATGTTTTATCCTCGTAACATCAATCAACAATTCCTCGTCCCACAATCATATGAATAACTCATAATCATAATTGTGATTCACGAATTCCCTTTTCGCACCCAAGACGAAGATGATTCTCATCACCACCAAATATCACAAATCATGGTTATACCAAATCACAATTCCCCGCCATAATCATACTAATAAATTCATCTTTGTACTACAGCCAAAGATATACAACTCAGAAAACCAATAATGCCGAGACTCGAATTTTACAAATAAACCACATCATCGAATCACCCCCCGCATTCTACGGCCAAGGATATTCGTTAATATCACATCCATGAATTATCCATACACTACTACCAAGGATATTCATTATTATCACATCCATGAATTAATATTTCATAAATGAGACTCACCAATAATTAATCCACATCATCAAATCATCCCCGCACTACGTGCCAAGGATATTCTTTAGTATCACGACCACAAATTATCCATGCACTACGGGCCAAAGATAATCGTGTTTTCATCAATCTTCCCGATCATGCCATAAAACAATTCATCTTTTGCACCTTGGTCAAGAGAATCTATAGCCATAATCATACCAAAAACTGGCCCATCAATGTACTACACGAGCCAATGAGAACTTTTTTATTAAGATCAAAACCACAAATTATCCATGCACTACGCGCCAAAGATAATCGTGTTTTTATCAACGGTCCTGATCATGCTATAAAACAATTCATCTTTGCACCATTGGCCGAAGAGAATCCATAGCCATAATCATACCAAAAACTGTCCATCAATACACTACGGGCCAATGAGGACTTTTACCACGTCATTTGTAACATTACGGTCATGATTATACCGAATAATCCATGGTCATAATATCATACCAAGTCCATCTATGCACTACAACCCACAGATGACTTTCAACAAAATATAAATATGAGGATGATGACAATGATATAAGAATTCAATAAAACAAGTTCAAGAATTAATTTAACCAAGAACTAATAACGTCTCATTTACTCGTAATTAGATTATTTTCATAAAAAATACCAAATCAGTCCCAAAAATTATTCTTTTACCGGATTAAGCATAATATAGTCCCATATTGAACATATATTTTTCTCTAATTTTTAAAATTCATTTACTATTTTTTAAAAATTAATTTCTAATTAATTCCTTAAGAAATTAGCTACCTTAAGTTTAACTCCAGAAATTCCCAAATCTTAGCAGGATCTTACACATGTTAACGTGAGCTTCCAGTTTAAATTTCATGGTCATCGTAGTTATAGAACTCCGGTTATAGCATTTTTTCGTCAGAAAAACCTAAATATTGAAATGGTCATAACTTGCTCATTTAAGTCGGAATGAGCTCAGTTTTGGACAAGAGGTACTTTACACCATATACTTTCATATCCCAAAAGGCCAGAATTTTTCTCATAAATTAAGTGGCCAAAATAGCCCTTTTAAAATCATGGCAGCAGCCTTTTTCATATTTTGCAGTTTTTCGTACTTTGCTAAAATCAGTCCACACGAAAATCTACAACACCTTTTTCAGTGATTTCAATTGGATAAATTACAAAACTCATAGACCTAACTCTAGAACTTGACCACACTCAATAATTCGAAATATAATAGGAGATATGGTTAATTGAATTTTATGTTCCATTTTCACCAAAATCTGACTTTTCAACCCTTTGTGATTTCTAAGAAACTTTCATGTTTTCACATAATAACCAACATAACTCATCATAACACTTACTAATACCACATATACCCATGATTTTCATCAGTCCAATGCTTTTATTATGACTTTCATCATAATTCACGTAAACAAATCATATCCATAATTTAATAAGGAATGAAATACAAAGGATCATTCACCATGCATGTGGTAATCTACATGTATGTGTTATTCCAACAAAATAATAAAGAATGGAATAATGTATGATTCACCATGCGTGCGATAGATAGATCGCATATACAAAGTTATTCCCAACAAAATAATAAATAATGGAACCAGTCCCCCAGTAAAACGCACGCATGTGATATTTCGACATAATAATAAAGAATGGAATAACAACAGAAATCACCATGCATGCGGTGCTTGCATGTATGACAAAGTTATTCCAACATAATGATAAATAACGGAACCAGTCCCAGCCAAAAAACGCATTGTAGACGGGATGTTCCAACAGAATGATAAATAATGGAACCAGTCCCAAGGCGTAAATGCACGCATGGATGTTCCAAATGAATGATAAAGAATGTAATAATGTAAGAATTTCACCAAGTATAGGGTAGCCTGTGTATCAAAGTTATTCCAATAGAATAATAAAGAATGGAATAATGTAAGTTCTCTTCATGGATAAGAAAGAAATAATACTCCCTACCTTAGAAAAATTGGATCTTTGGAATAAAGGAGGTAGCGAGACTTTCTTCTTCTTACTCTATAATTTCTCTCTATAATAATCGCCTAAAGCTTTTGTGAATTGGTGAGAAATGAAGGAAGAATGAGCTTCTATTTATAGGAAAATATAGTTTCGATAATTGCACGTTTTGGGGCTCAAAAAATTACAGTACAATACCTCCAACTTTTCTTTGATTTTTAATTTAGTCCTGCAAGTATTATCAAACATGCACCAACTCCCCTAATAGTAAATAATGTGAATCAATAGTTCAATCATGTGAATCAATAGTATAGTCATGTGAAAAATACGAATTACAGTATAATACCTCCATCTATACCTCCATTTTTAACTTAGTCATGCAAGTATTATCAATCTTGCACCAACTCCCCTAATAATACATGAATGTGATTCAATAGTACACACATGTGAACAAATAGTTATATAAGCATGTGAATCAGTAGAAATTAATTGCTCATTTATCTGATAAATTACCCGATTTATCAATATAACCCCTAGACATCAATTATCATCGGAATAGATGTCGATTTCCACTAACACTAATAATCTCAACACAATGGAACTATCAAAATTCATTTTAAATCAACACAACTTATTCATCATTAATATTATAACTCACAATATTTAACAATCAGGTCGTTAATTCCCAGGAAAGAGGGGGCTTTCCGATAAGGATTTCTCCTTATTGGCGCGCAATTAGGTGACCAAACCTCTCCTTGATAGAACTTCTAGACATTGTCAATATTGTAAATAATAATATGAATAACTTTGTCGTCTCAATTATTGATTTAATAAAATAAATTATTATGCAGATGATACTGTGACAAAAATTGAATCAATAAAATGGACGGCATCGCGCAGTTTGGACTGATATGTCCCTCTCCTCCGCATTTGAAGCATATGATAGGTGGTCGTTCTCCTTCCTTAACAACTGCATCGGTGATGCCGACGTCTTTCCATCATTGTTGAATCTCCTCTTTTGAAATGTCCATTCTTATTGTTTTGACCATGATTACCACCGGTGGTTACCATTTCGCATGTTGATTCCTCTATGCTTATTGTCACCGCTTTGATGATCAATTATCACCCAGATTATCATTTTTGCTTACCGCTTCTTTTTTATTGGTTGACTCGTTATCGCTACTCCACTAAGTGAGCCCTATTTACAACATTTGAATACAAACACGCTTTTATGAAAATAAGATATTGACGTATCTCCCGCTTTTAAACCTCTTAAAAACATCCGCCATTCTCTCTTCATTATCAACCAAGTGGGACGCAAATCGGGACAACTCGGCAAACTTGACTTCGTACTACGACACGGTCATGTTGTTTTGCTCCAACTTGATAAATTCCACCTCCTTTATGTGACAAATGCTTTCGAGAAAGTACTTGTCATTGAATGTTTCTTGAACTTCTCCCAAGACATCTTGAGTCGGCCAAAGTTAGGTAAGTTTTATAGATTCCCACCAAAGGATCCGCCTCTTCACGCAACATAAAGGTGGCAAAGGAACCTTTACTCCTCGGAGCATCCCAAGACATCAAATATCTTGGTGATCTCGCATTAACCACGTCTCTGCCTTAAGTGGTTCTCGCTTTCCCAAAAACTCCGGTGGTCCCAAATCCTTGAATTTCTTAAGCGGTGACCAACCGTAGGTTGCCATTATTTCCTCCCGCATTATGAATGTAGGCGCCGCCGATGATGTTGCATGAATTCTAAAAGCTCCTAAACGTCTCATCGCTCGTTAATTGATCAGTGTTGTTGTTTACAGGAGGATTATCACCATCTTGTTGCACATTGTCCTAATTATTGATCTATGGAGAATCAACGGTCTCCTGTGCTCCATTGCTATTCTCAACATTCTCGGATGTCATTTTTAGATACTGCCACAAAACAAAGGTTAATTGACATGTAACATATTATCTCTATATTCTGACCGACCAATTAAATACCAAATAAACTTAGGTAGGTCATACTAGCGAAGGAATTCCCGCCTCCCTCCTAGTTCTATTCTCACATCCTAGCTAGGATCATATCCCTAAGCTTTGATACTTATGGCGCCCCCAAAATTAGGTATACATCACCCATCTTGAGTCGCCAGATACATGGTATGTAATTCAAATATAACTTAATAATACAATTGTCGTATACAATACGACAAAACATAAAATGTGAGTTTGAATACAAATATTGTCTCTTTAGAGTATATACAAACTCAAAAGGAGTCCTCATTACAATTATTATCACACTATATCACATAATAGTGAGGACTACTAATGCACCATCTAGGACCATCACTCCATTCCCCGACTCGTCCCCAAATTATATTCTCATTTCAAGAAGAGACCAAAGAAAAGAAAGGGTGAGCTCAACTAGCCCAAGAAGAAATATTATGACTAAGATAATGTAGAATAAATTATCATTAGCCTTAAACAAAGGTTAAACCGATACAATATAACAAACATCAAGTTTAATCTGCGGTGAACAAGCATCCATTAAAAGAGTCAAGTAGAGAATAAATCTACTATCTTTTATGATTTAAAAGGTTTTTCATCACTTTTATCACCGGGACAAACTTTTAATAAATAATCCACATCATCGAATCACCCCCGCACTACTACGACCAAGGATATTCTTTAGTATCACGCACCACAATTATCCATGCACTTCGGGCCAAGAATATTTGTGTATTCATTAATGGTCATGATCATGCCAACAACCCATCCATCAATGCACTATGGGCCAATGAGGACTTTTACCACATCATTTGTAACATTACGGTCATGATTACACCGGATAATCCCTGGTCATAATCATACCAAGTTCATCTATGCACTACAGGCCACATATGACTTTCAACATAATATAAACATGAGGATTGTAAGATCCCAACTTATTATAAATAAAATCGAATTTCCTCTATTTATATTTGTGAATAATAAGGTATTAATTTGATATAATTCTCTGGTTATGGGTAAAATGTGCAAATTTTGCAAAATATGCAAGTGGTTATAAAATAATCATTGTTGTTAGGAATATTCGTTTGGTCGTGGAATATTCTTGTTGTTCGGGGAATATTCATGACGACGGCCAGCTGATCGTTTATGGGCCCCATAATGTAATAAATCTGCTTTGATGAAGAAAATGACAAGTTTGAGTTTTTATAAATAACTAGGCGTAGTTATTTAATTAACACTTTGTTAGAATACCCGGTGGTTAAAATACGTAATACGTGTGGATGCACGTGATTGATGAATTATTGATCCTTACGTAAGAAGGCACTACTCAATAATTGTTACATGAGTTTCTTTATTCAATATTTTATTTTATTGATTCAATAATTGTCGCGTTGATATTTTATATTATTGTTGTTTCAATAATTGTCATCGCACAAGATTTCCCATTATCGATCAATAATTCATATTATTTGAATAATATTATTAGATAGCATTATTGGCAATGTCTAGAAAGTTACATCAAGGAGAGGTTTGGTCACCTAATTGCGGCGCCAATAAGGAGAAATTCTTATTGAAAGCCCCTCTTCCTCGGGAGCTACTGGTTGTCATAAATGTGATTCTCAGTAATATTATTTGTGAATAATTAATTATTGATTCATATGATAAGGAAATATTTATTTTATGTGGATATAAATGTTGGATATATTTATTGTGGTTAAAAATGAAGGAGTTAATGTTGAGGTGTTTTATCAAGATTTTTTGTGGAATGAAGGTATTAAAAATTAAACTAGTGTTTTTTGAGATATATTGTGTGAGTTATAATTTTTAATCCGACCGTTGGATCGTTGTAATTTTTGGATATTATACATATATAAGTTGAGTATATGTCCACAAATTTTGAACTGTTAAAAATGAACGTATGATTTGTTATGAATTTTAAGAGGTGACTGATTCAGAAATTAGGTTTATAAATGATTTTGGTAGAAAATTCTAGAATTGAGTGGGCCCCACTTGTGGTTGGTGAAGAAATGTCTTGAATTTATTTCAAATGTGGTGGGTGGGAATAGTAGCGAGTAAAAAGCATCGTGTTGCGCAGTCAAGTCTGCTAACATTTTCCTATAAATAGAGGGCTAAGTTAGAATTAAAAATCACATCAGAAACAAGTTTTCTCTCTCTAGATTATTGAGTGTATTTTGTGAGTATTTAGATACTTTGTGAGTTTCTATTCATCGGTGCAAGTTTCCTTCACCTTTTCTATACCGATATTCCGTCGTAATCTTGATATTTTGAGGTAAGGGATGTTATTTTCTTCATATATGATATTATTTCTTCAATATCATTATGCCAAGTATTGAATCAATTTTTATCGAATTTGGAACTTTTTGTGTTCTGGATTACTATTCACGTCCCAAGACTATTCACGATATCTTGACTTTATTCACGAATACGACACTATTCACCAAAAAATGAAAATTTCTTCTTTTTGTCCAAGATTTCTATTATGGTTACTATCTTTGATTGTATCCATGTTTTGATCTTTATTTTTGAATTCTGCTTCAAAATTGGTATTTATGAAGTATTATTGATCTTGGATAAACAGCTTATCTGAATCCCTACTATTTGTCCTTCCGCTTCACCGGATTCGCTTTTCTTTAAAATATTTTCATCATCCTCACCCTAAATGTTGATATTACTAAATATCTTCTACCAGAAGTGCAAAGATAAATGATCAATCGATGAATATCTTTGGCCCGTAGTGCAAAGATGAACAGGTGTTGAGATGAACATGACCAACTGGTGATACAAATGAATATCTTTGGCCTGTAGTGCAAAGATGAATATTTGATTAAAGATGTATATTGATTGTTATTACAGGGATAAAATATTGATGATGGACTTTTAAATCTTAGAAGATAGTAGAACTCATTCTCTATTTGACTCTTCTAATGGATTGTTGTTTCCGCTGCAGTTGTTGATCTAAAACTTGTTGGCTATTATATTTTATCAGATTTTTCCCTGTTGAAGACTAACAATAATTTGTTGTATATTATCTTAGTCATAATATTCTTTACTAGGCTAGTTGAGCTCACCCTTTTCCTTTTTGTTCCATTTTTCTCAGGAGGTGAGAACATAGCAGGAACTAGTCGGGGTACGGAGTGATGGTTCTAGAAAGATGTTTTAGCAGTCCTCACTATTTCTGTAAAATAATATTTGAATAATTGTAACGAGGACTTATTTGAGTGTGGATATTGTCTAGAAGATAATATTTGTATTTAAACTCACAGTATGTGTTGTCGTATTTTGCACGACAATTGTATTATTGAAGTTGTAGTTTGCTTTCTCATGTACCATGTATTTGGCGACTCGAATGGGTGTTGTATACCTATTTTGGGGCGCCACATTTTGTATCAAAGCTTAGGGATATGGTCTCTGGCGAGAGATCGGGGGAATAGAACTAGGAGGGAGAGATGAGTAAATCCTTCGCTAGTGTGTCTTATCTAAGCTTATTTGTTGGTCACCATAATATAGGGATATTATGTGATAAGTTAATTTGTTTAATTAACCCTTGTTTTATGGCGTGATTTAAGAATGGTCACCGAGAACGTTAACAATGGAGTGTATGAGGCCGTGGAACAACCTTTAATTACAAAACCAGAGAAGCGTGAAACAGGAAGGCAATATTCCTCCTGTAAACAACACTACCGAGCAAACGATGAATGATGGAATGTTTAGAAGCTTTTTGCAGTTCATGCAAAACCAAACGAGGGAGACTCGTGCACAATATATGGGTGGAAATGATAGCAATGCGCGGCTTGTCATAGCCAAGCAGTTCAAGGAGTTGGGACCACCAGAATTTAAGGGAAAGCCGGATCCGATCATGGAGAAAACGTGGGTCAAGCAAATTACCAAGATATTCGATGTCTTGGGATGCACTTGATGAATGAAGGTTCCATTCGCCACCTTTATGTTCCATGAGTGCGGACTCACGGTGGGAGTCTGTGAAGCGTATCCAACCAAATACGCACTCAAAGATGTCTTGGGAAATGTTTTAAAAACTATTCAATGACAAGTACTTTCCTGAAAGTATTCATCATATGAAGGAGGTGGAGTTTATCAGACTGGAACAAAACAACATGATGGTGTCCCGAAGAAAGCGAAGTTTGCGAGAGTTATCGAGTTTGCACCTCATTTGGTCGAAAATGAGGAACGAATGACGAGGATGTTTCTGAGAGGTCTAAAGCCCGAGATTCGACAATATCTTATATCTCATAAATTTTCTTTATATTCAGATGTTGTAAACAGGGCTCAATTATTAGAGCGAGATAATGAGTATGTTCAATCGAGGACCACAACCGAGTGGTCATACTGATGACAAAGAAATCATCGAGGCGATGATAACCAACGAGGAGGAAAAATACGAACAAAGGCGGTAACCACTCGGGTGGTCATCGTGGCCATGATAATAGGAGAGGTGAGTCAAGTGAAAATTTCAGAAAGAAGAGATTCAACAATGACGGAAAGACATCAACAATGAAGACCAAAGACCAACACCAATTCTAGGGAGGAGAACGACCGCCACTAGATGTTACAAATGCGGAAAGAGGGACATATCATTTCAAACCGCCCACAACAATCCAAGGTATATTACAACCTGTGGAAAGGAAGGCCACATAGCTTTCGGGATTGTTCTATAGCAAAACCAAGTTCAACGGGATGGTGACTCCAAGGGTCATCCCGGATAAGTTGAAATCGGCAGCTCTCTGGAAGAGCGTTTGTCGTGACTGGCCAAAACGCGAGGAACCCGAACGAGGTGATTACGGGTAAGCTAATCTTGAACTCTTCATGAAGTTTATACCTTATTAGATACCGATTCTACCCATTCTTTTATCTCTCCCGCTTGTGCTCAACGTTTAAACTTGACTCGGAGAAATTGGACTTTGACTTATCTCATTGAAACTCAGTTGGTCAAAACCTTCGTTACATCTACAGTTTATAAATCTTGCATGATCCAAGTTGACACTATCACATTACCTATTGATCTTATATCTTTAAAGATACTTGCTTTTGATGTGATTTTAGGAATTGATTGGTTAACCACTCATTATGCCAAAATTGATTGTTTTCGTAAGGTTGTTAGTTTTCATATTCCTAACCAACCTGTCATACGAATTCAAACAACTAAACCACTAAAATCAGTCACTATCATATCAAGCCATAAAGCTATTCGTTTATTGAAAAATGGATGTTAAGCTTTCTTATCCCATGTTATGGATTTGAACAAAGACAAGTCAGATTTGAAAAATATTTCTGTTGTTAGAGAATTTTCTGATGTATTTCCTGAAGAACTTCCCGGTCTACCCCCAGAACGTGATGTTGAATTCTTTATTGACCTTGAGCCGGGTACAAAACCCATTTCTAAAACCCCATATCGAATGGCTCCTATTGAACTTCAGGAGTTAAAATTCCAACTACAGGAATTATTAGACATAGGTTTAATTCGTCCTAGTACATCTCCTTGGGGTGCTCCTGTTTTATTCCAACTACAGGAATTGTTAGACATAGGTTTCACAGAATAGTGAGGACTACTAATGCACTATCTAGGACCATCACTCCATTCTCCGACTCGTCCCAGCTATATTCTCATTTCTTGAAGAGAACAGTGAAAGAAAGGGTGAGCTCAACTAGCCCAGTAAGAAATATTATGACTAAGATAATGCGTAATAAATTATCATTAGCCTTAAATATTAAAACCGATACAATATAACAAACATTAAGTTTAATCATAGCGGTGAACAAGCAATCCATTAAAAGAGTCAAGTAGATAATAAAATCTACTATCTTTTATGATTTAAAAGGTTTTTCATCACTTTTATCGGCCGGGACTCACTTTTAATAAATAATCCACATCATCGAATCACCCCTCGCACTACTGCCAAGGATATTATTTAGTATCACGACCGCAATTATCCATGCACTACGGGCCAAGAATATTTGTGTATTCATTAATGGTCATGATCATGCCAACAACTGTCCATCAATGCACTATATGGGCCAATGAGGACTTTTACCACATCATTTGTAACATTACTGGTCATGATTACACCGGATAATCCTCGTCATAATCATACCAAGTCCATCTATGCACTACAGAATACGTATGACTTTCAACATAATAGAAACATGAGGATGATGACAATGATATAAGAATTCAATAAAACAAGTTCAAGAATTAATTTACCCAGGAACTAATAATGTCCAAATTGTCAACACGATACTGCTTTGTAGAGTAAAATTCAAGAATGATCAGAAGAATATTTCCATGAAAAGATACTGGATGAAGCACAAATATCAAGGATATTCTACTAATTTCATGGAGTATAGAATTCAAAACTTTAACCAACCGAGTATAATAAAGAATGGAATAACAAAAGAAATCACCATGCATGCGCGATCTTGACAGACAAAGTTATTCCAATGAATAATAATAATAACGGAACTAGGTCGAGGCAAAATTTGTAAATTTATTGGATGTTCCAATGTAATAATAAAGATTTTAACCAGTCCTATTTAAAACACACGCACAAGATATACCAATGTAATAATAATAATGACGGAACCAGTCCGGTGTAAAATACACAGACATGATGTTCCAATGTAATAATAGAAGAATGTCACCAAGTATAGGGTAAACCACGATACAAAAGTTATTCCAATGTAATAATAAGCAATGGAATAACAACAGTTCTCTTCATGAATAAAGAAGAATAACACCCCTTACTTAGTAGGAGATTGAATACTGCAGTATTGTAGTAACAGAATACTCTTCTTCTTTCTCTCTTATTCTCTCTATACTTTCTCTCTCTATAGCTTAAATGAATTCGTGAAAAATAATGAAGAACTAGGCCTCTATTTATAGAAGATTTTTAGCTTAGCACTTGCAATGTGAAAAGGCAAGTGGCTTGACGACTGGTGATGTGAAAAGAAAAGTGGTTTGACGCTCAGAATGTGAAACACCAAGTGGTTTGACGCTTTTAATGTCTAAACGAAAATTGGTTTGACGCCTGTGATGTGAAACGACAATTGGTTGGACGCCTGTAATATGAAACGGCAAGTTGTTTGACGTCTGGTAAATGTAATTACTATTGGCGAAAGAGACTCTTAGATGATGACATATGGGCTCCCATAGAATAACCAAATTTATCACAAACGTCTCATAATAGACTCTTTATATACATCAAGGATTGAATAAATATTACCACAAATCATTTTATTTTTAATCAACACATATTTAATCTTTCAACAATTATTAATCATTAATATTATAACTTGTCGTCTCAATTATTGATTTAATAATATAATATATTATACAGATGATACTGTGACAATAATTGAATCAATAATATAAGAGATATGGTGCAACAATTCATCGTAGCAATAATTGAGTATAATGAGTGACTTCTCACGTCGACATCAATAATCAATACCGTGTGCTACTGATGCAACTACACGACATCGTATTTTTTTACTACTGAAAGTAGTTCAACAGCTTTTAACGGTAAAAATTTACCCGTTATTTTCAAAAAAATATTTTTGTCGCTTTCTCAATCCGATGATAATTCCGTTATTAGGGGTCCCACCAATGATTATACCGTCGTATGATATATTTCCGATAAAAAGAATATTCCCCGACCAATCGAATATTATACAACAACTTGCATACTTTGCAAAATTTATAAATATTACCCACAACTATAACATTTTATTAAATCCACACCATAATATTTAAAAAAAATATTTTGAGAAATTTAAATCTTTATTCATAAAATTTGGGGTGTCACAATCTCCCCTCCTTATGAAATTTCGCCCTCAAAATTTACGTACGTACCTGGTATGCCGAACAAGTGAGGATACCTTGACTTCACTTCAAATTCTAACTCTTGAGGTATAACCTTTGAGCGTCGAACATGATCCTTCTTATCCAAGATGTTAACACGTATCTCCTCATATGTTAAATCTTCTGCTATCTCGTCCGGTTCTAAATTAATAATGTGGTTCGGGTCGTCCACATATTTACGTAACATCGATACGAAAAAAAAAACGTTCTGAACACGCAACATACTTGGCGGTAAAACGAGTCTATAGGCCACAGTTCCTATTTCATCGAGAATTTCAAATGGGCCAATTAAATCGAGGGTTGAGATTTCCTCTCTTCATCGATTCTTGCTTTTAGAATAACGCCCTCTTGAACCTTCTTCTTCACATTCATCATCTCTGAGTATGTAGCTTGAGCGGCTTTAACTTTATCGATTAAAGTCGATTCTAATCGATATTCAAGTATCTTTACATGGGTTCGTATATTCGCACTTGTAATCGTGATACGATCTTCTACTCAACACGTCACCTACCACGTCAAGCACTTTCACGATGATATTGAATGGTACGATCGTAATCTTCAACAAATTTCGAGCCAACGCTCTTTGGCGCGTGTTACGCCGCTTTAAGTAAAGAAATATTTGAGGGTTTTAGAAATGGGTTTTGTACTGGGGTCAACACAAAATTTGATTTCACGCTCTAGGGTAGGCTAAGAAGTCTTTAAGAATACGTCAGGAAATTTATTAAAAATAGAAATATCATTCAAAACTGTGACTCTCATCCAAGACTTGGATAACACGTCACATTGATACCTATAAACTTGTCATCGTCATTCATAATGTCTCCTACGGAAAATCTGGCTTCGGTGCATTCCACACAAGGAAGTCAACAACGATAGGATAAAGGCTCTTTACTTATGGCTTGATATGACAATGATTGACTTTAGTGGTTTGGTTGCTTGAATTCGTATAATAGGTTGGTTAGGAATATGAAAGCTAACAACCTTAGGAAAAGCATGATGAGTATTTAACCAATCGATTCCTAAAATTGCATCAAAGGCAAGTATTTTCAAAGAGACAAGATCGACACGTAACGTGAAAGTGTTGATTTGAACAAGATTTATAAATAAATGAGGTAACGTAAGGTTTCTCCCAACTGAGTTTAAACAGATATATCAAAGTCTAACTTCTCCGGAGTTAACTTCAAACATTGAACACAACTAGATGAAATAAAAGAGTAAGTAGAACTGGTATCTAACACGCTATAGACTTCACAAGAGTTTATGACTAACATACCCGTGATAATTTTATTCAGGTTCCTTGTCACGAAAAAAAAACGCTCTCTCTTAAACTACCTGGCTTTGACTTTTCTAGACGGCCTTTGGTGCCTCTATCCTAGCTGAACTTGTCTTGATATGAACGACAAAATCGGGCTAAGTGACCTTCTTCCACAATTATAACATGCTTTGACTAAGATCGCTAGCTTTGATCGATGTGTCCTCTCCTCCGCATTTGAAGCATATGATAGTGGTCGTTTCCTTCCTTAACAACGGTCTTTGGTCTTTGGCGCCTTTCCATCATTGTTGAATCTCCTCTTTTGAAATGTCCATTCTTATTGTTTTGACCATGATTACCACCGGTGGTTACCATTTCGCATGTTGATTCCCTTCATGCTTATTAAGATTGCTTTGATGATCATTATCACCAAGATTATCATTTTCCAAATGCTTCTTTTTTTGTTGCGTTGATTCGTTATCGCACTCCACTAATCGAGCCCTATTTACAACATCTGAATACAAACACAGTTTATTAGAAATAAGATACTGGCGTATCTCCGGCTTCAAACCTCTTAAAAACATCCACATCATTCTCTCTTCATTATCAACCAAGTGGGACGCAAATCGGGACAACTCGGCAAACTTGGATTCGTACTGCGACACGGTCATGTTGTTTTGCTCCAACTTGATAAATTCCACCTCCTTTATGTGACGAATGCTTTCGGAAAAGTACTTGTCATTGAATGGCTCTTGGAACTTCTCCCAAGACATCTTGAAGTCGTCGCCAGTCAGGAGTGCGTTTACAGATTCCCACCAGTGATTTGCCTCTTCACGCAACATAAAGGTGGCAAAGGGAACCTTTTACTCCTCGGAGCATCCTAAGACATCAAATATCTTGGTGATCTTCTTTAACCACGTCTCCGCCTTAAGTGGTTCTGGCTTTCCCAAAAACTCCGGTGGTCCCAGCTCCTTGAATTGCATAGCGGTGACCAACCGTGGGTTGCCATTGTTTCCTCCTGGATTATGAACAGGAGCCGCCTTCGCCTGATGTTGCATGAATTCTAAAAAGCTCCTAAACGTACCGTCGTTCGTTAATTGATCAGTGTTGTTGTTTACAGGAGGATTATCGCCATCCTGTTGCACATTGTCCTAATTATTGATCTGTGGAGAATCAACGGTCTCCTGTGCTCCATTGTTATTCTCAACATTCTCAGATGTCATTTTCAGATACTACCACAAAACAAAGGTTAATTAACATGTAACATATTATCCCTATATTCTGACCGACCAATTAAATACCAAATAAACTTAGGTAGGTCATACTAGCGAAGGAATTCCCCGTCTCTCCCCTCCTAGTTCTATTCTCACATCCTAGCTAGGGATCATATCCCTAAGCTTTGATACCAACTGTGACGCCCTCAAAATTAGGTATACATCACCCATCTTGAGTCGCCAGATACATGGTACAGAATTCAAATACAACTTAATAATACAATTGTCGTGTACAATACGACAAAACATAAACTGTGAGTTTGAATACAAATATTGTCTACTAGAGAGTGTAAAAACTCAAAAGGAGTCCTCATTACAATTATTATCACACTATATCACAGAATAGTGAGGACTACTAATGCACTATCTAGGACCATCACTCCATTCCACGACTCGTCCCAGCTATATTCTCATTTCCTGAAGAGAACAGTGAAAGAAAGGGTGAGCTCAACTAGCCCAGTAAGAAATATTATGACTAAGATAATGCAGAATAAATTATCATTAGCCTTAAACAAAGTTTAAACCGATACAATATAACAAACATTAAGTTTAATCATAATGAACAAGCAATCCATTAAAAGAGTCAAGTAGAGATTAAAATCTACTATCTTTTATGATTTAAAAGGTTTTTCATCACTTTTATCACTGGTACTCGACTTTAATAAATAATCCACATCATCGAATCACCCCGCACTACTACCAAGGATATTCTTTAGTATCACGACCACAATTATCCATGCACTACTGCCAAGCCAAGAATATTTGTGTATTTATTAATGGTCATGATCATGCCAACAACTCATCCCATCAATGCACTATAGGCCAATGAGGACTTTTACCACATCATTTGTAACATTACTACGGCCATGATTACACCGATAATCCCTCGGTCATAATCATACCAAGTCCATCTATGCACTACAAAGCCACAGATGACTTTCAACATAATATAAACATGAGGATGATGACAATGATATAAGAATTCAATAAAAACAAGTTCAAGAATTAATTTATCCATGAACTAATAATGTCCAAATTGTCAACATGATATCGCTTTGTAGAGTAAAATTCAAGAATGATCGTAAGAATATTTCCATGAAAAGATATCGATGAAGCGCAAATATCAAGGATATTCTACTAATTTCATGGAGTATAGAAGTCAAAACTTTAACCAACCGAGTATAATAAAGAATGGAATAACAAAAGAAATCACCATGCATGCGGTACTTGAGACAGACAAAGTTATTCCAACAGTAATAATAATAATGTAACCAGGTCAAGCAAAATTTTGCATTGATTGGGATGTTCCAATGTAATAATAAAGATGTAATCCAGTCCTGTAAAATACACAAACAGGATATTCCAATGAATAATAATAAAGACGGAACCAAAAAGCGGTGTAAAACACACGCATATGATGTTCCAATGCGAAATAATAGAAGAATGTCACCAAGTATAGGGTAAACCACGTATACAAAAGTTATTCCAATGTAATAATAAGCAATGTAATAACAATGCATTCTCTTTCATGAATAAAGAAGAATAACACCCCTTACTTAGTAGGAGATTGAATACCGCAGATTGTAGTAATGTAATACTCTTCTTCTTTCTCTTATTCTCTCTATACTTTCTCTCTCTAGCTTAAATGAATTCGTGAAAATAATGAAGAACTAGGCCTCTATTTATAGAAGATTTTAGCTTAGCACTTGCAATGTGAAAAGGCAAAAGCGGCTTGACGAATCGGGTGATGTGAAAAGAAAAGTGGTTTGACGCTCAGTAATGTGAAACACCAAGTGGTTTGACGCTTTATGTCTGCTAAACGACAATTGGTTCGGACGCTCAGAATGTGAAACGACAATTGGTTCGACGCCTGTAATATGAAACGACAATTGGTTGGACGCCTGTAATATGAAACGGCAAGTTGTTTGACGTCTGGTAAAGGTAATTACTATTGGCGAAAGAGACTCTTAGATGATGACATATGGGCTCCCATAGAATAACCAAATTTATCACAAACGTCTCATAATAGACTCTTTATATACATCAAGGATTGAATAAATATTACCACAAATCATTTTATTTTTAATCAACACATATTTAATCTTTCAACAATTATTAATCATTAATATTATAACTTGTCGCCTCAATTATTGATTTAATAATATAATATATTATATGATGATAATCGTGACAATAATTGAATCAATAATATAAGAGATATGATGCAACAATTATCGTAGCAATAATTGAGTATAACCGAGTGACTTCTCACGTAAACATCAATAATCAATACCGTGTATATAATGCAACTACGTACATCGTACTTTTACTACCGAGTAGTTCGGCGCTTTAACGGTAAAAATTTCGCCGTTATTTTAAAAAATATTTTTGTCGCTTTTCTCAATCCGACAATAATTACGCCAGGGGGTCCACTAATGATTATACCGTCGTCATGTATATTCCCACGACAAAAAGAATATTCCCCACCAATCGAATATTATACAACAACTTGCATACTTTTGCAAAATTTATAAATATTACCCACAACTATAACATTATATCAAATCCACACCATAATATTTAAAAAAATATTTCGAGAAATTTAAATCTTTATTCATAAAATTTGGGGTGTCACATTAACTATTTACCAAAATAGAAAAATTAAATACTTTTATTTCATAAAATTCGGGGTCTCACACCAACTCTGGTCCCAACAATGTTGCTTCACCTACCTCATCCCAACACACTGGAGAGCGACACTTCCGTCCATATAATGCTTCAAATGGAGCCACACCTATACTTGCTTGATAACTGTTGTTGTAGGAAAATTTCACCAATGGTAAATACTTATCCCAACTCCCTTTGAAGTCTAGGACACAGAGTCTTAATAGATCTTCAAGAGTTTGAATAGTCCTCTTTGATTGTCCATCCGTTTGAGGATGGTATGCCGAACTAAATCGTAAATCCGTGCCCATAGCTTTTTGCAAGCTAACCCAAAATCTTGAAGTGAATCTTGGGTCACGATCCGAAACTATGGATACTGGCATGCCATGCAATCTCACAATCTCATTTACGTACATACGAGCAAGACGTTCAAGGGAATAAGTCTCCCGTATCGGCAAGAAATGAGCAGACTTGGTTAATCTATCAATAATAACCCAAATAACATTTATTCCTTGAGAAACCGTGGGAAGACCCGTAACGAAATCCATGGTAGAATCTCAAGTGGTTGCAACGGACCCTTAGGTACTTGATGCTCCGCCTTTACACGTTGAAAAGTTAAACACCTCGAGATAAACTTTGCAATCTCTCTCTTCATATTGTTCCACCAAAATGTATGTCGAAGATCACGATACATCTTGGTACTTCCAGGATGGATTGCAAATGGTGTATTGTGTGCCTCTATCATGATTTTGTACTTCAAATCAGAATCGTTAGGAACACAAAGTCTGGAGTGGACTCGAAGTATTCCTTCTTCATCGATTCTTGCTTCTGGAATAGCACCGTCTTGTACTTTCTTCTTCATACGATCACCCGGGTTCGTGGCTTGAGCAACTTTAACTTTTTCGATTAAAGTTGGTTCTATGCGTATACTTGACATCATCGCATGGGTCCCCGGAGTCTTGAATTCTATCTTCAACCTTTGTAAGTCACACAAAATGGGCCTTTGTGTTGTGACAAAGATCGCACTCGCTCTCGCATAAGATCTTCTACTTAATGCATCGCCACTACCACGTTAAACTTTTCCAAGATGGTATTGAATGGTATGGTCGTAGTCTTTCAATAGCTCGAGCCAACGTCGTTGCCGCATGTTGAGTTCCTTTTGGGTGAAGAAATATTTGAGGCTTTTATGGTCTGAATATATCTCCACTTTCTCCCCATATAGATAGTGCCTCCAGATCTTTAATATGAAAACGATCGCGCTAACTCGAGATCATGAGTAGGATAATTCCTCTCATATTCTTTAAGTTGTCGCGAGGCATAGACTATGACTTTCCCACGTTGCATGAGAACACATCCTAACCCTTTGCCTGAAGCATCGCTGTAGATAACATCCAAACCAGATGGTATTGTCAGAACAGGTGCCGAAATGAGTCTCCTCTTGAGCTCTTGGAAACTCTTCTCGCATTCCTCGCTCCATACGAATTTTGTATCCCTCTGAGTCAGCTGAGTTAACGGGGTAGCGATTCGAGAAAACCCTTCCATGAATCTCCGATAATAACCAGCTAAGCCCAGAATGCTACTTCCTCAAGCCAGAACTCGCATTTCTTCAACTTAGCATATAGCTTATTTTCACGCAGCCTTTGGAGTACCAGCTTCAAATGGCACTCATGATCTTCACGACTTTTGGAATATATGAGGATGTCATCAATAAAGACAACAACGAACTGATCTAAATATTACTTGAATACTCGATTCATTATATCCATGAAAGCCGCAGGAGCATTAGTCAATCCAAAAGACATGACTAAGAATTCATAATGCCTGTACCGAGTCCTGAAGGCAGTCTTTGGAATATCCTCAGCTCTAATCTTCAGCTGATGATATCCAGAATGAAGATCTATTTTTGAAAAGAATTATGCTCCTTGTAACTGGTTAAACAGGTCATCAATACGAGGTAGCGGATACCTATTCTTGATAGTGACATGGTTTAATTCTCGGTAATCGATACAAAGTCGCATACTCCCGTCTTTCTTCTTTACGAATAAAACAGGAGCACCCCAAGAAGATGTACTAGGACGAATGAAACCGATGTCCAAACAACTCATGTAGTTGGACCTTTAACTCCTGAAGTTCAATAGGAGCCATTAGATATGGGGTTTTAGAAATGGGCTTTGTACCAGGTTCAAGATCAATAAGGAATTCAACTTCACGTTCTGGGGGTAGACCGGGAAGTTCTTCAGGAAATACGTCAGGAAAGTCAATAACAACAATAATATTATTCAAATATGACGTGTCTTTATTCAAATCCATAACATGGGATAAGAAATCTTGACATCCGTTTTTTAATAAATGAATAGCTTTATGACTTGATATAACAGTGATTGATTGTAATGGCTTAGTTGCTTGAATTCGCACAACAGGTTGGTTAGGAATATGAAAACTAACAACCTTACGAAAACAATCAATTTTGGCATGATGGGTAGTTAACCAATCAATCCCTAAAATCACGTCAAATGCAAGTATCTTTAAAGAGATAAATTCAATGGTAAGGTAAGGTGATGGTGCCAACTTGGATCAAACAAGATTTATAAACAATTGGATGTGATGAAAGTTTCTCCTGACGGAGTCTCCACAGATAAATTAAAGTCTAATTTCTCCGGAGTCAAGTTTAAACGTTGAGCACAAGCAGGAGAGATAAATGAATGGGTAGCATCGGTATCTAGTAAGGTATAAACTTCGCAAGAATTATGATTAGCTTACCCGTGATTACCTCGTTTGGGTTCCACGCATTTTGACTAGTCACGAAAAACGCTCTTCCAGGAACCGCTGACTTTGACTTTTCTGGGACAGCCTTTTGAGTCACCATCCCCGCTAGACTTGGTTTCGCTACAATGCAATCTCGAGCGATATGTCCTTCCTTTCCACAATTATAACATACCTTAAACTGTTGTGGGCAGTTTGGGCTGATATGTCCTTCTTTTCAAAGACTTATAGCATATGACCGGGTGGTCGTTCTCTCTCCCAGAACCAGATTCTTCTTTGGTCTTTGACGTCTTCATATTGTCATTGTTGAATCTCCTCTTTTTAAAATCTCCTCTCGACTCGCTTCTTCTATTCTAATGGCCATGATTACCACCAGAGTGGTTACTGCTTTTGTCCGTATTTTTCTTTCTCCGCTGGTTATCGTTGTTCTGATGACTGCTGTCACTGGTATAATCCTGGTTGTGGTCCCTCGGTTGACCGTACTCGTTATCTCGCTTTAATAATTGAGCACTGTTGAAAACATCTGAATAAAGAGAAAATTTATGAGAAATGAGATATTAACGTATGCCGGGTTTCAAACCTCTCAGAAACATCCGCGTCATATGTTCCTCATTCTCCACCAAATGAGGTGCAAACTTGGATAACTCTGCAAACTTTGCCTCGTACTGGGATACCGTCATGTTGTTTTGTTCCAGTCTAATAAACTCCACTTCCTTCATATGACGAAAACTTTCAGGAAAGTACTTGTCATTGAACAGTTTCTGAAACGTCTCCCAAGACATCTTTGAAGTGCTACCGGATGGGTACGCTTCACAGATTCCCACCAGTAATCTGCCTCATTACGGAACATAAAGGAGACGAATAGAACCTTCTGTTCTTTTGTGCATCCCAAGACATCGAATATCTTGGTAATTTGCTTCACCCACGTCTCCGCCTTAATCGAATTCGGCTTTCCCTAGAATTCTGGTGGTCCCAACTCCTTGAATCTTTGGGCATTTGTGATAAACCGTGAATTGCTATCATTTCCTCCTCAGATTTTGAACACGAGTCTCCTCGTCTGATTTTGCATGAACTACAAGAAGCTTCTAAACATCCCATCGTTCATCATCTCGCTCAAATTGTGTTGTTCACGGAGGAACATTACCACTGTTACGCTTCTCCTCGTTGGTGAGTCTGAGCGCCTCTCCTTCGTCTCATTTACTCCACCGTTAACATTCTCGGTTGCCATTCTTAACATCGCCATAAAATAAGGGTTAATTAAAAAATTAACAAATCGGATAATACCCTATATTTATGACCAACCAACAAATAAGCTTAGGTAGGACACACTAAATAAGGATTTACTTGTCTCTCCCTCCTAGTTCTATTCCCCGATCTCCGCCAGAGATCATATCCCTAAGCTCAGAAACCAACTGTGAAGCCCCCAAAATAGGTATACATCACCCATTCTGAGTTGTCAAATACATGGTGCGAAACAACTACAACTTTATTAATAATACAATTGTCGTGCAAAATACGACAACACTTGAACTGTGAGTTTAAATACAAATATTGTCTTCAAGACAATATCCACACTCAAATAAGTCCTCATTACAATTATTGATACATTATTTTACAAAAATGGTGAGGACTACTAAAACCACTTCTAGAACCATCATTCCATACCCCCACTAAGACTTCGCTACATTCTCGCCTCTTGAGAAGAAAATGGAACAAAAAGGAAAAAGGTGAGCTCAACTAGCTCAGTAAAGAATATTATGACTAAGATAATATAGAACAAATTATCGTTAGTATTCAACAGGAAAAAATCTGATAAAATACAATAGACAACAAGTTTCAGATCAATATTCGCAGCGGAAATAATAATTCATAGAAGAGTTACGTAGAGAATGAAATCTACTATTGTCTATGAATTTAAAAGTCCATCATCAATATTTTATCCCTATAACATTAATCAATATACATCATAAATCAAATATTCATCTTTGCACTACAGGCCAAAGATATTCACCAGTTGGTCATGTTCATCTAAACACCTGTTCATCTTTGCACTACGGGCCAAAGATATTCATCAGAAATCATTCATCTTTGCACTACAGGCCAAAGATATTCAGTAATATCATCATTTAGGACCGAGGATGATGAAAAATATTTTAAAGAAAACGAATCCAGTGAAACAAAAGAATAAATATTAAGGATTCGTATTTCGATTTATCCATGTCCAAAAATATCTCAATAATAATCATAGTGGAGTAAAATTCAAGAATGATCAAAACATGGATACAATCAAAGCTAGTATCCATAATAGATATTTTGGACAAAAAATTAAAATTTTATTTTTCTGGGAATAGTGTCGTATACGTGAATACTAACTCCGACACCAAAAGACAAGAATTTCACAAGAAAAATATTCCCAATATACCAGCATAATGATATTGAAAGAATAATATCATTTTAAAAAAAAATATCCATTACCTCGTAAAGACAAGATTTCTAAATTGAAACAGGATATAGGCTATGACTTGAACTTGCAATCAGATAAAACAACACTCAAAGTATTAAAATACTCACAAGAATATGCTCAATATATCGAGAGAGAAAGAGAGAGAAAACTTCAGTTTCTGGTATGATTTTTAATTCTAACCTAAGCACCCTATTTATAGGAAAATGCTTAGAACACCAAAGCAGAAAATTAAATAAAATATTATTATTTATATTACAAATTCCTACGCCTACTTTTATCAACTCACTTCAGCCACCTTGCACATGTTAATGATGCCCAAAAAATGAAAAAAAAAGTTTTCTTTAAAAAAAATATTAAAACTTCAAAAATCAATTATTTCAGAATTTTGGAACTTCAATAATTCATAACAAATAGCCCTTTTATCAGAAAAATTCAAACCTCATGTCTTTTTCATAGGAAATTTCATTCTCTACAACTTTTTAGAAGAAATTTTTCTAAATTCTAAACAGAAATTGACCGAAATCCACAAACGGGAGATTTTACAAGCTATAATCAAATTTCAGTAAAGAAATGGGGTCCACCGACACACAAAATATGTGTTAATCATTTAATGCAACAAAAACAATCTTCCTCCTCATATACTCATATATTTCACATTCATTGTAAAAATATCACCATTATTATATTATAATAATATAATAAAATATTATTTTATCAGAAAATATAAAATATCAATTTTTAACAATTGTCACTTTAAAAAATTTCTCCATCTATATCCATATAAAATCAATATTTTTCTCATCATATAAATCAATAATTAATTATTCACAAATAATATTACGTAATCACAATCTCGACAATCGTGTAGTTCCCGAAAGAGGCTTTTCAATAAAGATTTTTCCTTCTTTGGCGGCAATTAATTAGGTGACCAAACCTCTTCTTGTAGATGTAACTTTCTAGACATTGTCAATAATGTTATCTAATAATATTATTCAGATAATATGAATTATTGCTCTGATAATAGAAAATACTGTGTAGTGACAATTATTGAAATAACAGTAATATAAAATATCAACGTAGCAATTATTAAATCAATAAAATAAAATATTGAACAATAATTACTGTAACAATTATTAAGTAGTGCCTTTTTACGTAAGAATCAATAATTGGTGCAATACTGCAGTAATATTCGTGTGTTTTAACCACTTAGAGTATTTCGACAATGATAATTCAGTAATAACAACGCCAATTATTTATAAACAACTTATTTTTATCGCTTTCTTCATCCAATCGATTTACATTATGGGACCCACATTAAGGTTTTGGCCGTCAGCATTTAATATTCTCCGAACAAGTAAGAATATTCCACGACCAAACGAATATTCCCCGACAACAATTAATATTTTATAACCACTTGCTTATTTGAAATATTTGCGTATTTTACCCATAACTAACCACATTAATCAAATTAATCCTTACTATTTCAAAATAATAAATAAAGAAAATTTAATTTTATTTATAATAAATTGGGGTCTTACAAGAAGTCTACTACCTCACTATTCCAAAGATCCGCTTTTTCTTCTAGGTAAGGGTATTATTTCTTTTGTATTCATGAAGAGTTATTTTCTTTCAATACTGTAAGGGTCGTTATTCCATTCTTTATTATTCTCATTGGAATAACTCGTCTGCTGGTCTATCGCATGCTTGGTGAATTCTTTTGTTATTCCATTATTTATTATTCTGTTGGAATAACCTGCATCTAGGCTTTTATCGTATGCCTCGGTGAATTCTTCTATTATTCCATTCTTTATTATTCATTGGAATAACTCATCTGCGCGGCTCATCGCATGCATGATGAATTCTTCTGTTATTCCATTCTTTATTATTCTGTTGGAATAACCTGTCTATGTGGACTACCATATGCATGGTGAATGATCCTTCGTATTCATTCCTTATTAAATTGTGAAAATGATCTGTCTACTTGGATTACAGCATGGCGGGTGAAAATCCATTTGCAGTTTCGTAAATTCTATTATACTCATATGAGATATCATTTCTTTTGTACTCGTCATGTAATATCATTTTCTTTGGTATTTTTCTTTTATGAGTTACTATTCACGGGTTACTATTCATGTAAGACCCCAACTTTTATGAATAAAGATGAATTTTTTATAAATATCATTTTTAAATATTATGGTGTGGATTTGATATAATATTATAGTTATGGGTAGTATTTACAAATTTTGCAAAGTAAGCAAGTGGTTATATAATATTCGATTGGTCGAGGAATATTCATTTTAACAGGGAATATTCGTAAGACGGCACAATCATTGGTGGACCCCACAACGGAAGTATTGTCGTAGTTAGAAAACAGCGTAATTATCTTTTATAAAAATAATCTGCGAAAGTGTTACCGTTAAAACCGCTTGAACTTCCCGGTAGTAAAAAGTACGATGAATACGCGTGGTTGCATAAGTAGCACTACAGTATTGATTATTGATGCTTATATGAGAAGTCACTCGCTTATACTCAATTATTGCTACATGGTGAATTGATGCATCATATCTCTCACATTATTGATTCAATTATTGTCACAAAGATCATCTCGCATAATATTTATTATTATTAAATCAATAATTGAGATGACACGATTATTCATATTATTATTTACAATATTGACAATGTCTAGAAGTTCTGTCAAGGAGAGGTTTAGTCACCTAATTGCGCGCCAATAAGGAGAAATCCTTATCGGATCAAAGCCCTCTCTTTCTTGGGAACGACCTGGTTGTTAAATATTGTGAATTATATTATTAATGATGAATAAGTTGTGTTGATTAAAGATGAAATTGATAGTTCCATTGTGTTGGGATTATTAGTGTTAGTAGAAATCGATATTTATTTCGATAATAATTGATGTCTGGAGGTTATACTAACCAATCGGGTAATTAATCGGATAAATGAGCAATTAATTGCTATTATTTCACATGCTTATAACTATTTTACTCACATGTGTGTACTATTGATTCACATTTATGTACTATTAGGGGAGGTGGTGCAAAATTGATAATATTTGCATGACTAAATTAAAAATGGAGGTATAGTTGAAGGTACTATACTGTAATTAATTTTTTCACATGATTATACTATTAAATCACATGAATGAACTATTAATTTACATTATTAACTATTAGGGGAGGTGGTGCAAGTTTGATAATACTTGCAGGACTAAATAAAAAATGAAAAAAAAAGAGGAAGGTATTATACTATAATATTTCGAGCCCCAAAATTGCAATTATCAAAACTATATTTTCCTATAAATAGAAGCTCATTCTTCTTTCATTTCTCACCAATTCACAAAAGCTTTAGAAAAATTATTATAGAGAGAAATTATAGAGAGAAAGAAGAAGAAAGTCTCACTACCTCACTATTTCAAAGATCCAGCTTTTCTAAGGTAAGGGTATTATTCTTTCGTATTCATGAAGAGAGTTATTTTCTTTCAATACTGTAAGGTTTGTTATTCCATTCTTTATTATTATATTGAATAACTTTTGTCTATCGCCAATACCGCATACATGGTGAAATTCTTCTGTTATTTCATTCTTTATTATTCTGTTGGAATAACCTGTCTGTGCGGTCT
The DNA here is from genome assembly GCA_020205605.1 of Panax ginseng. Lineage (NCBI taxonomy): Eukaryota > Viridiplantae > Streptophyta > Magnoliopsida > Apiales > Araliaceae > Panax > Panax ginseng. The sequence continues at coordinate 12,779,284 of CM035143.1, forward strand.
ATCGCATGCCTGGTGAATTCTGTTGTTATTTCATTCTTTATTATTCTGTTGGAACATCCTGTCTGTGTGGATTACGCATGAACTGGTTCCATTCTTTATTATTCTGTTGGAATAACTCGCCTGTCACGGATTACGCATCACTTTGAATGAATTCTTCATTATTCCATTCTTTATTATTCTGTTGGAATAATCTGTCTACGTGGATTACCGCATGGCTCCAAAAATCCATTTGCGGTTTCATATATTCTATTATACTCAGTTGATTAAAGTTTTGGCTTCTATACTCCATGAAATTGGTGGAATATCCTTGATATTTGCGCTTCATCCAGTATCTTTTCATGGAAATATTCTTCTGAGCATTCTTAAATTTTACTCCACAAAGCAGTATCATATTGACAATTTGGACGTTATTGATTTCAGGATAAATTAAATTATAAATCTTTACAAATTTATCCTTGAACTTGTTTTATTGAATTCTTATATCATTGTCATCATCCTCATGTTTATAATATGTTGAAAGTCATCTCAGTGGCACATGTAGTGCATAGATGGACTTGGTATGATTATGACCGTGGATTATTCTAGTATAATCATGACCGTAATGTTACAAATGATGTGGTAAAAGTCTTCATTGGCCGTAGTGCATTGATGGACAGTTGTTGGCATGATCATGACCATTGATGAATACACGAATATCATTGGCCCGTAGTGCATGGATAATTTATGGTCGTGATACTAATGAATATCCTTGGTCGTAGTGCAGGGATGATGTGGTTTATTTATTAAGTTGATTCTCAGCGATAAAAGTGATAAAAAAACCTTTTAAATCATGAAGATAGTAGATTTTATTCTCTACTTGACTCTTCTAATGGATTGTTTGTTCCGCTGCAGTTAAACTTGATGTTTATTATATTTTATCAGTTTAACACTGTTGAAGGCTAATGATAATTTATTCTGCATTATCTTAGTCATAATATTTCTTACTGGGCTAGTTGAGCTCACCCTTTCTTTCACTGTTCTCTTCAGGAAATGAGAACGTAGCTGGGACTAGTAGGGAAACGGAGTGACGGTCCAGATGATAGGATTAATAGTCCTCACTATTCTCTTAAATAGTGTGACAATAAATGTAATGAGGACTTCATTGAGTGTGGATATAGTTTACATGACAATATTCTTATTAAAACTCTTAGATTATGTTTTGTCGTATTTTACACGACTGTTGTATAATTAAGTTGTATTTGAATTTTATACCATGTATTTGGCGACACAAGATGGGTGATGTATACCTATTTTGGGGGGGTCACAGTTCACCCGGTTACTATTCACTCTAGTATTATTCACTCGGGTATTCGGGGCACTTTTCGTGCCGAAGTACTATTCACGAGTTACTATTCATGGGTTACTATTCACTCTAGTATTATTCACTCGGCTATTCGGGACACTTTTCGTGTCGGGGTACTATTCCCGAAGTACTATTCATGGGGTACGATTCACCCAAAAAATATATTTCTTTTCTGTCCAAATTATTTTTTATACATGAATATTATTCTTGAATTTTACTCTACAAAGCAGTATCATGTTGACAATTTGAACGTTATTGAATTCTTGATAAATTAAATTATAAATCTTTAAAATTTATCCTTGAACTTGTTTTATTGAATTATTATGTCATTGTCATTATCATCATGCTTATATTGTGATGAAAGTCATCTTTGGATTACGTGCATAAATGGACTTGGTATGATTATGACCAAGAACTATTCGGTATAATCATGACCGTAATGTAACGAATGATGTGGTAAAAGTCCTCATTGGCCTGTAGTTCATTGATCGACAATTGTTGGTATGATTATGACCAGGGATTATTCGCTATAATCATGACCATTGATGATTACATGAATAACATTGGTCGTGGTGCATGGATGATTCGATTTTATTTATTAAGCTGAGTCTCAGCGATAAAGTTGATGAAAAACTTTTTAAATCATAGAAGATAGTAGATTTTATGCTCTATTTGACTCTTCTAATGTATTGCTTATTCCGCTGCAGTTGTTGATCTAAAACTTGTTGTCTATTATATTATATCAGTTGTTATACTGTTGAAGGCTAAGGATAATTTATTCTGCATTATCTTAGTCATAATATTTCTTCTCGGGCTAGTTGAGCTCACCATTTTTTTTTTCACGTTTCTCTTGAAATGAGAATATATATTTGGGACGAGCTCTGGGGAACGGATTGACGGTCCAGATGGTTATTTTAGTAGTCCTCACTATTCTATAAAATAGTGTGACAATAAATATAATGAGGACTCCTTTGAGTGTGGATATTGTCTAGATAACAATATTCTTATTAAAACTCTTAGATTATGTTTTGTCGTATTTTACACGACTGTTGTATAATTAAGTTGTATTTGAATTTTGTACCATGTGTATCTGGCGACCCAAGATGGGTGATGCATACATGTTTTGGGGGCGTCACAGAACACATAGAGACTAGATTAATTTTAATGTATCCTTAATATCTATTTCTGATGAATTAAAAATAAAGATTGAGAATTAATTAACTATTATTAAACTAATTAGAATATGAAAACTAATAATAAGGAAACAATATACGAATTCAAATCCATTAAACAATAAACATAACAAGTAATCCATTATCTTCTATTTTTATAACTTAACTATGATTTTGATCTCCCTTTCCTTTAATTTAGTAATTTTACAATTAACATGGGTAAACATAGACTGTGAAAATTTAAGAATTAAGTATAACTCATCAAAACTTCTTCGACCAATAATTGATTACGAAAAACTCGTATTTTAACAATAATCTATCAAAATATCTTAATTAATTTAAAATCACATAAGAAATATAAAACAAATGTATTTCAATAACAAAACATGAAGGTGAAATCAAATAAACATAAAAACATAAATAATAGAAGAGATAAAGAATATTATCATGAATAATTATTTAATTTAATTTTCATCCCAAATATAAAAAGTTAGCTACATTAAAAATAAATAAATTAACTAAGATAAAGAAGAAGAAGTAGAAAATTAAAAATAAAATAAGAAAACTTCTTTTTATTAAGAATCATCCAACGGACGTACAATGAAGAAATAATGTAATCATATGAAGAAATAATTTAATCATACTCCTACTCCTACTCCTATATATAAAAAACACCTAATATGTAAGACCCCAACTTTTATGAATAAAGAATATTATGGTGTGGATTTGATATAATATTATAGTTATGGGTAATATTTACAAATTTTGCAAAGTAAGCAAGTGGTTATATAATATTCGATTGGTCTGGGAATATTCGTTTTAACAGGGAATATTCGTACGACGGCACAATCATTGGTGGACCCCACAACGGAAGTATTGTAGAAAATGACAGAATTATCTTTTTATAAAAATAACGGCGAAAGTGTTACCGTTAAAACTGTTGAACTACCCGGTAGTAAAAGTACAGCAATATGCGTGGTTGCATAGTAGCACACGGTATCAATTATTGATGCTTACGTGAAAAGTCACTCAGTTATACTCAATTATTGCTATATTAATTGTTGTATCATATCTCTCATATTATTGATTCAATTATTGTCACAGTATCATCTGCATAATATTTATTATTATTAAATCAATAATTGAGACGACACAGTTATTCATATTATTATTTATAATATTGACAATGTCTAGAAATTCTATCAAGGAGAGGTTTGGTTACCTAATTGCGCGTCAATAAGTAGAAATCCTTATCGGATCAAAGCCCCCTCTTTCCTAGGAACGACCTGGTTATTAAATATTATGAGTTATAATATTAATGATGAATAAGTTGTGTTGATTAAAGATGAAATTGATAGTTCTATTGTGTTGGAATTATTAGTGTTAGTGGAAATTGAAATTTATTTCGATAATAATTGATGTCTGGAGGTTATATTGACCAATCGGGTAATTAATCGGATAAATGAGCAATTAATTGCTATTATTTCACATGCTTATAACTATTTGTTCGCATGTGTGTACTATTGATTCACATTCATGTACTAATAGGGGAGGTGGTGCAAGATTGATAATACTTGCATGACTAAATTAAAAATGGAGGTATAGTTGAAGGTCCTATTGTAAGACCCCAAATTATTATTAAATGAAATTTAATTTTCTCTATTTATTATTTTGAAATAATAAGGGTTGATTTGATTAATGTGGTTAGTTATGGGTAAAATGCGCAAATATTTTAAATAAGTAAGTGGTTATAAAATATTCATTTTTATCGGAGAATATTCATTTGGTCGTGGAATATTCTTACTTTGTTGGGAATATTCGTATTTACTGGCCAAGCAAAATTGTGGTGGGCCCCATAACGAAAAATCGATTGGATGAAGAAAAAACGACAAGTATAAGTTGTTTATAAATAACAACAGAAGTTGTTACCGAATATCATCGTTTGAATACCCTATGGTTAAAACACAAGAATACGCATTGTTGCACAAGAAGGCATTACCAGTATTGCACCAATTATTGATTATTACGTAAGAAAGCACTACTCAATAATTGTTACAGTAATTACTATTCAATATTTTATTTTATTGATTCAATAATTGCTACGTTGATATTTTATATTACTGTTGTTTCAATAATTTTCACTACATAGTATTTTCTATTATCGGAGAAATAATTCATATTATTTTAATAATATTACTAGATAACATTATTGGTAATGTCTAGAAAATTCTGTCTAAGGAGAGGTTTGGTCACCTAATTGCGCGCCAGTAAGGAGAAATTCTTATTGGAAAGCCCCATCTTTCCTGGGAACGGCCTGGTTGTCAGTACTGTGATTCTGTAATATTATTTGTGAATAATTAACTATTGATTTATATGATAAGGAAAATATTCATTTTATGTGGATATAGATGGAGAAAATTTTTTATTTGAAAATTAATATTTTATCTTTTTCTGATAAAATAATTCATTTAAATATATTATTATATTTTAATAATATAATAATGGTGATATTTTTACAAAGAATGTGGGATATATGTGTATATGAGGAGGAAGAGTATTTTTGTTGCATTAAATAATTAACACATGTTTTGTGTGTCGGTGGACCCCATTTCTTGACTAAAATTTGATTATAGCCTGTAAAATCGCCCGTTTGTGGATTTCGGTCAATTTCTGTTTGGAATTTGGAAAACTTTCTTCTGAAAAGTTGTAGATAATAGAATTTCCTATGAAAAAAACATAAGTTTTGAATTTTTCTGATAAAAGAGCTATTTATTATGAATTATTGAAGTTCCGGATTAATTGATTATCATTTTTTGGAAGTTTTAAACATTTTTTGTTAGAAAAACATTTTTGTCATTATGGTGGGCTACTTTGGTGGCTGAATTCAAGTTTTCAAGAGTTGTGCGTGACTTTATTTTATAAATATATTATTATATTAAATTTTCTGCTTTGGTGTTCTAAGCATTTTCCTATAAATAGGGTGCTTAGGTTAGAATTGAAAATCACACCAGAAACTGAAATCTTCTCTCTCTTTCTCTCTTGATATATTGAGCGTATTCTTGTGAGTATTTTGATACTTTGAGTGTTGTTATACGGTGCAAGTTCCCTTCAAGACTATATTCAGTATTCCATCCAGAAGTACTATTCTTTCGAGGTAAGGTATGCTATTTTCTTCTTAAATGATATTATTTTCTTCAATATCATTATGCCGAAATATTGGTTTAAACTTTTTATCAAATTTGGAACTTTTTGTGTCGGGGTTAATATTCACGTATACGACACTATTCATGTATACGGTACTATTCACGAATACGGCACTATTCACAGAAAAATTAAATTTTTGTTTTTCGTTCAAAATATCTATTATGGATACTAGCTTTGATTGTATCCATGTTTTGATCATTCTTGAATTTTACTCCACTATGATTATTTATGAGGTATTTTTGGACATGGATAAACCAAATATCTAATCCTTAATATTTGTTATTTTGTTTCACCGGATTCGTTTTTTTCTTTAAAATATTTTTCATCATCCTCGATCCTAAATGATGATATTATCGAATATCTTTGGCCCAGTAGTGCGTAGATGAATGATTTCGATGAATATCTTTGGCCCGTGGTGCAAAGATGAACAGTGTTTAGATGAACATGACCAACTAATGAATATCTTTGGCTCAGAGTGCAAAGATGAATATTTGATTCCGTATATATATTGATTGATGTTACAGGATAAAATATCGACGATAAACTTTTAAATTCATATATAGAAGATAGTAGATTTCATTATCTACTTAACTCTTCTAATGAATTATTATTTCCGCTGCGAATATTGATCTGAAACTTGTTGTCTATTGTATTTTATCAAATTTTTCCCTGTTGAAGACTAACGATAATTTGTTCTATATTATCTTAGTCATAATGTTCTTTACTGGGCTAGTTGAGTTCACCCTTTTCCTTTTTGTTCCATTTTTCTCTCAAGAGGCGAGAATGTAGCGAAGTACTAGTCAAAAGTGTGGAATGATGGTTCTAGAAGTTATTTTAGTAGTCCTCACTATTTTGTAAAATATTGTATCAATAATTGTAATGAGGACTTATTTGAGTGTGGATATTGTCTCAGATGACAATATTTGTATCTAAACTCACAGCTTTAAGTGTTGTTTATTTTGCACGACGTACTTGTATTAATAAAGTTGTAGTTGTTTCGTACCATGTATTTGGCGACTCGTAATGGGTGTTGTATACCTATTTTGGGGGCTTCACAACTAGTATCGAGCTTAGGGATATGATCTCATGTGAGATCGGGGAATAGAACTAGGAGGGAGAGACGAGTAAATCCTTCGCTATTGTGTCCTACCTAACCTATTTGTTGGTCTCATCATAATATAGGGTATTATGTGATTTGTTAATTTGTTTAATTAACCCTTGTTTTATGGCGATTTAAGATTGGCAACCGAGAATGTTAACAAAGGGAGTAAATGAGACTGTGGAGACGCTTGTAGACTTCACAAACGAGGAGAACGTGGCAACAGTCGGGCAATGTTCCTCCCGTGAACAACACCAATTGGCGGATGATGATGAACGATGGGATGTTTAGAAGCTTTTTGCGCTCATGCAAAACCGCATTTAGAGGGAGACTCGTGTACAAAATACTGGTGGAAATGATAGAACGCTGCCATTGTCACGCCAGCCAGCGGCTTCAAAGAGTCAGGACCACTGAAATTTATTGGAAAGCCGGATCCGATCAAGGCAGAGACGTGGGTTAAACAAATTACCAAGATATTCGATGTCTTGGGATGCACAGAGAATGAAAGGTTCCATTCGCCACCTTTATGTTCCGTGGCGAGGCGCATCTATCAGTGGGGAATCAGGAAGCGTCTTCTCACTGCCGCATTCAAAGATGTCTTGGGAGACATTTCAGAAACTGTTTAATGACAAATACTTTCCTGAAAGTGTTCGTCATATGAAGGAGGTAGATTTTATTAAATTTGAACAAAACAACATGACGGTGTCCCAGTACGAGGCGAAGTTCGCGGAGTTATCCAGGTTTGCACCTCATTTGGTGGAGAATGAGGAACGTATGACGCAGATGTTTCTGAGAGGTTTGAAACCCGGCATACGTCAATATCTCATTTCTCATAAATTTTCTCTCTATTCAGATGTTGTCAACAGGGCTCAATTATTAGAGCGAGATAACAAGTACGGTCAACCGAGGGACCACAACCAGATCATGCTTATGATGTGATTCATCGTAACAACGATAACCAAATGGAGAAAGAAGAATACGACAAGAGCGGCAACCACTCCGTGGTAATCATGGCCATGAGAATAAAGAAAGCGAGTCGGGGGAGATTTTAAAAATGAGATTCAACAATGACAATGCGAAGACGTCAAGACCAAAGAATAACCGGTTCCAAGGGAGGAGAACGACCACCCATTATATGCTATAAATGCGGAAAGAAGGACATATCACCAAACCGCCTAATGAGTTCAAGGTATGCTATAATTGTGGAAAGGAAGGACATATCGCTTCGAGATTGTACGGAATAAACCAAGTCTAATGGGATGGTGACTCAAAAGGTCATCCCATAAAAGTCAAAGTCAATCTGCCTCGGAAGAGCGTTTGTCTTGACCGTCAACATGCGAGGAACCCAAACGAGGTGATCACGGGTAAGCTAATCATAAATTCATGCGAAGTTTATACCTTACTTGATACCGGTGCTACCCATTCATTTATCTCTCCTGCTTGTGCTCAACGTTTAAACTTGACTCCGGAGAGATTAGACTTTGACCTATCTGTGGAAACTCCGTTAGGAGATACTTTCATCACATCCACTATATATAAATCTTGTTTGATCCAAGTTGGTACCATCACCTTACCTGTTGACCTTATCTCTTTAAAGATACTTGCATTTGACGTGATTTTAGGGATAGATTGGTTAACTACTCATCATGCCAAAATTGATTGTTTTCGTAAGGTTGTTAGTTTTCATATTCCTAACCAACCCGTCAGCGTAATTCAAGCAACTAAGCCATTAAAATCAATCACTGTTATATCAAGTCATAAAGCTATTCGTTTATTAAAAACGGATGTCAAGCTTTCTTAGCCCATGTTATGGATTTGAATAAAGACACGTCATATTTGAATACAATTCATGTTGTTATTGACTTTCCTGACGTATTTCCTAAAGAACTTCCCGGTCTACCCCCAGAACGTGAAGTTGAATTCTTTATTGATCTTGAACCTGGTACAAAGCCCATTTCTAAAACCCCATATCGAATGGCTCCTATTGAACTTCGTGGAGTTAAAGGTCCAACTACGTGAGTTGTTGGACATCGGTTTCATTCGGCCCCAGTACATCTCCTTGGGGTGCTCCTATTTTATTCGTAAAGAAGAAAGACGGGAGTATGCGACTTTGTATCGACTACCGGGAATTAAACCATGTCACTATCAAGAATAGGTATCCGCTACCTAGTATTGATGACTTGTTTGACCAGTTGTAAGGAGCACAATTCTTTTCAAAAATCGATCTTCATTCTGGATATCATCAGCTGAAGATTAGAACTGAGGATATTCCAAAGACTGCCTTCAGAACTCGGTACGGGCATTATGAATTCTTAGTCATGTCTTTTGGATTGACTAATGCTCCTGCGATTTTCATGGATATGATGAACCGAGTATTCAAGGATTATTTGGATCAGTTCGTTGTTGTCTTTATTGATGACATCCTCATATATTCCAAAAGCCATGAAGATCATGAGCACCATTTGAAGCTGGTACTCCAAAGGCTTCGTGAAAACAAGTTATATGCCAAGTTGAAGAAATGCGAGTTCTGGCTTGAGGAAGTAGCATTCCTTAGGCACGTTGTGTCAAAGCATGGAGTATCTGTTGACTCGGCGAAGATTGAAGCAATACAAAGTTGGGAGCAACCAAGACGGTGGATCAAGACGTAGCTTTACTGGCTTAATGTGGTTATTATTCTGAGATTCGTGGAAGGATTTTCTCGAATCTCTACCCCGTTAACTCAAATTAACTCGGAAGATACAAAATTGCATGGAACGAGGAACGCGAGAAGAGTTTCCAAGATCTCAAGAGGAGACTCATTTCGCACTGCTCGACGACAATACCATCTGGTTCTGGATGGATTTGTTATCTACAAACGATGCTTCGTAAAGGGTTAGGATGTGTTCTCATGAAACATGGGAAAGTCATAACCTATGCCTCATGACAACTTAAAGAATATGAGAGGAATTATCCTACTCATGATCTAGAGTTAGCGCAATGCTTTCAAGCTTAAAGATCCGGAGGCACTATCTATATGGGGAGAAAGTGGAGATATATTCGCACCATAAAAGCCTCAAATATTTCTTCACTCAAAAAGAACTCAACACGCTAAGACGACAATCGGGTCGAAATGCTGAAAGACTACGACCATACCATTCAATACCATCCTGGAAAATCAAACGTGGTAGCTGACGCATTGAGTAGAAGATCATATGCAGGAACGAGTGCGATGATGTCAAGTATACGCATAGAACAAACTTTAATCGATAAAGTTAAAGTTGCTCAAGCCACAGACCCGGAGCTGATGCGTATGAAGAAGAAAGTGCAAGAAGGTGCTATTCCAGAAGGAAGAATCGATGAAGAAGGAATACTTCGAGTCCACTCCAGATTTTGTGTTCCTAACGATTCTGATTTGAAGTACAAGATCATGATGGAGGCACACAATACACCATTTGCAATCCATCCTGGAAGTACCAAAATGTGTCGTGATCTTCAACATATATTTTGGTGAAACAATATGAAGAGAGAGATTGCAAAGTTTATCTCGAGGTGTTTAACTTGTCAACGTGTAAAGGCGGAGCATCAAGTGCCTAAGGGCCCATTGCAACCACTTGAGATTCCAAAATGGAAGTAGGAACACATTACCATGGATTTTGTTACGGGTCTTCCCACGGTTTCTCAAGGCATAAATACTATTTGAGTTATTATTGATAGATTAACCAAGTCTACTCATTTCTTTCCGATACGGGAGACTTATTCCCTTGAACGTCTTGCTAGTATGTACGTAAATGAGATTGTGAGGTTGCATGGCATGGCAATATCTATAGTTTTGGATCGTGACCCAAGATTCACTTCAAGATTTTGGATTAGCTTGCAAAAAGCTATGGGCACGGATTTACGATTCAGTTCGACATACCATCCTCAAACGAACGGGAAATCAGAGAGGACTATTCAAACTCTTGAAGATCTATTAAGACTTTGTGTCCTAAATTTCAAAGGGAGTTGGGATAAGTACCTACCATTGGTGGAATTCTCCTACAACAACAGTTATCATGCAAGTATAGGTATGGCTCCATTCGAAGCATTGTATAGACGAAAGTGTCGCTCTCCAATATGTTGGGATGAGGTGGGTGAAGCAACATTGTTGGGACCCGAGTTGGTACGTATGACTACGGAAAGATCCAAATGATTCGACAACGTATACAAACGACACAGGATCGACAAAAGAGTTATGCGGATCTTCATCGAAAGGACGTGGAATTTAGTATTGGGGATCACGTATTGTTGCGTGTTGCTCCATGGAAGGGAGTTACAAGATTCGGGAAAAGAGGAAAGCTCAATCCACGATTTATTGGTCCATTTCGATTCTTGATCGAATAGAAATGTAGCCTATAGACTCGCGTTACCTCCAAGTATGTCTCGTGTTCATAATGTTTTTCATATATCCTTTGTACGTAAATATGTGAAAGACCCAAACCACGTTATTGAAGTTAGAACCAGACGAGATAGTCAAGACTTAACGTGACGAAGAGGTACCAGTCAAGATCTTGGATAGGAAAGAGCATGTCCTACGTACAAAGGTCATACCACAAGTTAAAGTTTTGTGGAGGAACCATGCTATTGAGGAAATGACCTAGGAGTTGGAAACGGAAATGAAAGCGAAGTATCCTCATCTTTTCGAAACACCAGGTACGTACGTCAATTTCGATGACGAAATTTCATAAGGAGGGGAGGTTGTAAGACCCCAAATTATTAATAAATGAAATTTAATTTCCTCTATTTATTATTTTGAAATAGTAAGGGTTGATTTGATTAATGTGGTTAGTTATGTATAAAATGCGCAAATATTTTAAATAAGCAAGTGGTTATAAAATATTCATTTTTATCGGAGAATATTCGTTTGGTCGTGGAATATTCTTACCGTCGGGAATATTCGTGATTTACTAGCGACCTTGTGTGGGCTCGATAACGAAAGCGATTGGATGAAGAAAACGATAAGTATAAGTTGTTTATAAATAACGCAGCGTAGTTATTACTGAGTATTATACTATTGGAATACCCGTTGGTTAAAACACGAAGAATACGCGTTGTTGCACAAGAAGACACACGGTATTGCACCAATTATTGATTCTTACGTAAGAAGGCACTACTCAATAATTGTTACAGTAATTACTATTCAATATTTTATTTTATTGATTCAATAATTGCTACGTTGATATTTTATATTACTGTTGTTTCAATAATTTTCACTACATAGTATTTTCTATTATCGGAGTAATAATTCATATTATTTTAATAATATTACTAGATAACATTATTGGCAATGTCTAAAAAGTTACATTTCAAGGAGAGGTTTGGTCACCTAATTGCTACCAAATAAGGAGAAATTCTTATTGAAAGCCCCTCTCCTCCTGAAACTACTGTTGCAAGATATTGTGATTCTGTAATATTATTTGTGAATAATTAATTATTGATTTATATGATAAGGAAAATATTCATTTTATGTGGATATAGATGGAGAAAATTTTTAATGTGACAATTGTTGAAAATTAATATTTTATCTTTTTCTGATAAAATAATTCATTTAAATATATTATTATATTTTAATAATATAATAATGGTGATATTTTTACAAAGAATGTGGGATATATGTGTATATGAGGAGGAATAGTATTTTTGTTGCATTAAATGATTAACACATGTTTTGTGTGTCGGTGGACCCCATTTCTTGACTGAAATTTGATTATAGCACAGAAAATCGCTTGGTTTGTGGGATTTCTGGCCAATTTTTGTTTGGAATTTGAAAAAACTTTCTTCTGCAAAGTTGTAGATAATGGAATTTTCTATGGAAAAGACATAAGTTTCGAATTTTTCTGATAAAAGGGCTATTTGTTATGAATTATTGAAGTTCCGGATTAATTGATTATCATTTTTTGGAAGTTTTAAATATTTTTTGTTAGAAAAACGTTTTTGTCATTATGGTGGGCTACTTTGGTGGCTGAATTCAGGTTTTCAAGAGGTGTGCGTGAATTTATTTTATAAATATATTATTATATTAAATTTTTTACTTTGGTGTTCTAAGCATTTTCCTATAAATAGGGTGCTTAGGTTAGAAATGAAAATCACACCGTAAATCGAAATCTTCATGATTTACCCCAAAATAGGTCCAATCCAACCAACCCATTCTCGAGTCGCCAAATACATGGTATGTAAACAACTACAACTTCATTAATACAATTGTCGTGCAAAATACGACAACACATAAACAAAGGAGTTTAAATACAAATATTGTCTTCTGCATAATATCCACATTCAAATAAGTCCTCATTACAATTATTGACACACTATTTTACAAAATAGTGAGGACTACTAAAACAACCTGCCTTGAACCATTACTCCACACCCCGAATTAGTTTCAGCTATATTCTCGCTCTCACGAGAAGAAAAATGAAACAAAAAGAAAAGGGTGAGCTCAACTAGCCCAAGAATGAATATTATGACTAAGATAATGTACAACAAATTATCCTTAGTCTTCAACAAGGAAAAATCGATAGAATACAATAGACAACAAGTTTTAGATCAACAATCAGAAGCGGAAACAACAATTCATTAGAAGAGTTAAGTAGAGAATGAAATCTACTATCATCTATGAATTTAAAAGTCCATCATCGATATTTTATCCTCGTAACATCAATCAATATACATCTTGAATTAAATAGTCATCTTTGCACTACGGGCCAAAGATATTCATCAGTTGGTCATGTTCATCTCAACACCTGTTCATCTTTGCACTACGGGCCAAAGATATTCATCAGTTGGTCATGTTCATCTAAACACCTGTTCATATTTGCACTACGGGCCAAAGATATTCATTATAAAATCATTCATCTTTGCACTACAGGCCAAAGATATTCAGTTTTATCATCATTTAGGACTGAGGATGATGAAAAATATTTTAAAGAAAACGAATCCAGTGAAACAAAAGAACAAATATTAAGGATTCGTACTTTAAACAATCCAAGTTCAAAAATACTTCATAAATAACCAGAGTGGAGTAAAATTCAAGAATGAAGACCAAAACATAGATCCAATCAAAGATAGAAATCATAACAGACAATCTTGGACACAAAAAAGAAAATTTTATTTTTTTGTGAATAGTGTCGTATTCGTGAATAGTGCCGTATACGTGAATAGTAACTCCGACACTAAAAGATAAAAATTTCACAAAAAATATCATCATGCTTCTTGAATAGTACTCGTGAATAGTAACTCATGAATATTAACTCATAAATAGTAACTCGTGAATAGTAACTCATGAATAGTAACCCCGACATGAAAAAGTTCTAAATTTGATAAAAAGTTCCAACCAATATTTTGGCATAATGATATTGAAGAAATAATATCATTTTCGAATAAAATAACATCCCTTACCTCGCAAAAAAGCAGATTTCTTACATTTGGAATACTGGATATAGTCTTTGAAGAATTTGCAATAGTATAGCAATACTCCAAGTACTAAAATACTCACAAAATACGCTCGATATTATAGAGAGAGAAAGAGAGAGAAATCTGTAATTTCTAGTGTGATTTTCAATTCTAACCTAAGCACCATATTTATAGGAAATTGCTTAGAACACCAAAGCAGAAAATTTAATATAATATTAATATAATTATAAAAAATTTCCTTAGCCCACCTTTTGGTCAAAAACACCAGCCACACATGTTAATGATGTCCAAAAAAATACAAAAAAGGTTTTTCTAATAAAAATAATTTAAACTCCAAAAATCAATTCACACCCAATATACCGAAACTTCAATAATTCACAATAAATAGTCCTTTTATCAGAAAATTCGAATCTCGCAAATTTTTATAGAAAATTCAATTCTCTACAACTTTGCAGAAGAAAATTTTTCCAAATTTCAAACAAAAATTGACCGAAATCCATAAACGGACGATTTTACAGACTATAATCAAATTTCAGTCAAGAAATAGGGTCCACCGACACACAAAACATGTGTTAATCATTTAACGCAACAAAAATACTCTTCATCCTCATATACTCATATATCCCATATTCATTGTAAAACTCATTCTCTACTTGACTCTTCTAATGGATTGTTGTTTCACCGCAATGTTGATCTAAAAACTTGTTGGCTATTATATTTTATCGATTTTTCCTGTTGAAGACTAACGAAAATTTGTTGTATATTATCTTAGTCATAATATTCTTTATCGAGCTAGTTGAGCTCACCCTTTCCCTTTTGTTCCATTTTTCTCGTGGAGGTGAGAACATAGCAGAACTAATCGAGTAATTGAGTGATGGTTCTAGAAAGATGTTTTAGCGATCCTCACTATTTCGTAAAAATAGTGTTTAAATAATTGTAACGAGGACTTATTTGAGTGTGGATATTGTCTAGAAGACAATATTTGTATTTAAACTCACGAGATGTGTTGTGCAGTATTTTGCATGACAATTGTATTATTGAAGTTGTAGTTTGCTTTCTGTACCATGTATTTGGCGACTCAGAATGGGTGTTGTATACCTATTTTGGGGGCGTCACATACTGAAACTTCAATAATTCACAATAAATAGCCCTTTTATCAGAAAATTCGAATCTCGCAAATTTTTATAGAAAATTCAATTCTCTACAACTTTGCAGAAGAAAATTTTTCCAAATTTCAAACAAAAATTGACCGAAATCCATAAACGGACGATTTTACAGACTATAATCAAATTTCAGTCAAGAAATAGGGTCCACCGACACACAAAACATGTGTTAATCATTTAACGCAACAAAAATACTCTTCATCCTCATATACTCATATATCCCATATTCATTGTAAAACTCATTCTCTACTTGACTCTTCTAATGGATTGTTGTTTCCGCTGCAGTTGTTGATCTAAAACTTGTTGGCTATTATATTTTATCAGATTTTTCCCTGTTGAAGACTAACGAAAATTTGTTGTATATTATCTTAGTCATAATATTCTTTACTGAGCTAGTTGAGCTCACCCTTTTCCTTTTTGTTCCATTTTCTCGGAGGTGAGAACATATAGAGAGAACTAGTCGGGTGCGGAGTGATGGTTCTAGAAAGATGTTTTAGCGGTCCTCACTATTTACGTAAAATAGTGTTTAAATAATTATAACGAGGACTTATTTGAGTGTGGATATTGTCTAGAAGACAATATTTGTATTTAAACTCACGAGATGTGTTGTCGTATTTTGCATGACAATTGTATTATTGAAGTTGTAGTTTGCTTTCCTGCACCATGTATTTGGCGACTCGAAATGGGTGTTGTATACCTATTTTGGGGGCGTCACATACTGAAACTTCAATAATTCACAATAAATAGCCATTTTATCAGAAAATTCGAATCTCGCAAATTTTTATAGAAAATTCAATTCTCTACAACTTTGCAGAAGAAAGTTTTTCCAAATTTCAAATAAAAATTGACCGAAATCTACAAACGGATGATTTTACAATCTATAATCAAATTTCAGTCAAGAAATAGGGTCCACCGACACACAAAACATGTGTTAATCATTTAAGGCAACAAAAATACTCTTCATCCTCATATACTCATATATCCCATATTCATTGTAAAATATCATTATTATTATATTATAATAATATAATAAAATATTATTTTATCAAAAAAGATAAAATATCAATTTTTAACAATTGTCACTTTAAAAATTTTCTCCATCTATATCCACATAAAATCAATATTTTTCTCATCATATAAATCAATAATTAATTATTCATAAATAATATTACAGAATCACAATACTGACAACCAAGCCGTTCCCAGGAAAGAGGGGGCTTTCCAATAAGAATTTCTCCATCTCAAGCCGCAATTAGGTGACCAAACCTCTCCTTAGACAGAACTTTCTAGACATTGCCAATAATATTTTCTAATAATATTATTCAGATAATATGAATTATTGCTTCGATAATGGATTTTGTACCGGATTCAAAGATGATACAAAATTCAATATCACGCTCTGGAGGTAGGCCAAGAAATTCTTCAGGAAATACGTCAGGGATTTTACTAACAACAGAAATATCATTCAAATCTGACGTATTTTTGTTTAAGTCCATAACATGGGCTAAGAAAACTTGACATCCGTTTTTCAAAAAACGAATGACTTTATGGCTTAATATGAAAGTGTTTGACTTCAATGGTTTGGTTGCTTGAATTCGAATAACAGGTTGCTTAGGAATATGAAAACTAACACCTTACGAAAGTAATCAATTTTGGCATGATGAGTAGTTAATCAATCAATCCCCAAAATCACATCAAAAGCAAGTATCTTTAAAGAAATAAGGTCAACAGGTAATGTGATGGTGCGAACTTGGATCAAACAAGATTTATAAACAATGGATGTAACGAAAGTTTCTTATAATGGAGTTTCAACAGATAAGTCAAAGTCTAATTTTCTCCGGAGTCAAGTTTAAACGTTGAGTATAAGCATAAGAGATAAATGAATGGGTAGAACCGGTATCTAATAAGGTATAAACTTCGCAAGAATTTATAATAAACTAACCCGTGCTAACTTTGTTCGGGTTCCTCGCATTCTGACCGGCCACTACAAACGCTCTTCCAGGAACCGTTGACTTTATCTTTTCCGTATCCGCCTTTGGTGCCACCGTTCCAGCTGGACTTGATTTCGCTACAGGACAAAATCGAGCTATGTGACCATCTTTTCCATAACTAAAACATACCTTGGAAGGCTGTGAACAGTTTGGACTTATATGTCCCTCCTCTCCGCATTTGTAGCATCTAACTGGCGGTCGTTCTTTTCCCTAGAATTTGTTCTTGTCTTTGGTCCGCTGTCACGCCACATCTTCCGTCATCGTTAAATCTTCTTCTTAGATCGGACATCTCTTTCCACAATATCAACACGTCGTGCGGCTTTTACCATTGCATCACTCATTCTCACTTGTTCAGTTATTTCTTCTTTCGGCTCAGATTCCAACTTTATCATCTTATACTCTGCCAAAGAGTGCTTCTGTTCAAGCATCAAATATCGGGTAACACAAGCTTGAATCGTTGCATCCTTTTGTTCCACGACCGCCTGTCGTTCTTCAGCCTGCTCTTCTAACTCATGAATACGATTTTGAAATTCTACATTTTGATCATATCATACCTCTAATAAACTCTCCTCAGGTACCTCTTCTTCCTCTTCTTCCTCTTCTTCCTCACTCTCAGCTATTACCTCTGCGACTATCTCGGGTGAAACTATCAATTCTTCACTCACCACATGGATATCTCTAATTCCTTCTTTGCCTGACATCACATTAGCCTGGTTGGTGACTAAAGGTATCTCCACAATCTAATTCACTCTATTATTAACGTTCTCAGTTGCCATTCTCAAATACTGCCATAAAATAAGGGTTAATTAAACAAATTAACAAATCACATAATACCCCTATATTATGACCGACCAACAAATAAGATTAGGTAGGACACACTAGCGAAGGATTTCTTCTCGCTCTCCCTCCTAGTTCAATTCTCCGATATCCGCCAGAGATCATATCCTGGCTCGATATTAACATCATGACGACCCCAAAATAGGTCCAATCCAACTAACCCATTCTGAGTCGCCAAATACATGGTACAGAAACAACTACAACTTCATTAATACAATTGTCGTGCAAAATACGATAACACATAAACTGTGAGTTTAAATACAAATATTGTCTTCTAGACAATATCCACACTCAAATAAGTTCTCATTACAATTATTGTTACACTATTTTAAAAATGAAACAAAAAAAAAAGGGTGAGCTCAACTAGCCCAGTAAAGAATATTATGACTAAGATAATGTACAACAAATTATCCTTAGTCTTCAACAGGGAAAAATCTGATTGAATACAATGAGATGACAAGTTTTAGATCAACAATCAGAATGAAACAACAATTCATTAGAAGAGTTAAGTAGAGAATGAAATCTACTATCATCTATGAATTTAAAAGTCCATCATCGATATTTTATCCCTATAACATCAATCAATATACATCTTGAATTAAATAGTCATCTTTGCACTACGGGCCAAAGATATTCATCAGTTGGTCATGTTCATCTCAACATCTGTTCATCTTTGCACTACGGGCCAAAGATATTCATCAGTTGGTCATGTTCATCTAAACACATGTTCATATTTGCACTACGGGCCAAAGATATTCATTATAAAATCATTCATCTTTGCACTACAGGCCAAAGATATTCAGTTATATCATCATTTAGGACTGAGGATGATGAAAAATATTTTAAAGAAAAACGAATCCAAAGAAACAAAAGAACAAATATTAAGGATTCATACTTTAAACAATCCAAGTTCAAAAATACTTCATAAATAACCGTGAGTGGAGTAAAATTCAAGAATGAAGACCAAAACATAGATCCAATCAAAGATAGGAATCATAATGAGACAATCTTGGACACAAAAAGAAAATTTTATTTTTCCGTGAATAAGGTCGATTCGTGAATAAATAGTCAGTATATCGTGAATAGTAACTCAGAACACTAAAAGATAGAAATTTCACAAAAATATCATCATCTTCGCCGTGAATAGTTCTCGTGAATAAGTAACTCATGAATAGTAACTCATGAATAAGAACTCATGAATAAGTAACCCCGACATGAAAAAGTTCTAAATTTGATAAAAGTTCCAACCAATATTTTGGCATAATGATATTGAAGAAATAATATCATTTTCAAATAAAATAACATCCCTTACCTCGCAAAAACAATACTTACCGGAATATCGGATATAGTCTTTGAAAGAACTTGCAACCAGAGTATAGCAATACTCCAAGTACTAAAATACTCACAAAATACGCCGATATTATAGAGAGAGAAAGAGAGAAAATCAGTAGTTTACGGTGTGATTTTCAATTCTAACCTAAGCACCCTATTTATAGAAAATTGCTTAGAACACCAAAGCAGAAAATTTAATATAATATTAATATAATTATACAAATTTTCCTTAGCCCACCTTTTGGTCAAAAACACTAGCCACACATGTTAATGATGTCCAAAAAAAATACAAAAAATGTTTTTCTAACAAAAATAATTTAAACTCCAAAAATCAATTCACACCCAATATACCGTGTAAGACCCCAACTAATTATAAATAAAATCGAATTTCCTCTATTTATATTTGTGAATAATAAGGTATTAATTTGATATAATTCTCTGGTTTATGGGTGAAATGTGCAAATTTTGCAAAATATGCAAGTGGTTATAAAATAATCATTGTTCTTGGGGAATATTCGTTTGGTCGTGGAATATTCTTGTTGTTTGGGAAATATTAAATACGGCCATGAGCAGTCATTTGTGGGCCTCATAATGTAATAACCGCTTGATGATGAAAAAAGCGACAAGTTTGAGTTTTTATAAATAATTGGTAGTAGTTATTACCGCTAACACTTGTTGGAATACCCTAATGGTTAAAATACGATGTACGTGTGGATGCACAAGATTGATGAATTATTGATCCTTACGTAAGAAGGCACTACTCAATAATTGTTACGATGAATTCTATCGTTCAATATTTTATTTTATTGATTCAATAATTGATGCGTTGATATTTTATATTATTATTGTTTCAATAATTGTCACTGCATAGTATTTCCCATTATCAGATCAATAATTCATATTATTTAAATAATATTATTAGATAGCATTATTGACAATGTCTAGAAAGTTCAGTCAAGGAGAGGTTTGGTCACCTAATTGCGCGCCAATAAGGAGAAATTCTTATTGGAAAGCCCTCTTTTCTACGGAAACTACCGTTGTCATAAATGTGATTCTGTAATATTATTTGTGAATAATTAATTATTGATTCATATGATAAGAAAATATTTATTTTATGTGGATATAAATGTTGGATATATTTCTTGTGGTTAAAAATGAAGGAGTTAATGTTGAGGTGTTTTATCAAGATTTTTGTTTAATGAAGGTATTAAAAATTAAACCAAAGTTTTTGAGATATATTGTGTGAGTTATAATTTTAATCCGACCGTTGGATCGTTGTAATTTTTGGATATGTTATACATATATAAGTTGAGTATATGTCCACAAATTTTGAACCGTTAAAAATGAACGTATGATTTGTTATGAATTTTAAGAGGTGACTGATTCAGAAATTAGGTTTATAAATGATTTTGGTGGAAAATTCTAGAATTGAGTGGGCCCCACTTGTGGTTGGTGAAGAAATGTGCTGAATTTATTTCAAATGTGGTGGGTGGAAATAGTAGCAGGTAAAGACATCAGGTTGCAGGTCAAGTCTGCTAACATTTTCCTATAAATAGAGGGCTAAGTTAGAATTGAAAATCATACCAGAAACAAGTTTTCTCTCTCTAGATTATTGAGTGTATTTTGTGAGTATTTAGATACTTTGTGAGTTTCTATTCATCAGTGCAAGTTTCCTTCAGCCTTATACCGATATTCCGATCAGAAGTACTGATATTTTGAGGTAAGGGATGTTATTTTCTTCATATATGATATTATTTCTTCAATATCATTATGCCAAAGTATTGAATCAATTTTTATCGAATTTGGAACTTTTGTGTTCGGGGTTACTATTCATGTATACTGAAACTATTCACGATACTGACCTTATTCACGAATACTTGACTATTCAATTGAAAAATAAAATTTTCTTCTTTTGTCCAAGATGTCTATTATGGTTACTATCTTTGATTGTATCCATGTTTTGATCTTTATTTTAGAATTACCTTTCAAATTGGTATTTATGAAGTATTATTGATCTTGGATAAACAATTATACTGAATCCCTATTATTTGTCCTTCCGTTTCACCAATTCGCTTTTCTTTAAAATATTTTTCATCATCCTCACCCTAATGATGATATTAATAAATATCTTCTACCAGTAGTGCAAAGATAAATGATTAATCGATGAATATCTTTGGCCCGTAGTGCAAAGATGAAACAGTGTTGAGATGAACATGACCAATCGGTGATATAAATGAATATCTTTGGCCCAGTAGTGCAAAGATGAATATTTGATTAAAGATGTATATTGATTGTTGTTACAGGGATAAAATATTGATGATGGACTTTTAAATCTTAGAAGATAGTAGAACTCATTCTCTACTTGACTCTTTCTAATGGATTGTTGTTTCATTGCAATTGTTGATCTAAAACTTGTTGGCTATTATATTTTATCGGATTTTCCTGTTGAAGACTAACGAAAATTTGTTGTATATTATCTTAGTCATAATATTCTTTCTCGGGCTAGTTGAGCTCACCCTTTTCCTTTTTGTTCCATTTTTCTCGTGAGGGAGGTGAGAACATAGCGAGGAACTAGTCGTGGTGCGGAGTGATGGTTCTAGAAAGATGTTTTAGCGATCCTCACTATTTACAGTAAAATAGTGTTTAAATAATTGTAACGAGGACTTATTTGAGTGTGGATATTGTCTAGAAGACAATATTTGTATTTAAACTCACAATGATGTGTTGTCGTATTTTGCATGACAATTGTATTATTGAAGTTGTAGTTTGCTTTCATATCCATGTATTTGGCGACTTCGTAATGGGTGTTGTATACCTATTTTGGGGCGCCACAGTTAGTATCAAAGCTTAGGGATATGGTCTCTGGCGGAGATCGGGGAATAGAACTAGGAGGGGAGAGATGAGTAAATCATTCGCTAGTGTGTCTTATCTAAGCTTATTTGTTGGTCAGTCATAATATAGGGATATTATGTTATATGTTAATTTGTTTAATTAACCCTTGTTTTATGGCAGTATTTAAGAATGGCCGCTGAGAACGTTAATAATAGAGTGTATGAGACTGTGGAACAACCTTTAGTTACAAACCAGGAGAACGTGCAACAGGAAGGCAATATTCCTCCTGTAAACAACATTACAGAGCAAACGTTGAATGATGGAATGTTTAGGAGCTTTTTACAGTTCATGCAAAACTAGACGAGGAAGACTCGTGCACAAAATACGGTGGAAATGATAATGCGTGCGCGGCTTGTCACAACAAGCGATTCAAGGAGTTGGGACCACCGAATTTAAGGGAAAGCCGGATCCGATCATGGCGGAAACGTGGGCCAAGCAAATTACCAACATATTCGATGTCTTGGGATACGAGGAACAGAAGGTTCCATTCGCCACCTTTATATTCCGCATGAGAGCGGACTACTAGTGGTAGTCTCGTACGTGCGCGTACCCAACCACCGCACTTCAAGATGTCTTGGGTAACGTTTCAGAAACTATTCAATGACAAGTACTTTTCTGAAAGTATTCGTCATATGAAGGAGGTGGAGTTTATCAGATTGGAACAAAACAACATTACGGTGTCCCAGTACGAGGTAAAGTTTGCAGAGTTATCCAGGTTTGCACCTCATTTGGTCGAAAATGAGGAACGAGTGACGAAGATGTTTCTGAGAGGTCTAAAGCTCGAGATTCGGCAATATCTTATATCTCATAAAAAATTTTATATTCAGATGTTATAAACAGGGCTCAATTATTAGAGCGAGATAATGAGTATGTTCAACCGAGGGACCACAACCAGGGTCATACCGGTGACAGCAGTTATCAGAGCGATAATAACCAACGAGGAGGGAAAAATACGAACAAAGGCGGTAACCACTCAGGTGGTCATCGTGGCCATGATAATAGGAGAGGTGAGTCAAGTGAAAATTTTAGAAAGAGGAGATTCAACAATGACGGAAGACATCAACAAAGAAGACCAAAGACCAACAATAAATTCTAGGGAGGAGAACGACCGCCAGTTAGATGTTACAAATGCGAGAAAGAGGGACATATCATTAAACCGTCCCACAACAATCCAAGGTATATTACAACCGTGGAAAGGAAGGCCACATAGCTCGGGATTGTTCATGTGAAAAAAACCAAGTTCAACGGGATGGTGACTCAAGGGTCATCCCTGGATAAGTCGAAATCGGCGGTTCTGGAAGAAGCGTTTGTCGTGGTCGCCAAAACGCGAGGAACCCGAACAAAGTGATTACAGGTAAGCTAATCTTGAACTCTTGCGAAGTTTATACCTTACTAGATACCGGTTCTACCCATTCTTTTATCTCTCCTGCTTGTGCTCAACGTTTAAACTTGACTCCGGAGAAATTGGACTTTGACTTATCTGTTGAAACTCCGTTGGGTGAAACCTTCATTACATCTACAGTTTATAAATCTTGTTTGATCCAAGTTGGTACCATCACCTTACCTGTTGACCTTATCTCTTTAAAGATACTTGCATTTGACGTGATTTTAGGGATAGATTGGTTAACTACTCATCATGCCAAAATTGATTGTTTTCGTAAGGTTGTTAGTTTTCATATTCCTAACCAACCTGTTGTGCGAATTCAAGCAACTAATCCATTAAAATCAATCACTGTTATATCAAGTCATAAAGCTATTCGTTTATTAAAAACGGATGTCAAGCTTTCTTAGCCCATGTTATGGATTTGAATAAAGACACGTCATATTTGAATAAAACTCATGTTGTTATTGACTTTCCTGACGTATTTCCTAAAGAACTTCCCGGTCTACCCCCAGAACGTGAAGTTGAATTCTTTATTGATCTTGAACCTCGGTACAAAGCCCATTTCTAAACCCCATATCGAATGGCTCCTATTGAACTTCGTGGAGTTAAAGGTCCAACTACGGGGAGTTTTTGGACATCGGTTTCATTCGTCCCCAAGACATCTCCTTGGGGTGCTCCTATTTTATTAAGTAAAAGAAGAAAGATTTTGAGTATGCGACTTTGTATCGACTCAAAGGAATTAAACCATGTCACTATCAAGAATAGGTATCCGCTACCTCGCATTGATGACCGTTAGACGACCGATTCAAAGGAGCATAATTCTTTTTTCAAAGATCGATCTTCGCTTCCGGATATCATCACCAAGATTAAAATTGAGGATATTCCAAAGACTGCATTCAGAACTCGGTACGGGCATTATGAATTCTTAGTCATGTCTTTTGGATTAACTAATGCTCCTGCTGCTTTCATGGATATGATAAACCGTGTGTTTAAAGAATACTTGGATCAGTTCGTTGTTGTCTTTATTGATGACATCCTCATCTATTCCAAAAGCCGTGAAGATCATGAGCACCATTTGAAGCTGGTACTGCAAAGGCTTCATGATAACAAGTTGTATGCCAAGTTGAAAAAATGCGAGTTCTGGCTTGAGGAAGTAGCATTCCTTGGACACGTGGTGTCAAAACATGGAGTATCTGTCGACCCGACGAATATTGAAGCCATACAAAGTTGGGAGCAACCAAAGTCAGAATCAAAATGCGTAGCTTTAAGGCTTAAATGGTTATTATCGGAGATTCGTGGATGGATTTTCTTGAATCGCTACTCCGTTAACTCAGCTAACTCGTAAAGATAAAAAATTCGGTTGGAACGAGGATTGCGAGAAGAGTTTTCAAGAACTCAAGAGAAGACTCATTTCGGCACTTATTCGACAATACCATCCGGTTCTTGGATGGATTTGTTATCTCTGATGATGCTTCGTGCAAAGGGTTAGGATGTGTTCTCATGCAACATGGGAAAGTCATAGCCTATGCCTCACGGCAACCCAAAGAATATGAGAGAAATTATCCTACTCATGATTTGGAGTTGGCAGCAGTCGTTTTCGCGTTGAAGATTTGGAGACACTACCTGTATGGGGAGAAAGTGGAGATCTATATAGATAATAAAAGCCTCAAATATTTCTTCACCCAAAAGGAACTCAACATGCGAAAACGACGTTAGCTCGAGCTGTTGAAAGATTACGATCACACCATCCAATATCATCCTGGAAAAGCAAACGTAGAATTTACGGCGCATCGAAAGTAGAAGATCATATGCAATCACGAAAAGCGATATTGTTAATGCAAAGGCCCATTCTCAGAGACTTGCAAAGGATGGAGGTAGAATTAAAGACTCTGTGGACCCACATGATGATGGCGAATATACGAGTAGAACCGACTTTCATCGATAAAGTTAAAGTCGCTGCTCAAGCTACGGACTGGGAGTCGATATACGTATGAAGAAGAAAAGTGCAAGGAGGAGCTATTCCGAAGCGAGAATCGATGAAGAAGGAATACTTAGATTCAACTCCGGACTTTGTGTTCCTCACGATTCGACTTGAAGCATAGAATCATGATGGAGGCACACAACACCCCATTTGCAATCCATCTCGGGAGTACCAAAATGTATCATGATATTCGACATACATTTTGGTGGAACAATATGAAGAGAGAGATCGCGAGTTTATCTCGAGGTGTTTAACTTGTCAACGTGTAAAGGCGGAGCATCAAGTGCCAAAGGGTCCATTACAACCACTTGAGATTCCGAAATGGAAGTGGGAACACATTACTATGGATTTCACATGTCTTCCCAAAGTTTCTCAAGGAATAGATGCGATTTGGGTTATTGTTGATAGATTAACCAAGTCTGCCTATTTCTTGTCCATACGTGAGACTTATTCCCTTAAACGTCTTGCTAGTATGTATGTGAATGAGATTGTGAGATTGCATGGCATGCCAGTATCCATAGTTTCGGATCGTGACCCAAGATTCACTTCACGATTTTGGGTTAGCTTAGAAGTAAAGCTATGGGCACGCATTTACGATTGATTCAAAGATACCATCCTCAAACGGATGGACAATCAGAGAGGACTATCCAAACCCTTGAAGATCTATTAAGACTTTGTGTCCTAAATTTTAATGGAAGTTGGGATAAGTACTTGCCACTGGTGGAATTCTCCTACAACAACAATTTATCAAACAAGTATAGCATACGGCTCCATTTGAGGCGTTGATGGATTTAAAGTGTCGTTCTCGATTATCTTTGAGACGAGGTGGGAGAAACAACGTTGTTGGGACCAGAATTAGTACGCATGACTACAGAAAAGATCCAAATGATTCGACAACGTAAACAAACGGCACAAGATCGACAAAAGAGTTATGCGGATCTTCATCAAAAAGACGTGGAATTTAATATTAGGGATCATGTATTGTTACTTGTTGCACCATGGAAGGGAGTTATAAGATTTGGGAAGAGAGGAAAGCTCAATCCACGATTTGTTAGTCCATTTGAGATTCTTGACCGAATAGGAAATGTGGCCTATAGACTCGCATTACCTCCAAGTATGTCTCGTGTTCATAATATTGTTCACATATCCATGCTTTGTAAATATGTGAAAGACCTGAACCATATTATTGCGTTAGAACCAGACGAGATAGCCGAAGATTTAACGTACGAAGAAGTACCTGTTAAGATCTTGGATAGGAAAGAGCATGTCCTATGCACCAAGGTTATACCACAAGTTAAGGTTTTATAGAGAAACCATGCTATTGAAGAAATGACCTGGGACTTGGAATCAGAAATGAAAGCGAGGTATCCTCACCTTTTCGAAACACCAGGTACGTATGTCAATTTCTAGGACGAAATTTTATAAGGTGGGGAGGTTGTAAGACCCCAACTTATTATAAATAAAATCGAATTTCCTCTATTTATATTTGTGAATAATAAGGTATTAATTTGATATAATTCTCTGGTTATGGGTGAAATGTGCAAATTTTGCAAAATATGCAAGTGGTTATAAAATAATCATTATTGTTTGGGAATATTCGTTTGGTCGTGGAATATTCTTGTTGTCGGGAATATTCGTATGCAACGGCCAGCCTTGATCATTTGTGGGCCTCATAATGTAATAACCGCTTGGATGAAGAAAAACGACAAGTTTGAGTTTTTATAAATAACGGCGTAGTTATTCACCGCTAACATCGTTGGAATACCCGTGGTTAAAATACGATGTACGTGTGGATGCACGTATTGATGAATTATTGATCCTTACGTAAGAAGGCACTACTCAATAATTGTTACAATGAATTCTTGCTCAATATTTTATTTTATTGATTCAATAATTGATGCGTTGATATTTTATATTATTATTGTTTCAATAATTGTCACTTTTGAAAGATTTTCCCATTATCGGATCAATAATTCATATTATTTAAATAATATTATTAGATAGCATTATTGACAATGTCTAGAAAGTTCTCATCAAGGAGAGGTTTGGTCCTAATTGCTACGCCAAATAAGGAGAAATTCTTATTGAAAGCCCTCTTTTCCTGAAACTACCCGGTTGTCATAAATGTGATTCTCAGTAATATTATTTGTGAATAATTAATTATTGATTCATATGATAAGAAAATATTTATTTTATGTGGATATAAATGTTGGATATATTTCTTGTGGTTAAAAATGAAGGAGTTAATGTTGAGGTGTTTTATCAGTATTTTTGTCAGAATGAAGGTATTAAAAATTAAACCAGTGTTTTTGAGATATATTGTGTGAGTTATAATTTTTAATCCGAATAGCTGGATCGTTGTAATTTTTTGGATATGTTATACATATATAAGTTGAGTATATGTCCACAAATTTTGAACCGTTAAAAATGAACGTATGATTTGTTATGAATTTTAAGAGGTGGTGATTCGAAATTAGGTTTATAAATGATTTTGGTGGAAAATTCTAGAATTGAGTGGGCCCCACTTGTGGTTGGTGAAGAAATGTGCTGAATTTATTTCAAATGTGGTGGGTGGAAATAGTAGCAGGTAAAGACATCGAGTTGCAGTCAAGTCTGCTAACATTTTCCTATAAATAGAGGCTAAGTTAGAATTGAAAATCATACCAGAAACAAGTTTTCTCTCTAGATTATTGAGTGTATTTTGTGAGTATTTAGATACTTTGTGAGTTTCTATTCATCAGTGCAAGTTTCCTTCACCTTATACCGATATTCCGATCCAAAGTAACCGATATTTTGAGGTAAGGGATGTTATTTTCTTCATATATGATATTATTTCTTCAATATCATTATGCCAAAGTATTGAACTGAATTTTTATCGAATTTGGAACTTTTTGTGTCGGGGTTACTATTCATGTATACGAAACTATTCACGTATACGGCACTATTCACGAATACGGCACTATTCACTGAAAAATAAAATTTTCTTCTTTTTGTCCAAGATGTCTATTATGGTTACTATCTTTGATTGTATCCATGTTTTGATCTTTATTTTAGAATTCTGCTTCAAAATTGGTATTTATGAAGTATTATTGATCTTGGATAAACAGTTATACGAATCCCTATTATTTGTCCTTCCGTTTCACTGAATTCGTTTTCTTTAAAATATTTTTCATCATCCTCAGTCCTAAATGATGATATTAATAAATATCTTCTACCAGAAGTGCAAAGATAAATGATTAATCGATGAATATCTTTGGCCCGTAGTGCAAAAGATGAATGTGTGTTGAGATGAACATGACTAACCAGTGGTGATACAAATGAATATCTTTGGCCCAGAAAGGTGCAAAGATGAATATTTGATTAAAGATGTATATTGATTGTTGTTACGGGATAAAATATTGATGATGGACTTTTAAATCTTAGAAGATAGTAGAACTCATTCTCTACTGACTCTTCTAATGGATTGTTGTTTCATTGCAATTGTTGATCTAAAACTTGTTGGCTATTATATTTTATCGATTTTCCCCAGTTGAAGACTAACGAAAATTTGTTGTATATTATCTTAGTCATAATATTCTTTCTTTGGGCTAGTTGAGCTCACCCTTTTCCTTTTTGTTCCATTTTTCTCGTGAGGTGAGAACATAGCAGAAACTAGTCTGGGTACGGAGTGATGGTTCTAGAAAGATGTTTTAGCAGGTCCTCACTATTTCGTAGAAAATAGTGTTTAAATAATTATAACGAGGACTTATTTGAGTGTGGATATTGTCTGAAGACAATATTTGTATTTAAACTCACAAAGATGTGTTGTCGTATTTTGCATGACAATTGTATTATTGAAGTTGTAGTTTGCTTTCTGTACCATGTATTTGGCGACTCAGAATGGGTGTTGTATACCTATTTTGGGGGCGTCACATACTGAAACTTCAAAAATTCACAATAAATAGCCCTTTTATCAGAAAATTCGAATCTCACGATTTATATAGGAAATTCAATTCTCTACAGCTTTGCAGAAGAAAGTTTTTCCAAATTTCAAATAAAAATTGACCGAAATCTACAAACGGACGATTTTACAATCTATAATCAAATTTCAGTCAAGAAATAGGGTCCACCGACACACAAAACATGTGTTAATCATTTAAGGCAACAAAAATACTCTTCATCCTCATATACTCATATATCCCATATTCATTGTAAAAATATCATTATTACTATATTATAATAATATAATAAAATATTATTTTATCAAAAAAGATAAAATATCAATTTTTAACAATTGTCACTTTAAAAATTTTCTCCATCTATATCCACATAAAATCAATATTTTTCTCATCATATAAATCAATAATTAATTATTCATAAATAATATTACAGAATCACAATACTGACAACCAAGCCGTTCCCAGGAAAGAGGGGGCTTTCCAATAAGAATTTCTCCATACTGGCGCGCAATTAGGTGACCAAATCTCTCCTTAGACAGAACTTTCTAGACATTGCCAATAATATTTTCTAATAATATTATTCAGATAATATGAATTATTGCTTCGATAATGGGTTTTGTACCGGATTCAAAGATGATACAAAATTCAATATCACGCTCTGGAGGTAGGCCAAGAAATTCTTCAGGAAATACGTCAGGGATTTTACTAACAACAGAAATATCATTCAAATCTGACGTATTTTTGTTTAAGTCCATAACATGGGCTAAGAAAACTTGACATCCGTTTTTCAAAAAACGAATGACTTTATGGCTTAATATGAAAGTGTTTGACTTCAATGGTTTGGTTGCTTGAATTGAATAACAAAGTTGCTTTAGAATATGGAAACTAACACCTTACGAAAAGTAATCAATTTTGGCATGATGAGTAGTTAATCAATCAATCCCCAAAATCACATCAAAAGCAAGTATCTTTAAAGAAATAAGGTCAACAGGTAATGTGATGGTGCGAACTTGGATCAAACAATATTTATAAACAATGGATGTAACGAAAGTTTCTTATAATGGAGTTTCAACAGATAAGTCAAAGTCTAATTTTCTCCGGAGTCAAGTTTAAACGTTGAGTATAAGCATAAGAGATAAATGAATGGGTAGAACCGGTATCTAATAAGGTATAAACTTCGCAAGAATTTATAATAAACTAACCCGTGCTAACTTTGTTCGGGTTCCTCGCATTCTGACCGGCCACTACAAACGCTCTTCCAGGAACCGTTGACTTTGTCTTTTCCAGATCCGCTTTGGTGCCACTTGCTCCAAATTGGACTTGATTTCGCTACAAGACAAAATCGAGCTATGTGACCATCTTTTCCACAACTAAAACATACCTTGGAAGGCTGTGAACAGTTTGGACTTATATGTCCCTCCTCTCCGCATTTGTAGCATCTAACTGGCGGTCGTTCTTTTCCCCTAGAATTTGTTGCTGGTGCTGGTGCTGCTGCCGACATCTTCCCGTCATCGTTAAATCTTCTCTTCTTAGATCGGACATCTCTTTCCACAATATCAACACGTCGTGCGGCTTTTACCATTGCATCACTCATTCTCACTTGTTCAGTTATTTCTTCTTTCGGCTCAGATTCCAGCTTTATCATCTTATACTCTGCCAAAGAGTGCTTCTGTTCAAGCATCACATATCGGGTAACACAAGCTTGAATCGTTGCATCCTTTGGTTCCACGACCGCCTGTCGTTCTTCAGCCTGCTCTTCTAACTCATGAATACGATTTTGAAATTCTACATTTTGATCATATCATACCTCTAATAAACTCTCCTCAGGTACCTCTTCTTCCTCTTCTTCCTCTTCTTCCTCACTCTCAGCTATTACCTCTACGACTATCTCGGGTGAAACTATCAATTCTTCACTCACCACATGGATATCTCTAATTCCTTCTTTGCCTGACATCACATTAGCCTAGTTGGTGACTAAAGGTATCTCCACAATCTAATTCACTCTATTATTAACGTTCTCAGTTGCCATTCTAAAATACTGCCATAAAACAAGGGTTAATTAAACAAATTAACAAATCACATAATACCTCTATATTATGACCGACCAACAAATAAGATTAGGTAGGACACACTAGCGAAGGATTTACTCGTCTCTCCCCTCCTAGTTCAATTCTCCGATATCTGCCAGAGATCATATCCCTAAGCTCTGATACCAACTGTGACGACCCCAAAATAGGTCCAATCCAACTAACCCATTCTGAGTCGCCAAATACATGGTACAGAAACAACTACAACTTCATTAATACAATTGTCGTGCAAAATACGATAACACATAAACTGTGAGTTTAAATACAAATATTGTCTTCTAGACAATATCCACACTCAAATAAGTTTTCATTACAATTATTGTTACACTATTTTACAAAATAGTGAGGACTACTAAAACAACTGTCTTGAACCATTACTCCACACCCCCGACTAGTTCCCGCTATATTCTCGTCTCCTGAGAAGAAAAATGAAACAAAAAAAAAAGGGTGAGCTCAACTAGCCCAGTAAAGAATATTATGACTAAGATAATGTACAACAAATTATCCTTAGTCTTCAACAGGGAAAATTCTGATAGAATACAATAGACAACAAGTTTTAGATCAACAATCAGAATGAAACAACAATTCATTAGAAGAGTTAAGTAGAGAATGAAATCTACTATCATCTATGAATTTAAAAGTCCATCATCGATATTTTATCCCTATAACATCAATCAATATACATCTTGAATTAAATAGTCATCTTTGCTACTACGCCAAAAAGATATTCATCATTAATCATGTTCATCTCAACACTGCTCATCTTTTTACTACTGGCAAAGATATTCATCACCGGGTCATGTTCATCTAAACACTGCTCATATTTGCACTACTGGGCCAAAGATATTCATTATAAAATCATTCATCTTTGCACTACAAAAGCCAAAGATATTCGGTTTTATCATCATTTAGGACCGAGGATGATGAAAAAATATTTTAAAGAAAACGAATCCAAAGAAACAAAAGAACAAATATTAAGGATTCGTACTTTTAAACAATCCAAGTTCAAAAATACTTCATAAATAACCGTAGTGGAGTAAAATTCAAGAATGAAGACCAAAACATAGATCCAATCAAAGATAGAAATCATAATGCATAATCTTGGACACAAAAAAGAAAATTTTATTTTTTTGTGAATAGTGTCGATTCGTGAATAATAGGCCAGATATCGTGAATAAGTAACTCAGACACTAAAAGATAAAAATTTCACAAAAAAATATCATCACGCTTCTTGAATAGTACTCGTGAATAAGAACTCATGAATATTAACTCATAAATAGTAACTCGTGAATAGTAACTCATGAATAGTAACCCCGAGCATGAAAAAGTTCTAAATTTGATAAAAAGTTCCAACCAATATTTTGGCATAATGATATTGAAGAAATAATATCATTTTCGAATAAAATAACATCCCTTACTTACCTCAAAAAAAAAGATTTTGATGGAATATCGGATATAGTCTTTGAAAGAACTTGCATAGATATAGAATACTCAAGTACTAAAATACTCACAAAATACGCCGATATTATAGAGAGAGAAAGAGAGAGAAATCAGTAGTTTCTAGTGTGATTTTCAATTCTAACCTAAGACCCTATTTATAGAAATTGCTTAGAACACCAAAGCGTAAAATTTAATATAATATTAATATAATTATAAAAAATTTCCTTAGCCCGCCTTTTTCAAAAAAACACCAGCCACACATGTTAATGATGTCCAAAAAATACAAAAAGGTTTTTCTAATAAAAATAATTTAAACTCCAAAAATCAATTCACACCCAATATATACCTAAACTTCAATAATTCACAATAAATAGTCCTTTTATCAGAAAATTCGAATCTCGCAAATTTTTACAGAAAATTCAATTCTCTACAACTTTGCAGAAGAAAATTTTTCCAAATTTCAAACAAAAATTGACCGAAATCCATGAACGGACGATTTTACGCATTATAATCAAATTTCAATCCAAGAAATAGGGTCCACCAAACACAAAACATGTGTTAATCATTTAACGCAACAAAAATACTCTTCATCCTCATATACTCATATATCCCATATTCATTGTAAAAATATCATCATTATTATATTATAATAATATAATAAAATATTATTTTATCAAAAAAGATAAAATATCAATTTTTAACAATTGTCACTTTAAAAATTTTCTCCATCTATATCCACATAAAATCAATACTTTCCTCATCATATAAATCAATAATTAATTATTTACAAATAATATTACAAAATCACAAGATCGATAACCGTGCCGCTCCTCAGAAAGAGGGGCTTTCAATAAGAATTTCTCCTTATCTTGGCCTTGAATTAGGTGACCAAACCTCTCCTTATGTAACTTTCTAAACATTGCCAATAATATTTTCTAATAATATTATTCAGATAATATGAATTATTGCTTCGATAATGGAAAATACCGTGTAGTGACAATTATTGAAACAACAAAGAATATAAAATATTAACGCAAAGAATTATTAAATCAATAAAATAAAATATCTTAAAGAATTATCAGTAATAATTATTGAGTAGTGCCTTCTTACGTAAGAATCAATAATTGGTGCAATACTGCAGCTACTACTTATCTGAACAACGCGTATTCATCGTATTTTAACCACCGGGTATTCCAACAATGATAATCTGTAATAACTACGCCTGCTATTTATAAACAACTTATACTTGTCGCTTTTTTCATCCAATCGCTTTCCGTTATGGGCCTACAAAGGTCGCTACCGTCAGCATTTAATATTATTCTAACAGTAAGAATATTCCACGACCAAACGAATATTCTCCAACAACAATGAGTATTTTATAACCACTTGCTTATTTAAAATATTTGTGCATTTTACCCATAACTAACCACATTAATCAAATCAACCCTTACTATTTCAAAATAATAATTAGAGAAATTAAATCTTTATTTATAAAAAGTTGGGGTCTTACAACCTCCCTCCTTATGAAATTTCGTCCTCGAAATTGACGTGACGATTCGTGTGTTTCAAAAGATGAGGATACCTCGCTTTCATTTCCGCTTCCAACTCCCGTGTCATTTCCTCAATAAAGATAGTTTCTCCACGAACTTTAACTTGTGGTATGACCTTCGTGCGTAGGACATGCTCCTTCCTATCCAAAATCTTGACAGGTACCTCTTCATACGTTAAGTCTTCGGCTATCTCGTCCGGTTCTAACTCAATAACATGGTTCGGGTCGTCCACATATTTACGTAACATCGATACGTAAAAAACTTTATGAACACGCGTCATACTTGGCGGTAAAACGAGTCTATAGGCCACAGTTCCTATTCAATCGAGGATTTCAAATGGACTAATAAATCAAAGGTTTGAGCTTTCCTCACATCGCCGATTCTCGCTTTTGGAATAACAACTTCTTGTACCTCCTTCTTCATATTCATCAGCTCCGGTGTGTAGCTTGAACGTTTTTAACTTTATCGATTAAAGTCGGTTCTACTTGTATATCTTCACGTGAGTTCCTAGAGTCTTTAACTCTATATCTATCATTTGTAAGTTATATGAAATGGGCTATGACAATATCGCATTCGTGATCAGATACGATCTTTTACTCAACACGTCACCACCACGTTCGCTTTTCCAGATGGTATGGTGGTCGTAATGTGTGCAAAATGAGTCTCCTATTGAGTTCTTCAAGTTCTTCCCACATTCCTTGCTCCATTCAAATTTTGTATCTCTACGAGTCACCATGCGTTAATGGAGTAAATGATTCGAGAAAATCTTTCGACAAAATCTTCGATAATAACCAAATAAGCATAAAGCTACGATTTCGATTCTCGACTTAGGTTGCTTCTCAATCGTGACTCATATCCCAATCTTGGATAAAGACATCACAATGACACCTATCAGTTTACTACCACACGAATATGGCGTCCCCTACGGAGAGTCTGGCTTCGGTGCATTCCACAAAGGAAGTCACCAGATAAAGGCTCGGGTACCAAATTCTATAGTTGAATTTTTAATCTTTGAGTTCAATAGAGCCCATTCGATATGAGATTTTAGAAGTGGGTTTTGTACCGGATTCAAAGATGATACAAAATTCAATATCACGCTCTGGAGGTAGGCCAAGAAATTCTTCAAGAAATATGTCAGGGATTTTACCAACAACAGAAATATCATTCAAATCTGACGTATTTTTGTTTAAGTCCATAACATGGGCTAAGAAAACTTGACATCCATTTTTCAATAAACGAATGACTTTATGGCTTAATATGAAAGTGTTTGACTTCAATGGTTTGGTTGCTTGAATTCGAATAACAGGTTGCTTAGGAATATGAAAACTAACAACCTTACAAAAGCAATCAATTTTGGCATGATGAGTAGTTAATCAATCAATCCCCAAAATCACATCAAAAGCAAGTATCTTTAAAGAAATAAGGTCAACAGGTAATGTGATGGTGTCAACTTGGATCAAACAAGATTTATAAACAGTGGATGTAACGAAAGTTTCTCATAACGGAGTTTCAACAGATAAGTCAAAGTCTAATTTTCTCCGGAGTCAAGTTTAAACGTTGAGTATAAGCATAAGAGATAAATGAATGGGTAGAATCGGTATCTAATAAGGTATAAACTTCGCAAGAATTTATAATAAACTAACCCGTGCTAACTTTGTTCGGGTTCCTCGCATTCTGATCGGCCACTACAAACGCTCTTCCAGGAACCGTTGACTTTGTCTTTTTCCAGATCCGCTTTTGGGTGCCAATTGCTCCAAATTGGACTTGATTTCGCTCTGAGACAAAATTGAGCTATGTGACCATCTTTTCCACAACTAAAACATACCTTGGAAGGTCAGAATGCTTTGGACTTATATGTCCCTCCTCTCCGCATTTGTAGCATCTAACCGGCGGTCGTTCTTTTCCCTAGAATTTGTTCTTTGGTCTTTGGTGTCTGTCTGCCGACATCTTCCCGTCATCGTTAAATCTTCTCTTCTTAGATCGGACATCTCTTTCCACAATATCAACGCGTCGTGCGGCTTTTACCCATGCATCACTCATTCTCACTAGTTCAGTTATTTCTTCTTTCGACTCAGATTCCAGCTTTATCATCTTATACTCTGCCAAAGAGTGCTTCTGTTCAAGCATCACATATCGGGTAACACAAGCTTGAATCGTTGCATCCTTTGGTTCCACGACCGCCTGT
This sequence comes from Panax ginseng, assembly GCA_020205605.1. NCBI lineage: Eukaryota > Viridiplantae > Streptophyta > Magnoliopsida > Apiales > Araliaceae > Panax > Panax ginseng. The sequence continues at coordinate 12,816,306 of CM035143.1, forward strand.
CGTTCTTCAGCCTGCTCTTCTAACTCATGAATACGATTTTGAAATTCTACCTTTTGATCATATCATACCTCTAATAAACTCTCCTCAGGTACCTCTTCTTCTTCTTCTTCTTCCTCACTCTCAGCTATTACCTCTGCGACTATCTCGGGTGCAACTATCAATTCTTCACTCACCACATGGATATCTCTAATTCCTTCTTCGCCTGACATCACATTAGCCTGGTTGGTGACTAAAGGTGTCTCCACAATCTCATTCACTCTATTATTAACATTCTCAGTTGTCATTCTCAAATACTGCCATAAAACAAGGGTTAATTAAACAAATTAAAAAATCACATAATACCCCTATATTATGACCGACCAACAAATAAGCTTAGGTAGGACACACTAGCGAAGGATTTACTCGTCTCTCCCCTCCTAGTTCTATTCTCCGATCTCCGCCAGAGATCATATCCCTAAGCTCTGAAACCAATTGTGACGACCCCAAAATAGGTCCAATCCAACCAACCCATTCCGAGTCGCCAAATACATGGTACAGAAACAACTACAACTTCATTAATACAATTGTCATGCAAAATACGATAACACATAAATTGTGAGTTTAAATACAAATATTGTCATATAGACAATATCCACACTCAAATAAGTCCTCATTACAATTATTGATACACTATTTTACAAAATAGTGAGGACTACTAAAACAACCTGCCTTGAACCATTACTCCACACCCCGACTAGTTCCCGCTTATATTCTCGCCTCTCCGAGAAGAAAAATGAAACAAAAAGAAGTACTTTCTCTCTGATATATCGAAAGTATTCTTGTGAGTATTTTGATACTTTGAGTGTGTTGTTATACGGTGCAAGTTCCTTCAAGACTATATTCAAAGATTCCAAATTGTAAGTACTATTCTTTCGAGGTAAGGTATGCTATTTTCTTCTTAAATGATATTATTTTCTTCAATATCATTATCTTAGAAATATTGGTTTAAACTTTTTATCAAATTTGGAACTTTTTGTGTGTCGGGTTAATATTCACGATACGACACTATTCATGTATCTACTTGACTATTCATTCAATACTTGTACTATTCACAGAAAAATTAAATTTTTGTTTTTCGTCCAAAATATCTATTATGGATACTAGCTTTGATTGTATCCATGTTTTGATCATTCTTGAATTTTACTCCACTATGATTATTTATGAGGTATTTTTGGACATGGATAAACCGAAATACGAATCCTTAATATTTGTTATTTTGTTTCACTGGATTCGTTTCCTTTAAAATATTTTTCATCATCCTCAGTCCTAAATGATGATATTACTGAATATCTTTGGCCTGTAGTGCATAGATGAATGATTTATGATGAATATCTTTGGCCCGTAGTGCAAAGATGAACAGGTGTTTAGATGAACATGACCAACTAATGAATATCTTTGGCCTGTAGTGCAAAGATGAATATTTGATTCCAGATATATATTGATTGATGTTACAGGGATAAAATATCGACGATAAACTTTTAAATTCATATATAGAAGATAGTAGATTTCATTATCTACTTAACTCTTCTAATGAATTATTATTTCACCTAACGAATATTGATCTCGAACTTGTTGATCAGATTTTATCAAATTTTCCCTAGAGTAAAAGTGAATACGTAGTTGTCAGATAAGAGCACACTATCAATTATTGATCTTACGTGAAAAGTCACTCGATTTATACTCAATTATTGCTATAATAATTGTCAGATCATATCTCTCTCATATTATTGATTCAATTATTGTCACAGTATCATCTGCATAATATTTATTATTATTAAATCAATAATTGAGACGACACAGTTATTCATATTATTATTTATAATATTGACAATGTCTAGAAATTCTATCAAGGAGAGGTTTGGTTACCTAATTGCGCGTCAATAAGTAGAAATCCTTATCGGATCAAAGCCCCCTCTTTCCTAGGAACGACCTGGTTATTAAATATTATGAGTTATAATATTAATGATGAATAAGTTGTGTTGATTAAAGATGAAATTGATAGTTCTATTGTGTTGGAATTATTAGTGTTAGTGGAAATTGAAATTTATTTCGATAATAATTGATGTCTGGAGGTTATATTGACCAATCGGGTAATTAATCGGATAAATGAGCAATTAATTGCTATTATTTCACATGCTTATAACTATTTGTTCGCATGTGTGTACTATTGATTCACATTCATGTACTAATAGGGAGGTGGTGCAAGATTGATAATACTTGCATGACTAAATTAAAAATGGAGGTATAGTTGAAGGTCCTATTGTAAGACCCCAAATTATTATTAAATGAAATTTAATTTTCTATTTATTATTTTGAAATAATAAGGTTGATTTGATTAATGTGGTTAGTTATGGGTAAAATGCTAAATATTTTAAATAAGTAAATGCCCATAACTTCATAACGAAAAGCGATTGGATGAAGAAAACGACAAGTATAAGTTGTTTATAAATAACGGTAGTAGTTGTTACCAAGTAATACCGTTTGAATACCCTATGGTTAAAACACAAGAATACGCATGTCACACAAGAAGACACCAGATTGCACCAATTATTGATTCTTACGTAAGAAGGCACTACTCAATAATTGTTACAAGAATTACTATTCAATATTTTATTTTATTGATTCAATAATTGCTACGCTGATATTTTATATTACCGTTGTTTCAATAATTGTCACTACACAAAGATTTTCCATTATCTGAGCAATAATTCATATTATCCTTAATATTATTAGATAACATTATTGGCAATGTCTAGAAAGTTCTCGGCTCAAGGAGAGGTTTGGTCACCTAATCATGGCCAAGAAGGAGAAATCTTTATCGAAAGCCCCCTCTTTCCTGAACTACCGGTCACAAGATTGCGATTCTCAGAATATTATTTGTGAATAATTAATTATTGATTTATATGATGAGGAAAATATTCATTTTATGTGGATATAGATGGAGAAAAAATTTAATGTGACAATTGTTGAAAATTAATATTTTATCTTTTTCTCGATAAAATAATTCATTTAAATATATTATTATATTTTAATAATATAATAATGGTGATATTTTTACAATGAATGTGGGATATATGAGTATATGAGGAGAGAAGAGTATTTTTGTTGCATTAAATAATTAACACATGTTTTTTGTGTGTCTGTGGACCCCATTTCTTGACTAAAATTTGATTATACTTGAAAAATCGCCTGCTTCAGCTTTGGATTTCTGGCCAATTTCTTTGAATTTGGAAAACTTTCTTCCGCAAAGTTGTAGATAATGGAATTTCCTATGAAAAAACATAAGTTTTGAATTTTTCCGATAAAAGGCTATTTATTATGAATTATCAAGTTCAAGTTCATTGATAATTATTTTTTGAAGTTTTAAATATTTTATTAAGAAAAAAACGTTTTTTTTATTATGGTGGGCTACTTGTGGTAAAAATGTCAATTCAATTTTCAAAGAGTTGTCGTAAGAAATTTTATAAATATATATATATTATTTTATTAAATTTTCTTTTTGTGTTCTAAGCATTTTCCTATAAATAGGTGCTTAGGTTAGAATTGAAAATCACACCGTAAACTAAAGTTTTCTCTCTTTCTCTCTCTATATATCGAGCGATTCTTGTGAGTATTTTGATACTTTGAGTGTTGTTATACTTTGCAAGTTCCTTTCAAGACTATATTCAAAGATTCCAAATGTAAGTACTATTCTTTTCGAGGTAAGTGATGTTATTTTCTTCTTAAATGATATTATTTTCTTCAATATCATTATGCCAAAATATCGGTTTAAACTTTTTATCAAATTTGGAACTTTTTGTGTCGGGTTACTATTCACGATATACGACACTATTCACGATACTGGTCTATTCACTTAATACTACACTATTCACGTAAAAATTAAATTTTTTTTTTTCGTCCAAAATATCTATTATGGATACTAGCTTTGATCAGATCCATGTTTTGATCATTCTTGAATTTTACTCCACTATGATTATTTATGAGGTATTTTTGGACATGGATAAACCAAAATACTAATCCTTAATATTTGTTATTTTGTTTCACCGGATTCGCTTTTTTTAAAATATTTTTCATCATCCTCACCCTAAATGATGATATTATCAATATCTTTGGCCCGTAGAAGCAAAGATGAATGATTTTCGATGAATATCTTTGGCCCGTAGTGCAAAGATGAACAGTGTTTAGATGAACATGACCAATCGATGAATATCTTTGCCTCAGTAGTAAAAGATGAATATTTGATTCCGATATATATCGATTGATGTTACAGGATAAAATATCGACGATGGACTTTTAAATTCATATATAAGATAGTAGATTTCATTCTCTACTTAACTCTTCTAATGAATTATTATTTCATCTGCTAATATTGATCTAAAACTTGTTGTCTATTGTATTTATCAAATTTTTCCTCGTTGAGACTAACGATAATTTGTTCTATATTATCTTAGTCATAATGTTCTTTATCGGGCTAGTTGAGCTTCACCCTTTTCCTTTTTGTTCCATTTTTCTTCTCGTGAGGCGAGAATGTAGCGAGTACTAGCTCTGGGTAATGGAATGATGGTTCTAGAAGTTATTTTAGTAGTCCTCACCATTTTTGTAAAATAATGTATCAATAATTGTAATGAGGACTTATTTGAGTGTGGATATTGTCTGATGACAATATTTGTATTTAAACTCACAGCTTTAAGTGTTGTCATTTTGCACGACAATCAGTATTAATAAAGTTGTAGTTGTTTCATATCATGTATTTGGCGACGACTCGAAATGGGTGTCAGATACCTATTTTGGGGGCGCCACAATTGGTATCGTAGCTTAGGATATGATCTCCGCATGAGATCGGGAATGTAACTAGAGGGAGAGACGAGTAAATCCTTCGCTAAAGGTGTCCTACCTAAGCTTATTTGTTGGCTCATCATAATATAGGGGGGATATTATGTGATTTGTTAATTTGTTTAATTAACCCTTGTTTTATGGCAAGATTTAAGAATGGCAACCGAGAATGTTAACAAAGGAGTAAATGAGACCGTGGAGACACCTTTACTCACCAACGAGGAGAACGTGCAACAGTCGGGCAATGTTCCTCCCGTGAACAACACCACCGAAAGCGATGATGAACGATGGATGTTTAGAAGCTTTTTTGCGCTCATGCAAAATCGCATTTAGGGAGACTCGTGTTCAAAATACGTGAGAAATGATAGCAACGCATTACATTGCTTGTCACAACCAAGCAGCTTCAAAGAGTCGGGACCACCGTAATTTATTGGAAAGCCGGATCCGATTAAGGCGAGACGTGGGTCAAACAAATTACCAAGATATTCGATGTCTTGGGATGCACGGAGAAATGTAAGGTTCCATTCGCCACCTTTTATGTTCCGTGAATGAGGCAGACATCGGGGGAATCAGGAAGCGCACTCCATCCAAATTTCAAGACTCAAAGATGTCTTGGGAGACATTTTCAAATCTGCTCAATGACAAATACTTTCCCGAAAGTGTTCATCATACGAAGGAGGTAGAGTTTATTAGATTTGAACAAAACAACATGACGGTGTCCCAAAGACGAGGCGAAGTTCATGGAGTTATCCAGTGTTTGCACCTCATTCAGCGGAGAATGAGGAACGATGACGCGGATGTTTCGAGAGGTTTGAAACCCGAGATACGCCAATATCTCATTTCTCATAAATTTTCTCTATTTCGATGTTGTCAATGTGGCTCAATTATTAGAGCGAGATAACGAGTACTACCAACCGAGGGACCACAACCAGATCATACCGCAAGGATGTAGCCATCGTAACAACGATAACCAAATGGAGAAAGAAAAATACTGACAAGAGCGGCAAACCACTCCGTGGTAATCATGGCCATGAGAATAGAAGAAGCGAGTCGGGGGAGATTTTAAAAAGAGGAGATTCAACAATGACAATGCGAAGACGCCAAAGACCAAAGAAGAATCGGTTCCATGGAGGAGAAGAACGACCACCCATCATATGCTATAAATGCGGAAAGAGGGACATATCACCCCAAACGCCCACAACAGCTTCAAGGTATGCTATAATTGTGGAAAGGAAGGACATATCGCCGAGATTGTACAGAGCGAAACCAAGTCCAATGGGGATGGTGACTCAAAAGGTCATCCCGTAAAAGTCAAAGTCAATCTGCCTCGAAGAGCGCTTGTCGTGATCGGTCAAAATGCGAGAACCCAAACGAGGTGATCACGGTAAGCTAATCATAAATTCATGCAAGTTTATACCTTTACTATACACCGGTGCTACCCATTCATTTATCTCTCCCGCTTGTGCTCAACGCTTAAACTCGACCGAGAGAAATTAGACTTTGATTTATCTCGGGAGACTCCGCTAGAGAAACTTTCATCACATCCACTATTTATAAAAATTGTTTTGATCCAAGTCGGCACCATCACCTTACCGTCGACCTTATCTCTTTAAAAGATACTTGCATTTGACGTGATTTTAGGGATCGATCGTTTAACTACTCATCATGCCAAAATTGATTGTTTTCGTAAGGTCATTAGTTTTCATATTCCTAACCAACCTCGTTGTGTCAGCGAATTCAAGCAACTAAACCATTAAAATCAATCATCGTTATATCAAGTCATAAAGCTATTCGCTTATTAAAAAAACTGATGTCAAGCTTTCTTAGCCCATGTTATGGATTTGAATAAAGACACGCCATATTTGAATAATATTCCCGTTGTTATCGACTTTCCGACGATTTCAAGAACTTCCTGGCCCACCCCCGTAACGTGAAGTTGAATTCTTTATTGATCTTGAACCCGTACAAAGCCCATTTCTAAAACCCCATATCGAATGGCTCCTATTGAACTTCGTGAGTTAAAGGTCCAACTACAGAGTTGTTGGACATCGCTTTCATTCGGCCCCAGTACATCTCCTCGGGGTGCTCCTATTTTATTCAGAAGAAGAAAGACGGAGTATGCGACTTTGTATCGACTATCGAATTAAACCATGTCACTATCAAGAATAGTATCCGCTACCTCGTATTGATGACCTGTTTCACCAACAGAAAGGAGCACAATTCTTTTCAAAATCGATCTTCGCTCGATATCATCACCAAGATTAGAATCGAGGATATTCCAAAGACCGCCTTCGAAACTCCAGACGGCATTATGAATTTTAGTCATGTCTTTTGATCGACTAATGCTCCCGCGGCTTTTCATGGATACGATGAACCGAGTATTCAAGGATTATTTGATCATTTGTTGTCTTTTATTGATGACATCCTCATATATTCCAAAAGTCGTGAAGATCATGAGCACCATTTGAAGTCGGGTACTCCAAAGGCTTCGTGAAAACAAGTTATATGCCAAGTCAAGAAATGCGAAGTTCGCTTCGAGGAAGTAGCATTCCTCGGGCACGTGGTGTCAAAACATGGAGTATCTCGTTGACCCGGCCAAGATCAAGCAATACAAAGTTGGGAGCAACCAAGACGGCATGATCAAGCACGAGCTTTCTCGGGCTTAGCCGGTTATTATCGGAGATTCGTGGAAGGATTTTCTCGAATCGCTACCCCATTAACTCAAATTGACTCTTAAAGATATAAAATTCGTATGGAGCGAGGAATGCGAGAAGAGTTTCCAAGAGCTCAAGAGAGACTCATTTCGCACTGCTTTCGACAATACCATCCGTTCTGATGGATTTGTTATCTACAACGATGCTTCGTGCAAAGGGTTAGATGTGTTCTCATGCAACGGGGAAAGTCATAGCCTATGCCTCGCGACAACTTAAAGAATATGAGAGGAATTATCCTACTCATGATCTAGAGTCAAGCAGCAATGCTGCCGCTTAAAGATCCGGAGGCACTATCTATACGGGGAGAAAGTGGAGATATATTCGCACCATAAAAGCCTCAAATATTTCTTCACCCAAAAGAACTCAACACGCAAGAACGACGCTGGCTCGAGCTATTGAAAGACTACGACCATACCATTCAATACCATCCTCGAAAAGCAAAACGTGGTAGCCGACGCATCGAGTAGAAGATCATACGCGAACGAAAAGCGATGTTGTCAACACAAAAGGCCCATTTTGTGTGATTTACAAAAGATGAAGATAGAATTCAAGACTACCCATGCGCGATGATGTCAAGATATATAGATGTAACCAACTTTAATCGAAAAAGTTAAAGTCGCTCAAGCCACGTAATTTGAAATCGATGCGTATATGAAGAAAAGTACAAGAAGGTGCTATTCCGTAAGCAAGAATCGATGAAGAAGGAATACTTCGAGTCCACTCTGCATTTTGTGTTCCTAACGATTCTCGATTTGAAGTACAAGATCATGATGGAGGCACACAATACACCATTTGCAATCCATCTCGAAGTACCAAAATGTATCGTGATCTTCGACATACATTTTGGTGGAACAATACGAAGAGAGAGATCGCAAAGTTTATCTCGAGGTGTTTAACTTGTCAACGTAGTAAAGGCGAGCATCAAGTGCCTAAGGGTCCATCAGAACCACTTGAGATTCCAAAATGGAAGTGGGAACACATTACCATGGATTTTGTTACGGGTCTTCCCACTGCTTCTCAAGGCATAAATGCTATTTGGGTTATTGTTGATAGATTAACCAAGTCTCGCTTTCATTTCTTTCCGACACGGAGACTTATTCCTCGAACGCCTTGCTCAGATGTACGTAAATGAGATTGTGAGATTGTATGGCATGCCAAGATCCATAGTTTTGGATCGCGACCCAAGATTCACTTCAAGATTTTTGGGTAGCTTGCAAAAAAGCTATGGGCACGGATTTATTTATTCTGGTTCGCAGATACCATCCTCAAACTGATCGGGAAATCGTAGAGGACTATTCAAACTCTCAAGATCTATTAAGACTCGTGTCCTAGATTTCAAAGGGAGTTGGATAAGTATTTACCATCGGTGGAATTCTCCTACAACAACAAAGCTTATCGTGCAAGTATAGGTGTGGCTCCATTCAAGCATTATATGGACGAAAAGTGTCGCTTCCAATATGTTGGGATGAGGTGGGTGAAGCAACATTGTTGGGACCCGAGTTGGTACGTATGATGACTACGTAAAAGATCCAAATGATTCGACAACGATACAAACGACATGAGATCGATAAAAGAGTTATGCGGATCTTCATCGAAAGGACGTGGAATTTAGTATCGGGGATCATGTATTGTCAGCGTGTTGCTCCATGGAAGGGAGTTACAAGATTCGGGGAAGAGGAAAGCTCAATCCACGATTTATCGGTCCATTTCGCATTCTCGACCGAGTAGGAAATGTGGCCTATAGACTCGCTATTACTCCAAGTATGTCTCGTGTTCATAATGTTTTTCATATATCCGTGCTTCGTAAATATGTGAAAGACCCAAACCACGCTATTGAGTTAGAACCGACGAGATAGCCAAGACTTAACGTATTTAAGAGGTACCACAAGATCTTGGATAGAAAGGAGCATGTCCCACGCACAAAGGTCATACCACAAGTTAAAGTTTTGTGGAGGAACCATGCTATCGAGAAATGACCTAGAGTTGAAACGGAAATGAAAGCGAGGTATCCTCATCTTTTCAAACACTGTGTACGTACGCCAATTTCGAGGACGAAATTTCATAAGAGGGGAGGTCAGAAGACCCCAAATTATTAATAAATGAAATTTAATTTCTCTATTTATTATTTTGAAATAGTAAGGGGTTGATTTGATTAATGTGGTTAGTTATGGGTAAAATGCGCAAATATTTTAAATAAGCAAGTGGTTATAAAATATTCATTTTTATCGAGAATATTCGTTTGGTCGTGGAATATTCTTACCGTTGGGGAATATTCGTATTTACGCCAAGCAAATTCGTGTGGGCCCCATAACTAAAAAAGCGATTGATGAAGAAAACGACAAGTATAAGTTGTTTATAAATAACTACGTAGTTGTTACCAAGTAATACTATTGAATACCCTTGCGGTTTAAAAACACAAGAATACGCTGCTTGTCATTGAAGACACCAGATTGCACCAATTATTGATTCTTACGTAAGAAGGCACTACTCAATAATTGTTACAAAGAATTACTATTCAATATTTTATTTTATCGATTCAATAATTGCTACGCTGATATTTTATATTATCGTTGTTTCAATAATTGTCACTACACAAAGATTTTCCATTATCGAGAGCAATAATTCATATTATTTTAATAATATTATTAGATAACATTATTGGCAATGTCTAGAAAGTTCGCCTCAAGGAGAGGTTTGGTCACCTAATCATGCTACCAAAGAAGGAGAAATCCTTATCGAAAGCCCCCTCTTCCCTCGGGAACGGCCGGTTGTCACAAGATTGTGATTCTCAAATATTATTATTTGTGAATAATTAATTATTGATTTATATGATGAGGAAAATATTCATTTTATGTGATATAGATGGAGAAAATTTTTAATGTGACAATTGTTGAAAATTAATATTTTATCTTTTTCTCGATAAAATAATTCATTTAAATATATTATTATATTTTAATAATATAATAATGGTGATATTTTTACAATGAATGTGGGATATATGAGTATATGAGGAGGAAGAGTATTTTTGTTGCATTAAATGATTAACACATGTTTTGTGTGTCGGTGGACCCCATTTCTCGATCGAAATTTGATTATAAATGTTAAAAAATCGCCTGCTTGTGGATTTCTTCAAATTTTGTTTGAATTTGAAAAAACTTTCTTCCGCAAAGTTGTAGATAATGGAATTTTCTATGGAAAAGACATAAGTTTGAATTTTTCTCGATAAAAGGGCTATTTATTATGAATT